>JAXDDW010000007.1:10435000-10520000 GCA_034670385.1 Hoplostethus mediterraneus
CTCGATAGCATCTGGCCTCCATTCTCTCTCCGTCTCACCGTCGATCACCGCGGGGGAAAAGTTGATATTTGACAATTGATGACAATCTTTCTCTTTTTCCCCTCTTTCTTTCTCTTTGTCTCTCTCTCTTCCTCCATTCTCATTCTCCCTTTCCATCTCCCCCTCTGTAGATCATGATGGGGGAGGGCCTGCTGTACTGTATGCAGTCCAAGCTGAAGACGTGTCCCAAATCAGAGAGCAGCATCAACGCCGGCGGTTGCAACTTCAACTCCTTCCTGCGCCGGACTGTTCGCTTCGTGGGTACGTCCAAACTACCGCTCAATAACACAGTCAGCTAGTGCAGTCAATATTGGGCTTTTTTTCCAGTCAAACTGATGCTCCTGAGCAGGCAGGGGTTCAGCGTCTTGCCCAAAGAAATACCGACCGGACTCAAGGATTGCTGTCACAAGGATTGAACTCCCTGAATCCCGTTGTCAGCATTGTTTCCTGTAGATGTTTAGTTTCCTGGCCGGTGCAGATGTCCCAGAAACAGCATTTACACCACACGACTCTGATGAAATGAAAAGATTACTAATGAGATGCTGTGGCCGAGGTGGCAGATGCTTTAGGATCGGTATGGAAAGTGTAGTGGGACAGGAGCTGAATGATTTGAATGTTAGACAATTTTTCTCTTCACTAAACTAAACTAAACTAAACTAAGTACACAGTGGACTAGTCCTTCAGAGCCAGGTAGTCCCTGCTGTCTGTAGTGAGGGAGCACAGTGCTGTAGACTAGCATGCTGGTTATCAGCCAACATAAGAGGGTTGAATTATATCACATAAACCTTCATAATAGAAAATCAGTTTGAGAAACAGTATTCCATTAAGCGTCTGGGACCTTTATTCCACTTTCCAGAGCAGAGAAATGAGATAACTGAAGGGTGACTCAGGATGAAACAGGCGTGATATAATGCGCCGCAGCAAATATCTCCAGGCGCATTTTTCGGGGTCTTGAAGTGAAAAAGCGAGTTTAATTCACCCCGTCAAACGTGAATATGCTTCCATAAACGTGACAGGCGGAGGGGCTGGTGGAGTCACCTCGGGTCGCCCGGCAGCAAAGTCAAGGTTGTTTTAAAAAACTGCAGGCATTCATAAATGAACAGCACAATGTGGAGAAGCCACCAGAGGCTTGCAGTTCATTTACCCAAGGCTGTCTAACCGTGACTTTGTCCTCTCTCTCTCCCCCTCTCTCTCTCTCTCTCCCCCTCTCTCCTCTTCCTCCCTCTCTCATCAGGTGTCCATGTGTTCGGTCTCCTGGCAACAGCTCTGGTGACAGATGTCATCCAGTTGGCTACTGGTTACCATGCCCCTTTCTTCCTCACCGTCTGCCAGCCCAATTACACGGCTCCCGGAGTGTCATGTGACAACAACGCCTACATCACGCAGGACGTCTGCATGGGGAAAGATCAGTACGCCATCATGTCGGCGAGGTGAGACACACACACACACACACACACGTTCACCCCCATATATGAACAAGTAGTTGCTAGTTGCCGTCAGACAGGTAGAGCGAGTGAGTTTCCTTCCCAGGCTCCCTGACCCGATTTGGTTTTCGGTGTAAAACACACGGTGTAATACTCCGCCGTAGAGCAGATAAGCAGACATACTAAGTGCGTACACAGGGGTAAGATTATGTCTTAATGGACCTGATACAGGGATAATCTCACAAATACGCCCCCCCCCCACCCCCCCCCCGTTTGTGTGTGTTTATGCTCACACAAACAGCAGCATCCTTATAAGGAAGCTTACACAGGAAAAACAGGATCTAAACGAACGTCTTTGACCTCAACTCACTCCTTCACTCTCGTTTGATGTTTCCCCCCCAAAACACCCCGTGGTTTATGTTTATTAATGCACATATACAAGGACACACACTACACACACACACACACACACACACACACACACACACACAGTCTCATCCCAATCAAGAGAAGCCATGACAGTTGTATTCAGGGTTCAAAGAGGCGGCAAACCCACATCCTCCAGACAGCGCTCTCTATTCTGCACTTGTATGAAAACATAAATCCCTCCCCCCCTCCTCACTTTCTCACCCCTAACTCGCTTTTTTTCTTTCCGTCTCTCCCCTCAGGAAAACATTTCCATCCCAGCATGCAACGCTCTCTGGCTTCGCTGCTGTCTATATTTCCGTAAGAACTTCCTGTGTGTCTTGCTGGTCTTGCCTGTGTTTGTGTGTGTGTGTGTGTGTGTGTGATGTTTTGGTGTTACGTGTGGTTTGTTGGGCGTGTCTCACTTGCTGAGGATGCAAAACAGTTCACCCGTTTGTTTCTTTAAAGTGGTAAAATCCGCAAAATACATTGGTTTTTTTTCATTTTTGGTGACATCTTTTGGTGCCGAGCGCTCACTGATGTGGTGTTTCTGCACTGCACTTCCCAGAGATCACCTGTCAATCAAACCTGGCCGGCACCGCGACGTCTTTTTCCTCGGGTTTTCTGTTGATGGAGTTTGAGTTTCTGTAGGTGGCGCTCTTTTCTTTATCTGTTCGGCCACGGTGGCTATCGCTGCTCGTGCTCAACTACCCAGGTCTTCTTCTATTTTGTTCTGGAAATAAAATGCATCACTTCCTGTGTGCCGGAGGATTTTTTTTCCCCAGGAAACTTAACACCGGGTCTTTAGAGCAGCAAATGTAAAAGCTTTCATGAACCGGGTCGAGGTTAAACCGTGATTGTGTTTTTATCCGTCGGCAAAATGGACATTTATTTATATGAAAATGTCACAGATTATTACTTTAAGGCTTTTTTCCATGTGATGTTCAGGCGGTTGTTTTGGATGCGGGGCGGTCTGAGAACGGCAGAGCGTCCTCGGGCCAGAACAACCACCTCAACATCACATTAAAGAGATTCAAGATTAGATTTCGTAATCGTTTCATGGCTTTCCACTGGGTAACTTTTGTGCTGTGCTGCAGTGAGGCGCTGACTGCAGCACATCTTTCCATGAATTAACAACCTCCCCCCCCACCCCCCACCCCCCCTCCCCGCCGCCCCCCCTCCTGGTGCAAGTGGCTATTGCTACTGGCCACTTGGTGCTGCATCGCTGAGCCCAGTGTGTTCTCATTAGGGCTCACCACACAGATTTCTGACGGGATGGAGGAGGGGGAGGGAGGGAGGGAGGGAGGGAGGGAGGGAGGGAAGCAGTTTAAATTGAAGCATGTTGTCTAAACTCTGAGGGGAGCAGCAGCTCAAACACACAACAAATACTCATCTTGACATTTAGTCTCATTTAGTCTCATATTCAGTCTTATTTTGTGAATTCTATATATTTCTGTTTGCAGTTTCACTTGTTTCAGGAAGTTTCTGGAAACAAGTATATATCTGGTAGACACAATACAGCAGTGTGAAATGACCTCACCCCTGGCAGGGTGTTTCAGTGGTTTCAGTTCAGACTCAACGCTACATGGACTTGCAAAAAATGGATATTTTTGCAGTGCATGCTTTTCTGTCACTCAGCTGTCCTCCCCTCTCTCCCCCCTTCACCTCGTCATTTAAACTCACTGTGTGCGTGCAGAGTGTATGAATGTGTCCGCAAATATATTACAGTGTCTCTCTCTCTCTCTCTCTCTATTTCACTGTCACTCTTCACTGCCAAATAATATTCATTATAAGTCATTTAATCTTGTATCCAGTGTCAAAAACCTCTACAGTGTTGTGAGATGATTTCACTTACTGAAGAATCTTCTTGAAACAAGTACAAATATCTTACGATGCAGATCACTCCACTTTTGTTAATAATTATTAATATTTTTGTTTAAATAAGTTGAAATGCATTGGAAAAAAGTTAAATTATCTCACCCCATTGGCAAGAGTTTTTTAAGAAATATGAGATGAAAAATAAAATGACCCTTATCTGTATTGTTAATACACAATATAGTTTTCTATTAGTTATATATATATATATATATATATATATATATACGCTTTAAGTGTTTATGTTGAGGTGTAACTTTTGCTGTCTGTCTGTGTCAACACGTCTTTCCATCCTGTCTCTTCCCTCTACCTGTCTGTCTTTCTGTCCGTCCGTCTCCATCACTGCAGCTAACATCTTGTCTCTCTGGCTCTCTGCAGATGTATTTCAACGCCAGCATCAGCAGCACCACCAAGCTGCTGAAGCCGTTGCTGGTGTTTGCTTTCTGCATGGCGGCCGGCCTCTCCGGGCTGACGCAGATAACTCAGCACCGCAGCCACCCCATCGACGTCTACGTGGGGTACCTCATAGGAACAGGCATCGGGGTCTACCTGGTCAGTCGAACGAGATGATTTTGTGTGTGTGTGTGTGTGTGTGTGTGTATGACAAGCATAGCAAGCGATTTTTATGATCCATTCAGACCTATCAAGCTTATTCCAAAATATACAAGTCCAAATATATTACTGCACTTATTTATTTTGCTGGTTTCAAGACATTTCACTTGTTTCATGCTAGTTCCCTCCAAGGCTTTTATTTTGAAACAAATTAAATTATCTTAAAATTGACTTTTTATTTCAAGATCTAGTTTTTGGAGTGGGTGTGTGCCTGTGTGTGTGTGTGTGTGTGTGTGTGTGTGTTTGCATTGAGGCGTTTGTTCAAGCGCTGGGATGTGTTTTGTCTCCGGGGAGTTGCTAGCACTCGGCGGAAAACACCAAATGAACATAAATAGATGTTTTTTTAATAATAGTAGTTGTGTAGTTTCACTGAGACTGAGAGTTCCCATGTATCACCCTAACACTATCACAGCCCGTGTTAACAAACGGCTCTTTTTTTTTTCATCACCTCTGCGTGGCTTCCTCACTCCCAACAGTTTCTCTTTCTGGCGGGCTATATTTAGCCCTTTCTATTAGAGAGGGAGGAGAAGAGAGGGAATGAATAATCCGATAAGAATTCTCTGGGACAATTTCACACTTCATTTTAAGAAAACTTGTCGTCGCCATTTTTCACGCTTCCCTCCTCCTCTCACTCTCTTCCTCTCATCTTTCACTTTTGAAGAGGAAGAGCATCCCCCCCTCCCCATCATTAAAGGATGGATTGTGGCAGAGGGGGAAGAGAAAAGAGAGCAATTCATGCTGACCTCAGACTAAACAGGAGAAAGAGGGAGAGTCTCCTATTCATGCACTTCAGTTTGCTGCTCCCTAATAGGAAAATCACATTTTTTTTTCCCCACCCAAAGATTAAAGAAAATACATTTTCACGCTCCAGTACTTAATTTAACATGCCGGGGTACTTCTGTCTCCTCGTTCATTCATTCCCTCCCTCGCTCCCCCGCCTCCCCCCGTGTGTCCTCCTGTCAGGCTGTGTATGCGGTGGGGAACTTCAAAGCGTCAGAGGAAGACGCTCCCCCGGCGCCCCGGCCGTCCCTCGGCCACCAGAAGGACCAGCTGCGGGTGCTGAGCCAGCGGAGCCACGACTCCCTGTACAGGAAGACGCCCCGGGCCTCGGACAGCAGAGAGGAGCTGGGGGCGGGGCTAGGGCCCGGGGGGGCGGAGCAAGGTGAGGAGGGAGAAGGCGTCCCTGGCCTCCCTCAAGCGAGCCAGCGCCGACGTGGAGCTCCTGGCGCCCCGCGGCCCCATGGGCAAGGAAACCATGGTGACCTTCAGCAACACCTTGCCCCGCGTCGCCAACGGCAACAGCCCCATCTCGCCCTCCGAGGAGCCGGCCGCCGCGCAGCGTCACATGACCTTCCACGTGCCCTTCGACCCCCAGAGATCTCGTCAGCTGGTGTCGGAGTGGAAACAGCGCTCGCTGGAGCTCCGCAGCCAGAGCTCCCGGGACGAGGAGGAGGGGACGGACGGGACAGACGGGAGAGACGACGGAGAGGAAGGGGGAGCAGGTGGAGGAGGAGAAGGAGGAGGAGGAGGAGGAGGAGGAGGAGGAGGGGAACAGGGGATGCCTTCCTCCCTCTACCCGATGGTGCAGGCCAACAGGGGCACTACCCCGCCCACTGGAGCCAGGGTGGTGGTGGCACCCCCGCTGGTCCACATCCCCGAGGAGGCTTCCCGGCCCCCGCCCGTCTCGCCCAAGAGCGCCAAGACCCGCGCCAAGTGGCTGTCACTCACCGAGGGGGGCGGGGCCAAGGAGCCCGGAGCGGGGCCCATCGCGGTGTCGACCCCTCGCGTGCCCAACTCCCTGCCCAACCTGCCGCCCAGCCAGCCCCGAGTCATGCAGGTGAGACAGAAATTAGAAAGTAAACGAATGCGAATGAGTGTTACAACAGCGGCGCCTTCGAGCAGTCATCCTTCATACTTTGCCAAATTTAATTTCGACTGGCGAGCATCCAGTTCTGGAAAATATAGTTCAGACTCGGAGAGAAGAAAATTTACCATCTGCCAAACATTATGTGCATTACGCTTCAGATTTATTCTGCGTGTGAAATCAAAACAGAACAACACTGTTAGAGGCGATTTCATTGATTAGTTTCCCGAGTCAAATGCTTTTAAGAGGCCGCCAGCAATAACTATTTTGGACTGAAATCGTTTTTTAAATCATTACAGACAGATATAAAATATGTTGGAGTTAACCTTTACAACGTTCTCCATTGTAAAAGATCTGTCCTGGCAAAGAGCAGCTGAAATACTTTTGCTGTTGCGTTCACTGCCTACAGGAAATTCAGGTCTTCTGCAGTAGCTCCGTCCTGACAGCTTGTCTCCCGTCCTGCAGGTGATCGCGATGTCCAAGCAGCAGGGCCACGGTCCGGCCACGTCCTCCTCCTCCAAGACCTCGGAGTCCACCTCCTCCTCCTGCGGGGGGGGGCGGGTCCTCCACCAGCTCCGAGTCGCCCTACTACCGGATCCCCTCCGACCGCGACAGCTGCGCGGGCAGCAACCCCGGCAGCGTCACGGGCAGCGGGAGCATCATCACCATCGACGCCCACGCCCCCCACCACCCGGTGGTGCGGGTGTCGTCAGCAGCGGCCGGCAACGGCGGCAAGCCGTGGGAGTGGAGGAACACCATCGGGGGCAACATGATGAGCGGCGCCGACACCGCGGGGGAGAACCACCGGGGGGCGCTGCAGCGGCAGGACCACGTCGGCCAGTACCGGGACTACCGGACGCTCCCCGTTAAGACGGACTCGCTCTGCTCCGGCGGCGAGGGCGACACCTCCCAGCTGCCTCCCCCGCCTCTCCCCGCCTCCTCCCCGCTCCCTCCCCCGCCCCAGCTGCTGTCCTCCCCTCTCCCGCCGCCCCCCGCACCCCGTCCCCCTCCCCCGTACCTCACCCCGGCTCCTCTCACATGCTGCCCCTTCCTCACCCGTCCTCCTCTCACATGCCGCCGCCGCCTCCTCACCCGTGCTCCTCGCAAATGCCCCTGCCTCCTCACCCGTCCTCTTCCCCCTTGCCTCCCCCGCCTCCGCACCACACCTCCTCCATGCTGCTGCCGCCGCCTCCTCACCCGTCCTGCTCCCCCATGCTTCCCCCTCCTCCCCACCCCGACCTGCTGATGGACGGTCACAGCCAGGCCCTGTCCCGCTCCTCCACCCTGCCCCGCCGGCCCTCCGCCCACAGCCACGCCGAGCAGGAGCACTACTACAAGACCCTGCAGAACGAGAGGATGTTATAGTAGAGGGACCACGTAGGATTCTACTTCAGGAGTAAGGAGAGACTCAACTGAGAGAGCGAGTAGGTAGCAGGTGACATTAGAGATTTATGACTTTTTGAGTGGTGAAAAGTGAAAAGATGACAAAGAGGTTTTTTGGGACTGGAGCATCCGGCTTCATTCAGCATGCTGGAAACGAAGACACGGCAAGGGGTGGAGGGATACGGGGAGGTCTGGCAGCTCACCCACACCCACACACACACACACACACACACACACACACAGCAGGGGGTCTAGTTTTTCTTCCCCACACCCTTCCACAGGAGTCCTGCTCACGCTCACCGCCCACAGCGCTGGTTCGACTGGCCCTGACTGGAAAAGATCAGACAAGGCGAAAGGAAGGGCAGAGAAAAAGAGGGTAAAGAATACAAACAACCCGGTCCGTCGCCGCGGGTCTCCGGTGTCCTCTCTCAAGAACAACGACACACTAGGAGGAGGAAGGAGGAAGAGGCTGAAAGAGAGACATCACAATGAACGGGCTGGTATCCGCTCGATCAGGTTTCCCCCTGAGTGAAGGGGAACAAGGCTGAGGAAACAAAACAACCACAGGCAATACAAGCTCTCCTTAAACCACCTCAGTTCTCTCAGGTTGCCAGCCATTACACACAAACAGAGAACGTACTGTTATAACTTAGCTCAAAAAAAACAAACCCTGCTTCAAAACGCCCCAAAACCTCGGGATTTCCCCCTCTGATGAAAGAGGTGTTACACAGCAACCACAGGTTCAAGCGTACAAACACGACCCGCTAGAGACCCAGAAGCCTTTGGGAGGGATCATCTTTTTTAACCCTCTGAATAAACAAACCAAATGGGGTAATTCTTGTCTTGGAGGGCGAGGAGAAGATCTGCCAGCAAGCCACCTGCAACAGCCGGCTTGGGAGGCGCTTTCTTCTGGAGGGGGATAGCAGCGAGGAGCATCACGCACAGTTGGGCACCCCCGGGCACACAAACTGAACGGATTACCGCTGCAAACACGAGAAGGTGGTGAAATGGAAAGATAAACGTTCAGAAAGTGAAAAGGGGGGGGTGGGGGGGTTGTTGGTTTGAATGGCACAGCCAGCCAGCCAGTCTGTCTTAGCTGTGTGCGAAACCTGCCGCGGAGACTGAGGCAGCACTAAGGAGATTAGCGCTTGTTTGTCAAACCGCTCTCTCTCTCTTCCCCTCCCTCATCCCTTCGTGCTTGGCCCCCGCCGGCCAATCACAACGCAGGTCGGGACTCGTATCCAGCCAGTCAAGGCCACTTCTGCATCAGCTAGGCTAGAAGGTGATGAGGAGGATGTTGGCATGATGGCAGGATGATGGCAGCGGGAAGCTGCCTGGCTAGGAGCGCGACCCACCATGCACATTGGTCATCCAGTTAAAGGACAATTCTGGGATTTTTCAACCTGGCCTCTATATCCACAAAATCGCCATTTATACCACAAAATAGGTCCAAAAAGTTGCGTAATTGTTCCGGTAGATCGGCTCAGTCGGCAGTCGCGAAACGGGCTCAATGGCTGCAACGTAATCTGTAGGGGCAAGTGCGCGCGGTCAAAGTACGTCCACTAAAAGTGCTTGATTTTGCCACTGACAGGCTCAGATTGTTATTTGCGTGTCTGACAACATTACTGAAAGGATCGCTACAGAAATAGACCTTTTTTAACCAGAAAACTAAAGTCTCGCTCAAGGAGTAGTCCCACTCTGAAATGGACGGTGGACAAAGGTAGTCTATAGCGAGAGGGTTCACTTGTTGCAGGAAGAGGATGGTGGAAACGTAAATCAGAGTTGGAGACGTGTGTTGGAGTACAGCAAGCATAGTTTAGAGTATTTGTAAAAAAACAACAACAATGGTTCGTTTTTGCGCATTTCCGAACTGTGCCAACAAAAGGTTGAGGAAGACTTGGCGCAGCTTTCATAGAATACCTTTGTCAGGTTTCTACTGTCCTCTTCTTTTTTGACCTATTTTGTGGTATAATAGGCGATTTTGTGGATATAGAGGTCAGGTTTAAAAATCCCAGAATTGTCCTTTAACTGGCTAGTGTTGCTACCAGTCCACAAGGTTGTTTAGTTCTTACCATGTTGCAGTGGAAAGAGGCTTATATATAAAAATGTTGCTCACGAAAAAACAAACAACATGTTTTAATTTGGTTCACTGGTGATCTAAAAATACAGCTTGGATAGAAATCTACGACTGGGGAAGAAGTGTGTACCCTGCTAGTGTCTTCCCTGCTAACCCCAGCCTCTTCCTGTGTATCTATGCTATGTTGTATAAAGTTATCATCTGGTAGCTATCCATCTAACACGTCAAAAAGGTGTTTTTTTTGTTTGTTTTTTGCCATTTTCACAAGATACTCCGATGAAAAGCGCTTTATTTCGGATCGAATCAAAAGGAACCTTTACATTGAAAAGACTTTATTAGCCTCACACACACACACACATGTAGACGTCGGTTTTTCCAGCCATGCAACGCGTCATCTGAAGGATATGTGATCATGTAGAGTTGTACCGGGAAAGGGGGGATGCGTTACTTTGCAACGGGATGTATTTGGTAGTGGAGCTCCTCTTTTTGACGGGGAGCTGTTAGATAATGTCGCTCGTCGGTTTGTGCTGCATGTGTGTACGAGTGTGAATCTTTCTTTCTCTTGTGTCTTTGACGGACAGAGATGCTGCATTTTTCAGTGCTGGTGATTATTGTACTACTTTCCCCATTTTGACTGTAAAAATACTTGATATTACCTAATATTATTAATATTATTATTATTCTGTAGTCCTTTTTTACGGGCTAATGTTTTCTATCTGTGGTCATGTGTAACAATGATAATAAGCTTATTGAATAAAAAAATAAGAGTTCTTAAGCTCATCTCATCTTCTTTAAACTACTGTTAGCAGGGCGGGAGGCTGATGAGGGTACGGCTGGAAATAGAGCTGGTCAATGTCAGAGCAAAGACTGAAGCTTTTACCGCTACACTAATGAAAAGGATCTTCTCTATTGATTCCTGGGTTGAGTACTCTCATACTCACTCATACACTTTCACACACACGCACACACACACACACACACACACGCATACATGCACAAACACATGTATACACACAGACAGACACATGCACTTTGACAGTGCATCATTTGCTCCCTTCCTGTGGGCTAGTGTCAGGTTTCCATAATGAATTCTGCTGCTGTGTTGCTGAGTCCCAGATGACCAGCACTGCTGCATCTACCATCCGCTGAAGCCTGCATATTGTTCTCTCTGTGTGTGTGTGTGTGTGTGTGTGTGTGTGTGTGTGTGTGTGTGAGAGAGAGAGAGAGAGATGGGAAGTGTGTAAGTGTATACCTTTCTCTACAAAATCCCATATTTCTGTCTGCTGTGTGCTGAGATATGGGTGCTTGTGTTTCCATGCACACATTAAGTAGAAAATATGTCCCTTGTGTGTGTGTGTGTGTGTGTGTGTGTGTGTGTGTGTGTGTGTGCAGTGTTTCTACCTATATGCATGTACACATGTGTTCATGCAGACTTAAATGTGCTTCTGTGTGCCTGTAAAAAGCGTTAGCATGATTCACATGTATTGAGGTGTGTGTTAATGCATCGGTTTGTGGGTGTATGGATGGGTGGGCATGCGTGTATCTGTATGTGCGTGTGTTTGTATCAGCATGTATGTATATGGATGTGTGTGTGTGTGTGTGTGTCCAGTGCTGTGGAGCATTAAGCTGTGTGATGAGGCCGTGGAGGGAGTGGGGGTGCAGATGGTGTGCTGAGGCCTGAGGACAGTCAGCATGTCCATGACTCACACTCAGCAAGCCGGCAGCCTTCCTTCTCCCTCTGTCACCCTCTCACTCTGTCAGTCTTCCTTGTGCTTTCTTTTCTTTTGCCTCTCTCTCTCTCTCTCGCTCTCTCTCTCTCTTTGGTGGCCCAGAAAGCACAGGTGTGTGTAGGTGTGTGTGTGTGTGTGAGGGGTGTAGGGTAGAGAGGACTGCAGGAGGCAAAAGAAAATGCGGACTGAGCTGTCCATATGCATGTGTCTATTTTTGTGACTGCACGTGTGTGTGTGGGTGTGTGTGTGTATTTGTGTGTATTTGTGTGTGTGTGTGTGTGTGTGTGTGTGTGTGTGTGTGTGTGTGTGTGTGTCAAAGCTGTCCAGGGGAAGCTGCTGACAATCTTTTCAGGACTGATTTCCCGCTAAAGAACAAGCACAAAAGGCTTATTGTCCACAGCTCTGCTCTTTTATCTAACCCGCTTTGTCACTGTTGTTCCAGCGAGCGCCGTCTCAGCCATCTCCGATATGAACCTCTACACACGGAGGAAGAGGATTTGGAGCTTATATCTTGATATTCCCGCAGCTTTCACTTTCTTGAATGAAGGATTAGGAATTAAAATGGGTTCAGGGGCTTCGGGGTGGGTTCACTTCGCTTTCAGTTCAATCAATACAGGACGTTCTTCAAAGTTCAAACATTGATGAAAAGGTTGTCAAATCAAAAACATTAAAAATATGAATAGTTTTAATGTTTTATCATTGCCAAATAAATTGTAGCTCCTACTGAAAATGCACTGAAAGGTTTTTTCTCATTTGGGTCCATCACTGTTCCGTGGCTCGTCTCTCATCTCCATGAAGGCCTCTACCCATTACAGAAGAGGAACTGTGATGAAAGTGATATTTTGATATTCCCACGGAGTGCTGGGCTGTTACATTTTTCAGCCTAGGATCCATAGTAAATTAGATGTAGTCTCACAAGGGCTTATTAAACCAAGTTAGAAATCCTGTCACGTGGGGGGGGGTGGGGGGGGGGGAGACCCAGCAGACGCAGACCTCACAGCAACCTCTTCTGGATCCCAACCCGCCGTTAAAGAAACCAGGCTGTGCAGGGTGATGAATGAGATACTAACGTGCCAGTCATCCATCTGCAGCCACAGCTAGAGGCGAGCGCTGACATTTTTAGGAGGGCTGGCTTCACTGGAGCTGGTAGCTACAGTTCAGACGCTTGTTTTTCTCCGCCTAGGAAGACTTTACGAATCTATATAACCGTATTATTTTATATGCCAGCACAAAATAAGACCTTCAGCTACCTGCCAGTAGTAGCTGGTAGAGTAAAGTTAACATCCAGAGCTGAAATGTATCAACGTTTGGCTGGTGGCTCGTGTTCACCACCCTGGATACTTGGAGACGAAGATATATATACGCTAGCTCCCTCTCTGTTTAACCCACAGGCTATAGAGGGGTGATAAATGGGTCACCAGACCACCAGTTACCATTATAGCCAAGCTGGGAGCTAAACCTGACATTTCTCATGACACCTAGATACTGCTGCCATTGTGCACAAAACATGCAATTGCAATTTTGACCTGTTTTTACTCGAGCTGAGGGTCTCCGTGGACCCTTACAGCAGGTTTCATGACGCTTAGGCTCATGAAACTCATGCAAAACCCTGTGATCCGATTTTAAAAATGCATGGCCGTTGATCTGAAAATAACTCTCGTGTCTTGAAATTCCTGGAAAGTTGATTTTTTTTTTGCGACGATGCGAGGCTTTCATCTGACATATGAAGGATACACTGTAAGCAGAGAGGGAATGCTTGTCTCTCTCTCTCCCTCTCTCTCTCTCTCCCTCTCTCTCCCTCTCTCTCCCTCTGCTTCTCCAATTACACCTGATGTGTCTGTTGGGCTGTCTCCTCATGCATCGCCTGGGGGGACTGAGCAGGAGGAGATGGAGATGGAGATGGGAACGAGGTACTCTGGGACCACGTGCGCACATACATGCACACGCGCGCGCACACACACACACACACCTATTTGTGCCCTTGTGCTATTTGTCTGCATGTAGGGGGAGAAACGGCGTACGTGAGCGTGAGCGGGGCTGATGTGGTTGTGGCCTTACATGCATGAGTAAGACTGTACAGTACATGACTTTAATACCCTGCAGGCCTGGTGATGGGGACTAGCACACTGACACAGTTATCAGACCAGACTAATTGGGTGTGTGTGTGTGTGTGTGTGTGTGTGTGTGTGTGTGTGTGTGTACGAAACCCACTATATCTGCAACTGTGAGCGATTGTGTGTTTGTGTGTATAGTGTGCGTGTCCCTCTCCCTCTGCACTTTTGTATGCCTTCTCAAATGTGTGCATGCATGTAGGAGATGTATGCATGTGTGAGAGTGTGTGTGTTAGTATGTGTGTAATATGCAATGTGTGTGTGTGTGTGTGTGTGTGTGTGTGTGTGTGTGTGTGTAGTCCATAATGGGTCCACAAATAAAGTGATACTCACGAATCACTAAGAGCTTTTACTTCATGTGTAGATCTCATTTTCACCCAACATGCCACTTACACCTATCTGGCTCCAAGCCTGCGGTATATGCATGTGTGTGTGTGTGTGTGTGTGTGTGTGTGTGCGTGCATCTGTGCATGTTTGTTATGAAGACATACGTCAGCGTCCCTGTCCCTCTCCACCCTCGTACCTTTATCTCCGCGTGTCTCCTCAAATGTATAAATATCTCTCCTGCCAGAGAAAAACAAAGTGTCAGATGTGTCAGAGTTTTCTATGAAAGCTCTTGGCAGAGGATCACGCACTCATACAGCCGTCTGACCCAGTTTCAGTCCTCGCATCCTCTCAGTTAAGATGCTGAGGGATATAATGCGTGTCGGGGGCACACAGCGAAACACACACACACACACACACACACACGCACAAAGACAAACATTTAGCCACTCTGAAAACACACACGGACACACATCCCTGCAAAACAAGCAGTGCAGTAAAAATCTCCAAATATTTCACAAAATCTGGTGGAAGTGTGTCCGGTTAGACACACACACACACACTCAACCACACACACACTCACACACACACACTCACACACACACTCACACAAACACGTTTCACCAAATCTGCAAATGATTCAGTTTGAAATGAAAAAAGACAGTGATTAATCCGGTCTAACTCGGTCGGTCTGGGTGCAGCGCTACACTGTGATCCGTCCTATTTAACACCAAGTACCAGCAGGAGACCAGAGACAAAGACTGGATCTGGATCTGTCTGGGTTTGTTTTTTTCCACTCGGAGATGGTGAACGCTGAAAATCTAAATGGAGATACGCATTGATTTATGAGGAAGGATAAGCTACAGAGTACACAGAGGAAAGGAAGGAAGGAAGGAAGGAAGGAAGGAGGTAGGAAGGAAGGAGGGGAGACAATTAAAATAGGTAAAAATAAGGGAAGGAAGGAAGAAAGGAAGGATGGAAGGAAGGAAGGAAGGAAGGAACATGAAATAAAGGAAGGAGAAAAGGATGCAAGGAAAACAGGAAAGACAGAAAGGGCAGAATAAAAGACAGAAGGAAGGGAGGAATGAAGGAAGGAAGGAAGGAAGGAAAGAAGGAAGGGAGGGCAGAACATAAAAGAGAAAGGAAGGAAGGAGAAAAGGATGCAAGGAAAACAGGAAAGGAAGGAAGAAAGGGCAGAATAAAAGACAGAAGAAGGAAAGGAGTAATGAAGGAATGAAAGAAGACGGGAATAAAAGAGTGAATGAAGCGAGAGAGCAGAGAGGAGGAGAAGAGCTCCCGGTGACGCTGAAACAGAAATAACAGGACTGTCACTCCGCCGAGGCGCCCAGTCGAGACCATGAATGGATGCTTGACTCCACGCCCGTACTCACTGACCTGCGTAACAGCCGCCGATTAACACGTTGTCACTTCTGATGCCAAGTTGATCGAGCACCAAGGGGGAGAGTATGAGAGAGAGAGAGAGAGAGAGAGAGAGAGAGAGAGAGAGCCAAACATGACAGGAGAGAGAGAGTGTGTAGGTGGATGCGATGCGCTGACGGGACGGCGGCAGTAGGTGTGTAACTAACGGCGACGCCTCATAACGAGGCCGCATGGCCATTATGCTCCCGTGGATTTATGGGTACGTGCGTTTTGCCGTGCATATCCAAACACAAGCGGACAGCCAGATGGAGAGAGAGAGAGAGAGAGAGAGAGAGAGAGAGGCAGTTAGAGAGAGACAAAACACTCGTCTTACATTATTCATGTCTTGTTTAGTGGCATTAAAGAGAATCCATTCTGCTGCCGTGGAGAGAGGTGCAAAGAGAGAGAGAGAGAGAGAGAGAGAGAGAGAGAGGTGGAAAGAGACAAAGGAAAAGAGAAACTGTGATGGAATGAGCAAAAGAGAGGGGTGGGAAAAGAGAGAGAGAGAGAGGGTAAAAAGCAGACAGAGATACATAGACAGGGTAAAAGAGAGAGAGAGAGGGTAAAAAACAGACAGGGATACATAGACAGGGTAAAAGAGAGAGAGGGAGAGAGAGAGAGAGAGAGAGAGAGAGAGAGAGAGGGTAAAAAGCAGACAGAGATACATAGACAGGGTAAAAGAGAGAGAGGGAGAGAGAGAGAGAGAGAGAGAGGGTAAAAAACAGACAGGGATACATAGACAGGGTAAAAGAGAGAGAGGGAGAGAGAGAGAGAGAGAGATTCACCCACACACCCGCCCACTCACCTCCACAGCAACAACATAACTGAGGATACAAAAACATCCACAGTGCCAAGAGCCCAGAGAAACACAATTGACCTTTTAACACCTAGAGAGAGAGACAGACACGAGATCAGGTAGAGAGAGACAGCGAGAGAGAGAGAGAGAGAGACAGAGAGACAGAGAGAGAGAGAGAGAGAGAGAGAGAGAGAGGAAATAGAAGTATTTTGGCATTTGCGCCCCAGTGCACTGTGGGTATTCCGGGATGGAGGCAACTCTTTATACTTGCTCTCTCCCCCAGGCCTCAATCTGCCTTTCAACTCTCTCTCTCTCTCTCTCTCTCTCTCTCTCTCTCTCTCTTACCCATTCACTTTCTCGCCCCACCCCTCCCCTCCCCTCCTGTGGATTTACACCCGCCTCCTCCCCCCAAAATTTTTCACTCAGTTATTTTCATTTTGGGTAATTTTATTCCGGGGCGATGTTTATTCATGACCGAGGTTCTGAGAGCGAGATAAGACGCCGACTGCTGAGCCGGCCCCGAGGGCTGCGAGGGCTCCGACTCGGTCCACACACACACACACACACACACACACACACACACACACACACACACACACACGTGCACGCCGACATGCCAGCCCTCCCACAAACACGCAAACAAACAAAACCGCCTTTTTTTTTTCTTCTCGTCACGTACGAGCCGAGGTGTTTGTCCGTGAGCGTGTTATCAGTATCAGATGGAGACGGAACCGGCTGCCTCCCGTCACTGTTCCTGTTTCGTGGAGGAGAAAATGATTTTTTTTTAAAGACGAAAAAAAAACAAAAGAAAAAACAGTCCTGACCCTCATCTGTCAGCAACGTTTATCATGATGTCATGACAGACACACACACACACACACACACACACACACACACACACACACACACACACACACACACACAGCACAGCACAAAGGAGGGAGGCTGTGTTTTGTTTCTGAAGCCACCTCCTACACAAAGTTGTGTTTATATGTGTCCTACTTGGTGTGTGTGTGTGTGTGTGTGTGTGTGTGTGTGTGAGAGAGAGAGAAAAAGAGAGAGAGAGAAAGAATGTGTGCATGTACAAAATATGTGTTCATATTTGTCAAAAATCCTTCTTATTTTCCCTCAACTCCCCAAATCTGCTCAGCCAGTTTCCTGTTCCTCTCTCTGAGTCCACAGACAATACAACATGATCTCCTTTAGCAGCTCTCATCTCCACCTACCCCACCTACCCCACCTACCCCACCTACCCCACCCTCTCAACACCTGTCCGGAAGCCAGAGACACAGCAGGTGCTCGTGTCTGGCTAGATAAACTTTATCCCCAGAACTGCTTCATGTACTGAAATAACCACGCAGCACCGAGAACAGGACCTCCTCTTGGTTCTTACCTGGTTGCAGTGGGACATCAGGGTTTGGGGAAGTCACCTGTTAAGGGATGAGAACATAAGACACCAGAATCTTCCATTTGTCACCGGTAGGTCGTTCGGTCCGTTGCTCCATGCTAACCTACGCTATGTTGAGTGATAGTAGACGACTAGCGTTATCTCAAAAGTGACTAAATGAGACCTTGCAGCAGCTCTGGAGCTAAATGGAAAGTATTTTTAACTGATATGTGGCCAAGTCTGGTTTTGTGTAGGAGATTGGTATCTGTACACAACGTGAAAATACTGCTTGGAACTACCAGGGAAGTATTTTCCCTGTTTCCATAGGACGTGGAGGTGGTGGGTGGTGCTAAAAATCAATACACAGTGGATGAATACGGGCTGTTGACTTAAAATAGTTTCAAAAAAATAAACCAGGGTTTCATTTTGTTAATTTATGAATCTAAAAGCCATATATATTTTTTAAAAACACAAAATTTTTTCACTCTTTTGCAGAAGAGTCCTTGAGCCAGAACAGCAGGGGGGCTATCCTGCATCTGACCCTGACCTCTGACCTCCTGTGGAAGGGGAAAGGGAGAAGAGCTGTTCTCCCTCAGGGATCATTAAAGTATAAGTACTAGTACATTAGTACTGTACTGGTGGCAGGGGTGTTGGATTCACTTTCAGTTCAATCATTCAATTCAATTCAGAAAGGGGAATTTTCTTCAGAATTCAAAAACATAAGAGAGAATCAAAAACGCGACACATCCGGTTTTGAGAAATGTCATTACATTCATTAGTCAGTACCTCTACAATTACATGATCCAGTCTGTAAGATAAAAAGGATTAGCCTATGACATCGCCTACTATCCTTTAATAAGTACTGTAACTTGTCTTAATTGTGTGCTAGCAGTCATGTTGTAAGAGTATGTCACATATTTCAAATGGTGGATTTCTCATCCTGGACCAAAACTCTATTATTGGCCATTTTCTTAGGATAGAAATGTTCCTATGTCCATTCTTTTGAGAAGCAATTGACAGCGGAGGTTATAATACTCGTAAGTGAGTTGTAGTATCTTTTTACATTAATTGGCAGGTTTGAGAAAATCCATGAGAAATCCAGAAATCCAGAAATCCATTCATATTTGTCTGGAACTCGAGCACCCCCTGCTGGATATGAAGTGCAGGTGCAAAACGTAGATTTGAAATAATTACTTTCCACTAAATTAAAGTTCAGTGTGCTATTTGATGACGTCATTTATAGCTAGATAAAAATGAATACGTCTATTTTACTGCTGTGGTCCATTTGGTATGTTTCTGACTAAATGGAAAAAGATTACATAAGAGCTCTCTGATCGCTCAGTTCACTCAAAAAAAATGCTGCTTTTATTGCTGGTGCAATTCAGCGACATAGCCTAAGGTTATGTACGTCAGCACGAATAAGAAAACGAAGGCGTCTCGATATGAAGACTCTCCGCCGCTAGATGGGGAAGTGGGGCAGGAGGACTGGAAGAATGGTCCTTTCTGTTTTGGGGGGGGGAGTTGGATTTGATCCCACCTCGGGCTGCACACCATTTTTGTGCAAGCGTGTTCGCGTTTAAAGCGGACAGCCCGGACGTCATATGATAAGGCTGGAGGAGAGCCAGGGGAGGAGAGGAGGAGGAGGAGGCCCCATATCTCGGTTAACGCGCGCAGGGCCCCCTTTATCTCCATAAGGGAGGGAGGCGTATCCCTTTCCCGCTCCCACACCCTTTACATACCACTCTGATTCTCACACTCGTACATAAAATATAACCTGCTTCAGACGACGACGCCCCTCACACACACACACACGCACACGCACACACACACACCACCACCACAGCCTATATGCGATCTCCATTGAGCGGGCGGAGATCCAAGAGAAAACCGCCGCGCGTCTTTTTCGGTCGAGAGGGAAATCATTGAGGTCTTATTATTCTCGGGGCTGAGCGCACTAGCTGCCCACGGCATCACCTCGGCAATAACAGAAGGGGTGCCAGCCAGAAGAGGAGGAGGAGGAGGAGGAGGAGGAGGAAGAGGAGAGGAAGGGGTGGCTGAATACTGAGAATTGACGCTTAGAAATAAACAATTGCGACCGCTGAGGCAGAGACACCCTGTTTGGAAGACGTCTGCGGTGGGAAAGCGAAAGGGATCTGCTACTGAGTAAGTCCTGATTTGCAGTGTGTGGTGGTGGTCACCCGTGTATGCCCGTGGCTGACCTGGTTTAGGTGATTTGTCAAGCGCTGGGTATAGCAGCGGCGCAATATTCAAGCCTCCAGCCCAGCAGCATCCTTCCACTCGAAGCGGGACGGAGAGATGGAGGGATGGAGGGGATGGAGACCAAAAAAAAAAACACTTGTTTGGCTTTTGACAGCGGTGACATGCTGGTGAAATCTCTTACTTGTGGCGATCGCGTGACCGTCGTCGCATTATTACGAGCTTGCACCGTTAGGTTACAATTGGTAAACACGCGAGGCGCAACATCATTCAGGGGGGACGCAACACGCCAGCTTTAAATAATAGGCCTATAATAAAGTCAGCCGCTGGTAGTCAGATGAATTACAGTGAAAATGCTCCATTATTGTGTCAGGTCAACATCATTTATTACATGCCTAGAGGCCCGCGCGGTACTGTACTTTCAATAGCCTATATAGAGCCAGGCCGACAGGTGTAACACGACGACATGTTTACGCGGATGGCTTTGATGCTCCATCATGTAATATCGACCTGTTTTGCAAGAAGAGCGATCCTGCATGAGGGACAGTTTGTTTTTTGTTTTTGTTTTTTTTGCGTCGATGGTGAATTTCCAGTAGCGCCAGGGGAGAGATGCTGCTGGCTGTTTTCAGGGAGTGAAGAGAGTGAGAGAGTACCAGGGTATTGCTATGCTGTGGTGTTGTGATGTGAGCAGTCTGCTCCAACATGGCGCGCACGAGCTGATACACCATGGCCATTACATACTCCTGTCTGGAATTTACACTGTGCAGTGGACCGGGGTGGTTTTCTAACCGAGCCACTGGGTTTGGGAGTGGTACAGCAGGTACATCACTTACAGAGTTTAGATCATAGGAAATGCAGCTTAGGTTACCAGTGGTGATATCACTTGGCCTCCTTCACCCTCTGTCTTCACCTTGTACATCTGCCTGAAAATAATAACCAATTCCATTCATGTCCCTGAGAAGAATAATAGGCGTATCAATTCCTTGTAGTTATCCCGTTTACCATTACCTTTGAACACAGCATGGTAACAAAAAAAGTACTTGTATTGGGTATTGGAGTATGTTTCGTTTGTTCTTGTGTCCATTGTTCCTGACATTCTCCTGGGTGTCTGTCCTGTGAACCGAGGGGGACGGTCGGTGGACAACATCTCTGTTGACAAGGCCAATAAGTTGCGTGACAATAGCAGAGTCCATAAACACAACACACCCATTACTTAAGGATGTCATGTGGGACATCAAAGTACTGTTAGTCCACCACTGGTTGTTTTCATCAGCAAAACTAGAAGGCACTCTGAGAGTTGTTGTTACACCCATAGACGTCATTTATGTCCCTTAAATCTTAAGTGAAATTGATTTATTGATTCTGTTTGGAAATTTGAATCAAGTCTTTAGCTGTTCATAGCTCATAACTGTGACTAGAAAACCATCATCGTCTAATGGTGGAAATCCCAGATCATCTCCAAAATCTAATCAATTGTTCCTTGGCCTTTCTCTCCACCAAATGTCATGGAAATCCATTGATGAGTTTTTGAGATATCCTGCTGACAGACAGACGCACAGACAGACAGAGACAATCTAACTAACAGGTGAAAACACAACTTCCTTGGCAGAGGGAACAACTGGAATGACGCTTGTTCAATTCCTGGACTTGTTGAGGAAAATCTGGGAGTTCTCTCCTCCCTTAACAACTACTGCCAAGGTGCCCTGGAGCAAAGCATTTAACCCCCTTTGCTCCAGTGCAGCTGCTCAGGGCTCGACTGTAGTAGACTGGTTGTACTGGGCGGCTCCCAGGTGTGGATGTAAAGCGGGGCCATGCTGAAAAAGA
Organism: Hoplostethus mediterraneus; assembly: GCA_034670385.1. Taxonomy (NCBI): domain Eukaryota; kingdom Metazoa; phylum Chordata; class Actinopteri; order Trachichthyiformes; family Trachichthyidae; genus Hoplostethus; species Hoplostethus mediterraneus. Next base: position 10,456,488 of record JAXDDW010000007.1, read on the forward strand.
GAGCGTGCACGGTCAACCGATCCTTCCACGTTAAATAAATGTTGGATAAAAGTCTGGAGTTGGCTGCCTATTTTTTTTCCATTCTAGTTAATCCCATGGATTGTGACACATCTGTTATTTCACCCATCACTCTATTTTATAACTAGTTTAGTGTGTTGAGGATATAAATTGGCATATTCTTTACTGGGTTCTTAGTCAAAGTCTTATCTAACCTTTACACACACACACACACATATTATGTAATATATTTCTCATCAAGAGTAAAAGACCTTTACTTTTTAAATAAAGTAAAGTGACCAGGTGAATCAAAGGGAAGGACCTGATCCCTTTTTCAGTTCCCTATTGAACCCACTTCACTTATGAAGGAGACGGTTAACGAACAATACCCAAGGCTTCAGACAACATGGGTTGAATGCATGTTGCATATGGCATCCTGTGTATTGTTCGGTTTTATTGCATGTATGAGACGTGACATCCTCCATAGGCCCCGGACGCACGGTGTGTTAGCTCACATCCGATTGGCTGCTCTGTGTCGTGTCAGCTAGTCACAGTCGAGGTGACAGCACTTGTCTTGTCCACCCAATCACCAGCCGCGTGTGTGTGTGTGTGTGCGGCTTTGTGTATGTATGTGTATAGGTCTTTCTTTGCATGTATGTAGGAGGGAGAAAGAGATTGAGATAGTGTGTATGTATGCCTGCGTGTGTGTGTGTGTGTGATTTGTGATGACAGTCCACTGGGCTGCCAGGCTGTACACTGGCTTGGATCTGCTGTCACCGGTGTAGATTGGGGGCCAGTGAGAGGAAGGTCATTGGTTCGTATCTCTGAACCGGCTGTGAAAAGTTGGGTTGGAAAAGAGTAACACTCTCCCCTGCCAAAGCAACGACAGTCCAAGTGCTCTTACCCCGTAATTGCTCCATTGGAACTGTGCAGTGGCCGACACTGGGAGAAAGTGGTTGCACTGGGCAGCTCCCTGGGGTGGAGGTGTGAAACTGTGTGTGAAGCAGGATGTTGGTGAAACACAGCCTCCCTGATTCAACGAAGAGTAAACAAGCAGAAGACAAAAGATACCAGGTCAACTGTTGTGACGTGTGTCAGATCTCTTGTAACAACCACGGTGCATTTCAGCTGTTCTGCAAGGTTTTGGTCTAAGTTGACTTGTTACAAATCCATTGCACAGCTCAGGATTTTGCCTCATCAGTGAAGACGCTGACGCACAAACATTATTGGAAAGGATGAAACTGGTCCAGGGGGATAAAGGTTCCTAGCTTGTTATCCTAGGAAGTGTTAGCACCAATATTAACTAACTATTGCATAAGTTTCCTTGACTGCTGGGCAGAACGTCATTAGTACAGGACAGCAGGTACCTCATGGGTTCACATCCCGCCTTGAGCGAGTAGCCTCAGAGTGATGGATATTGCTCATCGCCCTAGCCGGCCTCGGCGTCATTAAGGACATTAAACTTCATGCAGTGGTCATAAAAATCAATTTAGTGAGACAATCGAGGAAAATGGGAGGATGTGCATTACAGGAGCTCTTCCACCCGGTTAGCGCCCGGTGCTGAAAGCTGATGTTGAGGGTAAAAGAGGAAGTGGAGCCGAACGCTGGCTCATCATGTAAGCAGTGATAAGGAGTAGCATCTGGTTAGACAGCAAGGTGTGAAGTATTATTAGCTACTATGATGCAACCTTGCACCTCGCCCTTTCTCCCTCAACATCCTTATATAAATCTCTATTTCCTTGATCGTCCTTTTTTCCTCTTTTTTCCGACTTTCTTCTCGTACGTCTTGCTGCTTCGTCCTGACAGATAAGGAGAGAGGAGATTTGTTTTTTTCACTTTCTTCGCAGCGCAGTCGCTTTTCTGTCATTTTCAGCCACTAAGCCCCCTTTAATCTCAGAGGAAAATATGCTCAGCAGTTGTGTGTGTGTGTGTTGGTGTGTGTACTTGTGTTCCCCTCCCCGAAACACACACACACACACACAAACACACACACTCATATGATGATCAGCAGTATTTCTCCAGAGAGATATTATCAAAAGCACTATTGATAAGCAGCAGAGAGGAATTCATCTTTTTGTGTGCCCTGTGATAACCTAAACCGAACACACACACACACACACACACACACACACACACACACACACACACACACACACACACACACATCTGGCTTAAGGCGAAAGGAAGAGAATGAATATTGTGTCCTGTCCTGCAGTGAATCAAACAAAGCATTTAGTAAGAGATGGGCTGGTGCACATATACGGAGCGTAAACAATCCCTCAGCCTCTCGAGAGCCTTAAGTGGGAATTGGGACGTCGCCATAAGGGAAGGTACCTATTTGGCCTAATGGTTCCTGTGTTAACATTGACAGGCCGGGGTCCAGTAATGCAAGGCCATAGACTTCCCATATCCGGATATACCGTTTGTTAGTTTGCTAGAGAGAGAGAGAGAGTGAGAGAGAGAGAGAGAGAGAGAGAGAGAGACTGGCCTCTGTGGAAATGGACTGTCTGTAAACATCAAAGCAGCGCCGTCAGCCAGTCAATGCTAATGCTGTTACATTGTTTGGGCACAAAGAGGGAGGCCGAGGATAATTTCAAATCCTGAGGACCATTACCCTTTTGTGGACTCATTCCGGTTAACTTCCCAAACTTCCCTCTTGAATTAAAGGCGCCATAAAAGCCTCGATGCCGCTCGATACGAATAGGAAATCGCGGCTCACAATTAGAACGATCGCAACGTTGTTCTTGATTGATTGATTGATCCTTGCATGCTATCCAAGGTTGCAACTTCTGTTTTGCTGCCATGCCTTAAAGCACATCCACAGATCCCCTTCAAGTGATGGACAACAGATATACTGTAGACCTCTAGGCTGCTCGGTACAAGGCTTATACTGGGGATACTGGGAAGCTGGGGAGTGAATGGGTGGACCTGTGTGAACGTGAAGTAAAGGACAGGTGTTGTGAGTCCCTGTGTCCTGCTGAAGTGTCCTTGAGCAAGACGCTGAATCCCTACCAGCTGTTCTGTCCTGTAGCCGACCCGCGAGTAAATATAGTATCACGAGAGCGCTCATACCCTGGATAAATGAATTTAAAAATAAAAACTTGCCCGGAGCGAAACCGTTTGCCCGGGACTAGCGGGCTTGGAAGATCTCCACCTATCACGTCCTGTTGTATCACAGCGATACGACGTCAAGACACACCACTCCTTCACGGCCTCATCCTCATCTCTCCCATGCAAGGCTTCTCATCGGTCCTCTTGACGTGGGTGTTACGCCAAGTATTTCCCACATCCGTCTACTCTCACTGACAGCTGTTATCTCTGGGTGACCTCTCGGTGGGGGGGGGGGGGGGGGGACCTGAGCGTTACACTCTGACCCCGCGGTGCACTAACATGTGACCTCAGCGGACTTCCTCCCGTTTTTATTGGCCTCCTGCTGTTTACCTTGGGCAGGTTCTTGTATCATGCCTCGCAAAGATAGGACACAGCGCTCTGTGTGTTTTTGCGGCAGTGCAGTGGTGGTGTGTGTGTGTGTGTGTGTGCGTGTGTGCGTGTGTGTGTGTGGCCTGGGGGAATGGCAGGGAGGAGTATTATTGTCCCTGTGCTCTTTTGGCCTGAAGGAAGGAAGAGGGAGAAGTGGCGAGTAGAGGGAAGAAGACAGAAGTGCCACTCCAGCGCTGTGAGTGTGAAAAGGATTTGAGATTAGTTTCCTCCTCCAGAGTCTCTCGGTTTTCTAATGCAGGGCCTAGGGTCATTAGGCTCAAGAGAGACATTTTCACAGGCCTCATTCTCTCTGAAGAGGAAGCGTTTTCGTTCCAGACAGTGTTTGTGTGTGTGTGTGTGTGTGTGTGTGTGTGTGTGCACGCCTAATTTGTTCATTTCGGTGCATCTGTTCGCATGCCTCAATTTCGCTCATGTTTTTTTCCGTCTCTTCTCCACTAAAGGAGTGTGTGTGTCGGTGTGTTCGTTAACGTGTGCGTTAGGGCTGCACGATATTGGGTAAAAAAAAAAAAAAAGTCCTACTGCAATTATGTAAATGGGTATCGTGATTGCGAGTTGAACTGCGATGTGAAAAACAACACATCTTATTTCCCTGAGAGCTGAGAGCACAGAAATAGATCGTCTGAATGAAAATACCAGCAGTGTAATAACCGAAGCCATTTAGGCTATTTTAACCTTTATTTACTGGATGACTCACTGGAGCGCTGCTGGAAAATGTATTCCAATACCTTTAATAAATGCAATATTATTAGACACCCTTTCAAAATAAAGGTAGGCGCTATTTTACAAGACGTGAGCTTGGGTTGCACTTCTACTGGTGTCACGCTACTCAGCTGCTACTCATTCTTCATACAGTTTTCTTTGCCGTTGTTTGAACTGTCTGGTATTTTGACAGCACCAGAGGTTGTGATCATTTGTACTTCTGAATCCAATGTATTGCCAAATGACTGAAATCATCCTCATCCACTGGAACGTTGCTACCAACAACCTCCTCGTCCTCCTCAGTTTCATTAATTTCTTCCACTTGGCTGCTTCTCTCCTCCACCCTTCTCGCTTTCTAACCATCCTCTCATCCTGACCGCCTCGCTGGCTTCTGATTGGTTAACAAGAGGGAAGGAGGCCTCTAATTGGCCACCAAGTCACCATCAGCTCCGTATGTGCGTAGTGCACGGACACTGCAGCGGGATTCTGAGTTTGGTGAATTGGTAATGGGTGAAAGATTATAAAAGTGCCTGCAGTTTAGATATCACACGTTTAATTAGATTAGTTGTACAGCCCTTATGTGTGTGTATGGGTCTTCATTAAAGTGTGTGTGTGTTATGAATATCTGCGTGTGTGTGTGTGTGTGTGTGTTGGGTGCCCTGTTTGCTCATCCAGCCAGGACACACACCATGCGGTTGTGTGTCGAATGCCCTCTCTTGCATCTTTTGCTCCTCTGAATATAATCTAATGAAGAAATACCATGAAAACAATCTTAAAAAATGTGTGTGTGTGTGTGTGTGTGTGTGGGGGCAGAATCCAAATATATCAGTATGTTGATGTGTCCTAATCCAGGTTGTTGTGGTGTTTGTTCAAGATAATCCCAGATTAGCGGTGATGAGACCTGGTCTAATCTGGCACTTCCAGCAGACAGAGATCTGAAAGGCCTTTTTCTGGCCCAGAGACACGCAGCGTGACTGGTCTCGTGTACAGACCGGTACGGCGTGTACTCGCTGAGACGCTGTCACATAAATAATGAAGACAATGTTTCCTATTAGGGCTTTTCAGATTGGGTGTGTCATTCTCCTCTGCGCTACAAAAACAGTTTAAAAAGTCACTGCGAGAATCTTTTTTTTTAGGCCATGCAACCTTTTGCGCTAATCAACCAACACAGATCTATTGAGTAATATTTCCCCCTGACGATTGTCTTTGCGGTGTGAAAAGGCCCCCGAAACTAAACACCACGTAACACTAAAACTTTACATTAAAGTCTCAGGGGGAAAAGGCGTTTTGGTGGGTTAGGTTACGTAATCCAGCGTGTTTCTGGTTGGACCAGGACGTCGGGGTGGGACGCATGAATACAGCGCTATGAGAAGAAAGGATGCAGCCTGTTAATGTGTTCCTGGAAGTAGCAGTGCAGCCAACAGGGAATAGGGCGAGTCATCAGTCTGCTTCCCCCGACCTCTCCATGCTACACACCTGCCTAGAACCCACCTACTTTCTGGTCTACTGCCTGTCTGTCTGCCTGTCTGACTACTTCCTCTCACATTCTTGGTCTATTTATCTCTCGGTCTCCATTTGTTCTGTTGCCTGTGACCTGCCTGCCTAGCTTCCTTCCTCCATCATAAACGTGATTACTGTTGTAACTATGTTATAAAGACGTCTGTCTGCGCGTCTGCTTTCCTGTCTGCCTGCTTGTCCTGTCTGTCTGACTGACGTAGTCCCCCCCCCCCCCCCCGGTTGTTCCAACAAGCCAGATTGATCTCTTTCAATAAAGTGCAAAACTTTATTACAGCAGCAGCCTAGAGATTAGAGAAGCAGGCTCGTGATGAGAGGTCGGCGGTTCGAATCCCTGGACCAGTTGGGAAACACACACACACACTTGGGCACCCCTGAGTTGTTCTAGTGGACCTCCTTAGTGGCCAACACTGGAAGAAAGTGGTTATACTGGGCAGCTCCCAGGCCTGGATCAGGTGTAGTACATGTGTGGGTCAAGTTCTCTGCGGTGTCAAAGAAAATGATTGTTGGCGATGTTAAAGATGGCCCACTCCATCGTCTTCCTCGTGTCCGGCCATCTTCTATATCACGTCTTTCCAGTGGTTGGCGCAGGCGAGCGCAGCAGCATTTGGTTCGGCCAGGTCATCTCCGGTACATTGTGGAGCTTGGCTACATCTCATGAAGGTGTTCCATGGTTTGGGATTTGCCACACACACATGCATCGGAAGTTGTTCCTTCATGGACACCTTGCAGCGTCCTTTGCCGACCCGCAGGCGGTTCAGTGTTTTCCAGACAGCCCAAGGTTGATCGTAGCCAGTAGCGAGGCATTCGTCTGGGGTGATGCCTCTCTCCATCCATTGGGTTGTCTGGCTACCAAGGCTGTTCCACTGGTTCTGCCATTCAGTAATCCTGGCATCAGTTGGGGTGGTCTCCAGTACATCAGTGGTGTCCAGGAAACTGCTCCTGGAGCTGAGTCGTTTCTGGGCAGCAGTGTGCTCATGAGTGAGTGCCCACTCCATGACTATAATAAAACGAGGCATCTTTCCTGCTGCCTGCCTTGTTGCCGCTAAGCCGTGTGGTTGTTCTTCTTCTCTGCTGATGGTCTCGGTGACCTTTCCCAGGTCGGGCCGGTCAGTCGTCTAATGGCATCAGAGTTCAGCCTTGTACTTCCAGCCCAGCCTCAAGCCCACTGATGGACCGATCCTGATGGATTCCTCGATGCACAGTCAGCTAACCGCCCTGTCTGCACCGTGCCCCGGGGGCTGAGCAGGGATGAGGAGGTAGATTTGGGGATTAAATAGGGATAAGACACCGTCAGCACACTGTCAGAAATACACCAGAATTAATGCCTCGACAAAATAATTCAATTTAATAACGAAAAGATAAGCTAGATGATTCACTTTCGATTTTACTGTTGATTAATTTGGTTATTTGAGCTACATATTAGTCCAGGTGTATTTCTGAAGTATTTTCTGTCTATTTTCTTCCTATATTCAGGCTTCTTTTACTTTTATACTTTTTCTTCTTCTATGAGATAAACTGGTGTCTGTTTGTGCTGGAGGGGTGAAGTAGAGAAGATTAGTAGAGAAGAAGAAGTAGTGAAATGAGAAACTGCAAACCATGTGTCTGTGTATATATATATATATATATATATATATATAATTGGGGGAGGGATCAGAAGACTGTACTTTTGTCCGAAGGGTCTCCATGTGATGGTGATGTGGTTTGGTGGGACGGCAGTGGGGCGTTTGTGTATGTGTGTGCATCGTAGAAAACGCCCCTGAGCATTTCCAAGTCCAAGAGCCTCAGTGATTGGACGGTAAATGAACAACCATAAAGCAAAATTTATACGCCAATTTATTTTTGACAAGGACGACCGTTGTTGCACTGTGTGCCTCACCACGGGAAATAATAGTGTAGAGAGTCAAACCACCCCTGAAGCGAGGAGGGAGGAGGGATCTGATCTACCGTTTGGCCTAGTGGTATTTCTCTCCGAGCACTCGGTGGGTAAATGACGCTTTCAGATTCAAAAGGTGGCAGTGAGTGTGGAGCCCCGCTCATCAGGACTGGCATGGTCACACGATATCAACACACATTAGGTTGTTAGCTCTATGTGAGAGCCTGGTTTGGACCAGGCTTGGGAAATGAGGATCCCATATGTGGTGTGATTCAGTTTCAGTCGGGCTGGGAAAGGCATGCGGCGGCTGAGATGTTGTGGCCACACTACACGCCACCTCGCCTGCTCCGTAGAAACAACAAGGACCGAATGCTTGTACAGCATCACCAAGCATCCATACCACAGGCAACTTGAGACATCGTAGGTCAATTTGTTTTCTAGGAGTTGAGCGACCAGAACAATTGACACCAATCATCAGCGTGCTACTGATGCAGAAACATTGATTGCAGCTAGAGGACTACAGCAACTTCTTGGGAAATTGGCTTGTTGTTTACCTATACTTACATGTTATGATAGGATGTAGACAGATAGGTATCTCTGTCCTGTGCACATGCTATCGTGTTAGCATGCGAGACGTTCTGTACCCATAGGTAGCTAGCATCATCTAACGTAAGAAGATAGACCTTTCTTATACATCCTTTAAGTTGCCCAACGGGACAATTTCCCCAAAAAGTGGGATTAGTCCTTTAACTTTTGGCTACGTTGGTTGTTAGCGACCAGTTGCATTATAACGTTTCTATTTCTCCAATCACAGAACGATCATTATATCTATGATACATCCTGGTTGATGTTCCCATTAAAGTTCACGTATCTTTGACATTTTACCCTTTAACTTTAATTGTATGTGTCTGGCTGATGATTTCCTCCAGAGGTCAAGAATACTTTTTAAACGGGACAATGTTGGAGGTTAAAAACTACCAAACAACCGGAGGTCAGAAATATGTTTCTGAGGGATCCCAACAGAATGATCACTCTGTCCTGTCCTGTAAGTAGAGCACTAGCAGCAGCAGGAGCGTCTCTCCCCTCTGGCTGCAGCTCTGCCTCCATCCACCCTCCATCCTGGAGCTCTGGAAGCGATTAGAGCAGGAATCTCCAGCAGCGCTCGGCTAGCACATCAGCACGCTCCCCCTGACTCTCTCTGACAGAGGAGAGGCTCTGACTTAGCCCGCGGAGACAGATCCTTAACCACAGCCGCTGGGAAGACAGTGGACAGTAAATGGCTGGTGAGGAAATGATACAAACGGGGAGCGTTGTTTGTCACCAAGGTCAGCGTGGCCTCCGATGCTGGTGGTAATGTGTGGTTGTAATAGTCTCTCTCTCTCTCTCTCTCTCTCTCTCTCTCTCTCACTCTCTCAGGATGGCTGAAGTGTCACAACAGGAGAGGATCCAGGCCATCGCTGTAAGTTATTCCTGCACACACACTCTTTCTCTCTCTCTCTCTCTCTCTCTCTCTCTCACACACACACACACACACACACACACACACACATACCTAGGTGCACGTTGATGGCTTGAGCAACAACAAATCATTGCTGTCAGGCCCTGACCGCCAGTCTTAATGACTCTCAACCTTTCAGACCCCATCTCCTTTACCCATTAGTGGCCATAGGAAGCAGTAATGCACTGCAGCTTTCTCACTCCCTCTCTTTATCTCTGTCTGTCTCACTCTGTCTGTCTCACTCTGTCTGTCTCACTCTGTCTATCTCGCTCGCTCTTTGTATGTATCTTCCCTTCTCTCTTCTCCCTGTGTCTGTCTCATAGGAAAGGTGAATAAAACTAAAATAAATAGTCATTATTTATTTGAAAAATGTGTTTCCATCACTATTTGTTGTATTGTTATCATTGTTGTAGGCTTGGCATGATTGGCCTCTCCTAACACATATACACACAGACACAGTAAGTCCTCATACACAGTGCACTGAAACGTGATCACAGGTTGTCAGTGCTGCTAGTAACGTGTTTAGCGTTGCTGCTGTTTCACTTTGACAGTGATGTTGATCTAAAGATGAGCTGTGTTCATGTGTGTGTGACAGGAGAAGAGGAAGAGGCAGACAGAGATCGAGAACAAGAGGAGGCAGCTGGACGATGACCGACGGCAGCTCCAACATCTCAAGGTATACACACACACACACACACACACACACACACACACAGTCAAATAGGTAAGACTTCAACACCCAGAAATCATGTGACGTGATGTCAGTAAACAGCACGCTCATGTTGTCTGTGATTGCTTCATACCAAAGGAAACCGAAGAGACAAAAGATCTAACGCTGGTGAGCTCAGTGTTATCTGGATGGAGACAGTTTTATTTCACTCTCAAGCTTTGATTTGTCACTTCCTGTGTGGTGGAGACGTGACCGTACCCGACACCAGCAAATCTATGGGATCTCAATGAGGGGCCACTTAGTGATTTAGGCCGATAACAGGTGTACTTTTACATGGATGTATTGCCTATATAATACTAATACTTTAACCAAACCCAAACTGTAGCCTGAACCCCGACACTAAGCTGTTTCCAGTACCGACACACACTCCTGTGTTTTACCGGTAATCAAACCACACTCTCAACAGATTCCTTTCAGATCCAGCAGGTCTGCCGCGGTAGCAGAATGAGATACTCCCCAACTTCTGCTGTCACGGAATGTTCAGAATGGACAGATAACACCAGCAGCTCCTCCACATGCTGTTTATAGACACACACACACACACACACACACACACACACACACACACACACACATATCAGAGCCAAGGCTTTTGTCTGTGCGTGTGTGTGTGTGTGTGTGTGTGTGTGTGTGTGTGTGTGTGTGTGTGTGTGTGTCAGCATTATCAAAGCTATTTCAGCTCTGGACAATTCATCTGGTCAGAGATAAGTCCAAAGGTTGTGGTGTGTATGCGCCTGCGCAGACGTGCGTGCATGTGTGTGTGTGTGTGTGTGTGTGTGTGTGTGTGTGTGGTAACAGTGCCAGTGACCTGCACTACTGCCCTTGTATGCTCCCACTTTTCTATTTTCAGAGCAAACCTTTGTGTGTGTCGTGTGTGTGTGTATGTGTGTGTGTGTGTGTGTGTGTGTGTGTGTTACTCCACAAAAGAGCATAGAAGCCTCGGACAATGCAGAGGGTTTAGGCAGAGGAAACAGATTTTTGTCCCACTCCCACCAACAGGAAACAGCTCTTACACCCACCGCACCCCGCTTTCGTGTCTGACACACGCACACACACACGCACACACGCACACGCACGCACGCACGCACACGCACACACATACACACACACACGCACGTGCACACAGTGTAGTCACGTAGTACAGGAGCGTTAGGAGGCAGACCGCAGCATGTAGTCCTTTTCCAGAGGCAGCGTTCCTGTGGAAAACCTAATAAATGTCTTCATTTACACTTTTAACATTTAACATTTTATGTTTCTGGGTTTTTATAGGAGTGTACCTGCCCACCATTAAGCCACACTAACACAGGCTCACGCTCACACACACACACACAGACTCACACTGTAGCTGGAACAGTGAGGTGAGGTGTTATAATGTTGTGAAGGCCAGATTAAAACCTCTGGGTGTCGTTATCTAGGAAATACTTCATAGAGGAGCGTATGAAGAGTTATAGAGATATTAGATATTATTATTACTTACAAAACTATTAATAGCACAAAATGAAAACAAATCCAGGTTAATGACAGTTCAGTCACCAAGTCCCTAAACGCCACACAGACGGGATGAACAAAGTGACTGTGGTGTTTTGGAACAGAACTCCTTGATAGAAAGAAGGAAGTATGTGAATTTTGAGCTTGTAAAGATCCTCGACCACTACTCAGTGTGTGTGTGTGTGTGTGCATATGTGCTCGTGTGTGTGTGTGTGTGTGTGTGTGTGTGTGTGTGTGTGTGTGTGCAGCAAAGTTCCGCCCATTGTCTGCTACGTTAGCAGCTTTTACTCCAAAGAACAATGGGACAGACGTAGCTTCAGCTCTCTCTCTGAACCGTGGTGTGTGTGTGTGTGTGTGTGTGTGTGTGTGTGTGCCTGAGTGAGTACATTAAGTGATGTCAGACTTTCAGGGTAGGGTGTGGTGAGAGAGGGAGCGTGATAGAGAGAGAGAGAGAGAGAGATAGAGACAAAAAGGGAGAGAGAGAGGGAGGGAGGGCTGGATTCAGTACCCAGGAGACCGTGCAGGGCTGGGGCATTTCAGTGTTGAATTACACTGTGTGTGTGTGTGTGTGTGCGTGTGTGTGCGTGTGTGTGCGTGTGTGTGCGTGTGTGTGTGCAGCTGGGCGTCTGGAGCTGAACCATGTACTCCATGCACTCTTGGAGAGCGTGGAAACAGAAGGACAGTCAACGCGATCAACAGAGACAGAAAGCGAGGAAGACTCACATGGACAGTTACAACTCTATTGGAAACACAAAAGAGCACAAAGCAAAAAAAAAAGTTCATGAACTTTATGACGGATAGATGCATGCACGAGAGAGGAAGGGGCGGTGGGAGGAGAAAAAAAAAGAGGGGGAGTTTTTTTTGGTGGGGGGGGGGGGGGGGGGGGATTCTTGTTGCATCACTGGAGAGGAATTCACATGAAGCTCAGGTCCAGATTTTCAGACAGATCGTGGAAACAAGAGCTTTTCTAACACTTTTCCATATGTCCGGTTCAGCGTTTGTCTCTCGCCCCGCCGTCCAACAGCTGACAACAAAACAAATAGTTTCTGCTCACCTCCGAGCATGCCAGATATTTGAAGGAGGAGGGAGAGGAGAGAATGTGGCAGGATAAAGAGGACAGGAGCATGTAAAAAAAAATAAGGAAATAAATGGAAGAAAAAGGTGCAGATGTGGGAAGGAAAAGAGAAAAAATGACCATCGAAGTGAAAAAAGTTTGGAAGCAGAAAATGCAATCACCGTCGGTCCTCTCGACTTAACTCCCCGCGCCCCCTTCGGCTTTAGGGGTGGCATTTTCTCTCGTCTCCCTGGCAGCGCCACCGTAGTCCAGCTGGCAGACAGAGTTGGCAGCGGAGGTGAAGTGTGTGTGACAGAGTCCATTGAGTGGAAGCAGTCAGAAGAAGCGCTGGACACACTCACTGGCAGATTTAGTGTCCGGGCGGCTTAAAAAGGGGGCCTCGTCCATTCCGGGGGCGCTTGTCAAAGTGCCGCTAATCTCTCGTGAAAGACGTCATCATATTGTGGGGACCGAGTGAGAAAGTCTGGGGGCTTCAAGCGCTGCTATTAAATTCATTAACAGCGCGAGCAGACGTCCTCTATCTGTGGAGGCTCCTATCAGTAGGGCACACATGCACATGCACACAGACAGATAGGGGTTAGGTGGGGGGGTTGCATCTCTCTGCTTCATATCCAGACTTGAATAATCTAGATATATTGCCTGTTGACAAGTAGACAGGTCTAACTTACCCAACTAGTTTTTTTTTGTTCAAATCCGATGACTCACTCCCGTTGATCTCCTCCTATATTCGGTGTAGTCGAAGGCCCTGAGGGAACGCTGGTTGTTGGATGGAGCTCCGGAGGAAGAGGAGACCCAGAAGCGTCTGCACGAGGACGAGGTGAAGACCAAACTCCTGGAGCAGGTCATCCTCAGGTCAGTACCCATCAAAACCCCTGTTGGGGGATTACAGCAGGACCAGCGGCCTTTTTTGACGCCGTGTAGACGAGCAGATAGAAGGAAAACCATGTGGATGACGTGATTGGCTATAAGAAACTTTTTAGGAGCAAGACGTTTGATGGAAAGTGTTCAGAATTGGTCATACGTTTTGGAAGAACAGGTCATCTACTGTTAATGATTAAAGCATGTGATCTCCTCTAATGACTCTGTGTGTGCGTGTGTGTGTGTGTGTGCGTGTGTGTCTCTCTGAGCCAGGCTGGAGCGGGAGATTGAGGAACTGGAGACAGACGTGCCGGCCAATCAGGGCGTGGCCAAAGAAAATGGAGGTAAGTTCCGTATCCATGGCAACGTAAAGGTTACACACAGAACCCCCTGAAAAAACAGAGCATGGACAGGAAGAGGATAAAGCCAGCTAATAATGGCCTCTGCACTTGATCTATCAAATCTCTCCTCTCATCCTGAGGTCATTAAAACAGCATTTCCTTTCTTCCCTTGTCTGTCTGATTCTCTCCCCCCCCCCATCTCCTTCTCCGTGGTACCCTGGCGCCCCCCGCAGGCGAGAACGGAGTGGTGCAGGCCTCCGGTCAGACTCCCCGGAGAGAGGTGACGGGGATGGAGGCCAAGCTGCTGGGCCCCAGCCCCGACCAGGCGAGCGCCGACAACCCCGTCACCCTGGTCTTCATGGGCTACAAGACCGTGGAGGAGGAGCGGGAGAGCCGCGCGGCCACGGAGGCGGTGGACGGCAACGTCAAGGCCGAGTTCGTGGTCATCGAGGACGGGGAGGCGAAGGCCGGGGGAGACGGGGCCACGGGAGAGCAGGCCCCGCCCAACGGGAGCATGGCGGAGAAGGGGGAGAAGGCCAACGGGGGAGGGGAGGAGGGGGAGAAGGAGAAGGAGAAGAAACAGACCTGCAAATGCTGCACGGTCATGTGAGTCGTCGCGCGCAGCGTGTGTGTGTGTGTGTGTGTGTGTGTGTGTGTGTGTGTGTATGCCTGAGTGCACGCCTGCCCCCGTGTGGGCTTGTTGTGCGTGTCTGTACTTGCAAGTGTGTGTGTGTGTGTTGTGTGTGTGTGCGAGTACTGTGTGTGTGTGTGTACCAGGACTGGGGGAGAAAAACAACAACAACAGAAGTACAGTACAGTAACAGTACCACAGCCAAGACAACAACAACAAAAGGAAGCCAATACAGCATCTTCAGCCACAACAACAAGAACCACAAAAAACTCATAAGTACACTTTACTCTGTATACTTTCTCTGATATGTATTTTACTTTTTGATTTTTATTGATATTTTTCTATTTTTCTGTCTTGACATTTATATTGTATTCAGTATGTATATCTTTATTATGGGACTGTGTACTGTAAGTTGATTGTTATTATTGGTGGAAAAAAAAAAAAAAAAGATAATGTAATAGCTCTCTGGATTGTACTGCTACGCCCGCTGGGAACATCTGGAAACTTTCAATCATTGTACTTTAGTCCAAAACGGCAAAATATGAAGGACACAGATACCCAAATATATATATTTCTCTGTGTAGGCCTACCAACTATTTATCGGTCAATTTCATATTGCAATATTGTCTAAGATATTATTTTAAATAGTATTTTAATATATTGATATCAAATTATGTTTTATACAATGTATTTATTGTTTTTTGGTTCTCTACATCTCAAACCATCGATTGCATGTAAGCTTGTAAGCACTACCAAATCCATGTTACAATCATAACGCGTGTCTGTGCTTTCTTAGACTCATATGTGCTCATACCTTTAGTCACGTAAGTCATTATATCAGTAACAAGTAAATATAATAATAATAATACAAAATCAGAACTATACAGAGACAAAGAGGCAGAGTAGAATGGTATTAAAACCACGTTAATCTGATATTATACGCCACACTTACATGAAAATCAACGCTTTTTCTATTTTTGAAAAAAGGAAAAACCAGAGTCAAGCCATCGTAGAAATGCTTCAATGATTTTGTTCGTCGATGTGGAATCGTATGATGAGGTAGCACTGCATGAAGCCGTCTTGTCACCGTCGGGTGGTCTCTCTGTATCTATCACGCTCACCTGAATGTACGTTCGGGGGTTAAATTGGGATTCGTTCTACCGCGTTGGGAGGACCGGGGCTCGCCCGGCTCACCGTGAAAAAAGCTTTTTTGTCTCTTCATGAACCAAATAAAATCTCTGTTAATATTGTATTTTCACTGTGTGTGTGGGTCGGCTGCTGGTTTCTGTCTTGGTTTCGCTCCCAGTTTAACCCCCGGTTTGTCTAGACCTGGGCCCAATAGTAGTTGAATAGATACCAAAACGAAAAAAAGGTGCAGGGCCTTTTCTTACAAATAATCAACGTTTCCGGCCTGGGACCCAAATTTGAGGAATTTAGTCACGTACAGGTACCCAGGCTCTTAAAGGGCCCAATAGAAATACACCACAGAGTTAAAGAAACGCCATTCTAACTATATGAAACTGTTCAAGTGTGCAGGAAGTTAAATCAAGCGCACCTCAAGTAACTCAACCCCCTGAAAGCCTATTCAAGTACATTGTGGCCCTAGTCTCTGTATCTGTATGTGGATGGTCTGGGTCAGTGATGCTATGCCGCCTTTATTTCTACCCCCCCACGCCCAACATCGTCTCTCATTCACAGACACATCACCACCATCATCATCATCACCACCATCATCATCATCACCACCATCACACCACAGACCCGCCGTCTCTGCTCGCAGACATGCGAACAACCTCTGAAGTTGGTGCTAACCTTGAGTCTCTTCTAACTCTCCATCCACCAACTACTGTTCCAACTAGGTCCCTGTGTCACGCTCAAAGGACTTGTTGAGGGGGATTGTGGGAAATATAGTTCACCGGGACTCTACTGCCTCCTGCCAACACCTGTTGGATAAAAGAGTCTTTTGCAGCTCTCAGCGCCAGGTGCATCCTCTCAAGCCCCGCCTCCACGCACCAACAGAAACGGCCCTTCCAACAGCCGAGGGAAGCCAGCAGTCACGGACAGACAACCTACAGGCTCCATGTGTACAGTTCCACTGTAATTGTACGATTTACAACTTTTGTTTCTTATATTGACTCATGTTTTTTTTTTCTCCTATGGCCTCTTTGCAGGGCAGTATATTGTATTTGATGTGTGTATTTTTAAAAAAGAAAAAGATGACTACATCTGTGTATTGTTGGTGCCTTTGTCAGGTTCAGTTGGTTGGACTTGTCTGTCTGCCATCCATATTAGACCGGGGTTGGTCCTGCTCTGCTCCTGGTCCTGATGACTCGCTGGACACGTGGCCCTCTACCCTGGAGGGTCACCACACACTGACATCAACACTGACCGAGTGTTACGCTGGTTTTATTTCAGAATTACACTCTACACTAGATTACAGGATATTGCTGGTGTCTTGAGGAAATTCTGTATCACCAATTTTGCCTTTTTTTTATTGTTTAATTGTTTTTTTTACTGTAACTGACTTACTGTAATTTTTATCCCACATGTACAAAAGGCTTCGTGACGAAAGCCAAACCACTCGTAATGCATGGGCTTCAATGTGATTCTCAACAGGCTTTTTGTGGAGATATAAGGTTTATGTAGGAGACCGACAGTCTATATATGTACATGTATATGTATAGTATATGTATATTTGTATACATGTACACATAAATATACGTAACGGGGAGTAAATCTGTCAAAGTAAAACTCTGCATCACAGCGGGTCTCTGGACCAGGAGCAGACAGCAGCCCCGTGTTAGACCAATGCCTGTTCATCTATTCTGTGGTCGTCCAAATGTTTAATCTTGAATAAAACTACTGTTTGTTTACAGCAAGTCAGACAAGTGTGTATGTAATTAGCCAAATGTACACAAACACACACACACACACACACACACACACACACACGCCATGGCTAATGATGTGAGCAGTTTTGGCATCTTAGCGTCCTAATGCGTGAGGCAGTAATTCACTGGTGCTAATGGAGTCACTCACAGATGGGTGTACTGGGGACTCCTGGGGAGACTTGCAACAGTGGTGCGCTACAGTGGTGCCTACAGGCCCAGACGTACACACACATAATAACACATACACACATTTACAGTTAGAGTAACAGAAGGGCTGGGAGGGAAAAGGGAAAAGGGAAAATCAAATAAAAGTGTGATTTGAGAACAGAGATTTCAGACAGGAAGTAAAGATGAAACAGAAACCTTCCGGCAGTAGCTTGGAGGGTACATGTGAAACTTCATCAGGGCTGTGGGTGGCAGCGGCCAGAAGCTGCCACTAGAGAGCACACCTCTATCATCCTGGCAAAGCGGTGACAAACACAGATCTATCCTCGTCTATAAACAAGAGTGACTGAGTCAGCAGGGAGAGCAAGAGACTGACTGACTGACTGACTGACTGACAGCATAAAGCTATATAGTGTTAGAAGACTCAGTCAGAGTCTTCTAACACTATATAGCTTTATGCTGCTTCAAATTAATTGAAATGTAATAAGAAAATTCCCCTGAGCCCAGCGTGAACTAGACCTGCCCTCAGTTCACAGAGAGAGAGAGAGAGAGAGAGAGAGAAAGAGAGAAAAAGAGAAAAAAGAGAGAGAGAGAGAGAGAGAGAGAGAAGAGAGAGAGAGAGAGAGAGAGAGAGAAAAAGAGAGAAAGAGAGAGAGAGAAAGAGAGAGAGAGAAGTCTACAGTCTTTAAGATACCATTCCCTGTTATTTGGCTCTATTGGCTCTACAGAAAACACCATTAACTACAGACAGGACGATAGCCATGTCACAGGGCAGAGAATATGTTGTGGTCTGTGTTTGGGTCATGCCCCTGACCATGCTTGCCAGGTGGCAAACGCATGCATGCACTTACACATGTCTACACACACACACACACACACACACATATAGATACAGATACAGACACTGCAGTACTCATATCATTCTGTATCCACCTGGTGTGGTCAGAATAAATTAAAAACATCGATGTCATGGATTGACTAGTGTGACATAAAAAAGAATATAATGGGGTAAAAAAGGGAAATGGAAACTTTCAAATTGACTCCTAAAAAACCCCAAAAAGAAAAGGAAATTCCCCTCCTGCCATACAGTCCCACCACAGGGGTTCTGCATGTGTCAAGGTGTGCCTTCTTGGTATGGAAGCAATAGATACTAGGATAGCAAGGTGTAACACTCTCAATATTAAGTTTATTTATTAGTTAAAAACATGACATTTCTGTCTAGATGACCTACATAAGACCTTCTCTTATCTTCCTTCCACACATGGAATCAACCCAATCCTTCCTATGAGGGCAAAATGTAATTGCTGCTAACATGACGTGTGTGCGTAGCTTTCTGACATGATTCGTTTGTTTAGTATATAAGCCTCACCGTCATCCTGACATAATTTACACTACATTTGGAACCAAGCCCCACAACCTTTTTGTGTGTATGTGTGTGTGTACCTGCTCCAGAGCTGGGTCTATGAAGTAACATGTGGGCCTTAGTGGGATTTCACATGATGTCAGTCACTGGAAGCCTTCCAGCAACTCAATCAGGAACTTTGGTCCACTCTGTAGGTCACATTCACTATATCAGACACTTGTGAGGGAGGGAGGGAGGAAGAGAGAGTCATAACATTACCATTATTTGCTCTTCCTTTACTTCCCCATAACCCTCTGGCTGTGACAGAACTGAAACAAACAGTAGCCCTAGGTGGTGCACCCAGTCAGCACCAGTCGCTGTCCGCAGGTTGTATTTGTATTCCTACAAACTATGTGTGCAGACACAATTCACAACAAATTTCCCCATCTGTGACAATTCGCCAGTATCTACATATTAGTCATAGTTTGCCAAGATAAGTGTGTGCTTGTGTTGCTTCACGACCTTTATAGCTGCAAGACAAACGATTCATTACATTCTATTGCCTCGTACCCCGTAATGAGCCTACAAACAGTTACGTTAGACGTCCGTGTTGAATAAATAATTGGAAAACTGTCTTGATGTGGAAATTTGCCGCGGCCTTCTTTTTTCTTTTTTACAAATGATAGTTGTCTTGCCCAATCATGGTGCTGGTCGTTGCTTGTCCCCGCCCCTTTTTGGCTCTTGGAAGTGGCTGGACTAATCAGCGCTCGCCTCCGTGTGTTCAGCCATTTTGTAAGAAAATCAAGCAAGTCTGCCGCCCTACCTTCGCTACAGACCTGCAGTTTTTATTGTGCAATGGACGGGTAAGTGAAAAAGAACCACATTTATGTCTTAAAAATTATAAGAAAAACCGACCGCTGTGTAACTTCTTTTGATACATCGATTGTTTGTGAAATTGTTCGGGTTGCGATGGTTGCCTCACTTTACCGTTAGACGAGCAAAGTTTACTTGAAACGGTTTTTTTTTTTTTCAAAACATGCAACAGTTAGCCGGAGCGTTAGCTAGCAAGCGTCAGCTAGCTCCTGCTACTGCTAGCAAATTGCCTTAGGCCGTTTGTGCGAGTTTATCGCACGTTCTTATTTAAACGACAGTAACATTTAGCAAACTAACCTAAACAGAATTTAGTAGACAATCGTTCTTTATCCCTTTTAGTCGGTTTGTGCCGATAATTGAGCGTCTGATAATGCTGACGTTAGTTAACATTGGCAGACTATACCTTGGTAACTTGGTTTCGTGGGAACTCAGGCGCTAGCTAAAGCAACGTGTCTCATTTCCGCATTCATTTGTCCGCGGAGTGCAAGGGCCATGTTGAAGATGCCTGGCCTGAGCATTTCGTACTCTCGTTGATTTGAATCAAAGATTATTACACTGTGTTGTCTAAACTTGGTGAGTAACGCAATATCTGATTGTTAACTAACTACATTTAAAAAAATTTAGCATGTATCGATCCGTCTCAATTCGCCCGTTTTAAAGGACTGAAGGAAGAGTGACGCCAGTATGTTTTGTTGAACTCGACCAGCAACAAGCTAAACTCAGATCTTCCCTTTTGGGTCATTTTCATTAATTGTGCAAAGTTGTCCATACTGAAATGTGGTTTTGTATTTTCCAACTTTCTACAGCCGCCTAGACGCTGACCTGTACCCTCTGGGATCCGGCTACGTCCCTGAAATTGAGTAAGTACCTTGTTTGTATCTGTAGCTTTATCGGCTGTAAACGTAAAACTTGGTAAAAAGGGTGAAAAAAGATATCGCGCTTGCAGAGGCAGCTGTTAATGGAGCTATTTTAGGGAATGTTGTTGAGAAGTGCCTCCTCACCTATATTGTGTGTTTCTCCTGGACATTTTCTCTCACTTTAGAGGGGTTGTTTTTTTTTCATTGGTGTGAAGGCGTATGTTTTTCTACAGATCTCTCCAATTAGCGTTGCTCTTAATAGCCCTGTTCCGTCTTTGGCCTAAAGGATTTACTGGATTTCATGCTTCCTGAATTTTGAGCTTTGTGCATACAATCATCTCTGAATGAGGAAGTCACCGCATGTCTTTGGTTAAACAGTAATATATCATTATTTTGTAAGGACTGTATGTTCTCATTGTGCAGAATGCTAGTCAGTCGTGTTGCACTGTTCTTGAAGCCTTGGGGATTCACAATAGATATGACCACATTGCTTTTGTCTCATTTCCGTGCTTAACTGAAATCATTCTTTCTCTTTCGCAGAAGTGTCCATGACATATCAGTTGGCACCAAGGTAAGCATCTCCTCTATTCAATTCCCCTGCCTTATTTCACTGTAGTGACCTGTACAGAATGTTTGCCAAGAGTTGTTAGTATGTTAAATTAGCCATTTGGTGACGCAAAACCTCTCAAGTGGCTATTTAAGCAATGTGTCCCATTGTGTTGTGTTTGGACTTGCGGGGGCAATTACAGCTAAATGAATGTACAGGAAACGCTGGTTTGAGCAAGTCTTTCCCCAAGTCAGTCAGATTGGAAATGGTGAAGAGCCTTGCCGACGGTGGCGGAAGAAGCAGCACAGTCTGTCAGTGTTTGGTCAATTAGTCAGAGCTTCCTCTGTAATTACAGAACTGCGGTCTAAAGCCATTTCTCATGTGTAATGAATTGGTAGTTAGATGCTACCCTTTTAAAGATTAATGATAAACAACCCAGGGGTCAGCAGAAAAAGAATACAGCAACACTTGGACTGTGGACAAGGAATATCTGATGAATCAATTAAAATAGATTATCTGAGGCAGGGCTGCCTTCTCATCCTGTCTATGTTGCGTTTTGCTGTTGTGAAATGAAACTTCCTGTTCATTTCCTGTGTTCATTTATAGCTTGTTGATCTTGTTGGAAAGTTAAGAAAACAGTTGAATCCTGTGCCAATGAGATTTACCCATGGTCTCCTTCTGTCAAGAGACTACTTAGCGAGACCAGCAAAGTGTTGTCCATTCTGTTTAGATTGATAGGCTCTCGTAATACGCGATCATTCCAATTGACGAGGGGGTGGTGTACGCCTCTGTAACTGAAGTAGCAAGCTTATTCTACTTGTGTGTACAAACATGTTTAAAGAAGGCTCACACTTGTATTTAGCAAACGGCTGTTTGGTGCTTGTGTACCCAATAAAAATGCCTGTTTAAGTGGTAAGCCTGGCCTGGAGCAGATGTGTAGGTGGAGTAATTGAACACAACGTAGGGCCATAGCCGTCCTCCCACTGCCTCCCCCATCCTCCCGGCCAAAGGTCTTTCGCTGTTTAAACAAGCACTCTGATACACACACACCCAAAAAAAAAAACTCACTGCCCCCTCCATTCATTTGCAGCTCCTCCAATCAGGCCCATTATTTTTCCAAGCATGATCAACAATGCGCCGTTTAATGGCTTCTGATCGATACTTGAGATTTGAGTAGAACCACTCCCGGTGTGATTGCCCGTCTTTTGACTTTTCCTGTTTTTTTGGATTTACTGTTTTGTGGGAGCGATGATGCAGAGTGCTGCCTCGCTGGAATCTGTAATTATTCCGTCTGGGCAGAGTGTCTGGAATTCCGCGGTCACATTCCAACCCCCCCCGCCCACCCACCACCCACCCCCACCCTGTGTGGCACAGCTCCCTGCCCCCCTCTCCCTCTGGCCAAGGCTGATCACAGTGAATAAACATGCCCCTACCTGCACTTTTTCTCTCTGTTCCTTCCCTGAAACTTAACGCCCCCCAGTCGAGGCCAGGTGGGTGTCATGCCGAAGTCATCAGTGAACAAAGTAGGAGTTAAGCGTCTCAGATTTCTTGTGAGAGGGTAGTGTCTTTCCATGTGTTACACCAGACTAGTAGAGCCTTAGTGCGGCTTGTGGACGTTTTGTCCGTGTGGTCTTTAATGATATTAAGGAGTCATGTTGTTTTAAATGCACATGGATTTTTCCCTGGATGCAAACCCGCTTTGAGGGGGTGTGTGGCGCAGGGACATTACCTCTAGTCACATTCCCATATCAAGTTAGGTTTGGGCTAAGCCACCACCATTGAAAGGAAACTGCTCTACAGTTTCAGTATGTGGGTCGGCAGTGTGTCATCATCCCTACAGGTTCCCATTAAACTGTCAGCCTTCTGAGCAAACAAAGGACACATACAAGTCGATACTTGTTGGGCGGGTTTGTGTCGGAAGAATGGGTTTGGCTTGGTTTTGGAGTCAGCTAACAAAGCCTCACTCTTCAGATCTGTCTGCACTGTAATTTAACCTAGCCTGTGAGCTGTCTCTCCCCCTCTGAAACAAACACCTTCAGGGCGCCCAACTACGTTATTCAGTCCACAGTAACACAATCCTCCATTTTGTTGCTGTATCTGTCTTTCTGCTGGATGTCCCTCTGCTGTACTGTATTCTGCCTTGCCTCCGTGGCTATTATTAGAATGAGGAAGTAGGAGGGGGGAGAGAGTGCTGCTATGGAACAATGACCATCAGTCCCCGGGAGGAAGTGGCCTAACCCTGGAGGAAGGCCTGATCTTGATCCTCTTCCTGTTTGGTGTTGGTCTGCTAACTGGTAGTGTGACCCCGCCCGCCCACAACCACTGAGTCAGGCTGGAGTCATTTCCACCATTTCTCGTGGCCTGGGCCATTTTATGTGTGTTTATAGAATTTGCTTAGTAAGTCAAACTTCGGTGGCGCTCCCATAACTTCTGATGACTTGTATGCCTTTTCATTTTAGTTTTACATTTCCTGTCAGAGTGGATTACACAGATATGATTTGTACTCTACACTTTCATTTGTATTGAGATTACCAGTTGTACTGATTGCATCTCTTAGAAGTGATGTAGAGCAGCTTTTCAATTCTGTGACATTTTGAGCGAGGTGCTCGAAGGCAAGGATCCGTATTTTTTCCAAACAGGATCCAATTGAGAAATTTATGCATTCTTCCTGGTACACATGGTCATTAAAACATTCATGTTGTCATTTTGAGGCTTACCAGAAACTGTCCTGCAATCCATTTTGCAATGTCGCCCTGTGGTTAAAGAAACCAGAACTTGGCCGATAGTCTTTCGTCTGTGATGCTTCATTCTGCATTCCATATAAGCAAAGGTCAGTGAAGACGAGGCGGGAGGCCCCTAATCCTGAGTAGTGAAAAGGCACAGGGCTGGCTCTTGTTGTGTAAGTCTAGGCGTTGAGATACGAGCTCCTGTTTGCAGGGGCCTCAGAGTGAGTCAGCCCAACCATCTGGAAGTCAAAGGGTAGTTTATATTACTGCTAACAGTCAGTGTTGTGCTCCCATAGCAACAACTATGTCCCAGTACCCCATACCCTCCTGCCAGAAAGCACCACCAAACTTTGTTTCAGAGATCTGCCTGTTCATGCCTTCTTTGAGTAGTCGTGTAGCCGAACTGGAAACCCCCCCCCCCCCCCCCCCCCACCTGGCCCAAGAGCCACTAGGCAGAAGAATGCCGGCAGACCTGCATGGCTGGTTGTTGTCAAAACGCTCTGGGGCTCTTCAACTCCCAGAGAGTGTCCTCAGCGCTCCATATGTGTGTGTGCTGCCACATAACAATGGCCCCAGTCTAAGCCTGAATAGGACCTTCATTGTAGAGTGATGGAGAGCTTAGGCTGCTGAGCCACTCCTTGTGACTGCTACACTTCATCTCTATCACACACACATTCACACACACCAGCTATGAGTACAGCCCTGAAACAGCACTTTTTATCAACTGGAGCTAGAGGGGCCAGACAAGGCTGTCTCAGAGGACAGTACAGTAGTGTGTCGTCCCATGCAGAAGGCTTCAATGTGTCCTCCTCCTCTTTCCACTTATTAGAAGATGGCTTGTACTGGCTGGCAGCTTGTTGTACGGTGGAAACCTTACTGCTGACATAGCCGCTGAAATCCTAATGCTAGCTGTTCTTGCATGAGTGTGATGGGTGTGAAAACGTGATCGCTTGGAACATTGCCCTGAGTCAGAAATAATAGCCTGGCGTGACTTGACTTTATGGTTTGTAACTTGGCAGTAGTGTCGGAGAGGAGGATAAAATGGAAGGGGAACACATGATTATGGTGGGAAGTTGAATATCCCTGCCAAACTAGGTCAGTGTATTCCTGTGGGGAAGGTGGGGTTCTTCTCAAAGCTTGTTGCTCTATCCTCTTCGGTTATCAGATGACTTCCTGCTTTCTCACACAAGGGCTTGGTAATGTGAGAGCCGTGCTTTCCACCTGCCATGCTGTGCCCTCATTGCAGAATGCACTGAAGTGAACCATTGTTTTCTCTCTGCAGAGGGGATCCGACGAACTCTTTTCTTCCTGCATATCCAACGGGCCCTATATCATGAGCTCAGGTAGGAGGGTTGCTATGGAGGGGTGAATCCTTTTTTATTGAAGTGCTTGTTGTCTGTTTGGGTTTCCATGGCGATCAATCCATTATTCAAAGAACCAGCGCCTTCTGTTCCCTCCCTGATTGTGTGTTTCTGTTTTCTCTTGCAGCCAATGGCAACGACAGCAAAAAATTCAAAGGTGACATACGGAGCCCCGGTGTTCCGTCACGTGTCGTCCACGTACGCAAGCTGCCCAATGACATCAACGAGGCTGAGGTCATCAGCCTGGGACTGCCCTTCGGGAAGGTCACCAATCTGCTGATGCTGAAAGGGAAGAACCAGGTAAGGGAAAAACCAGACACCTTGTAATCCCGGGTGAAATTTCTCTTGAGGCCCGAGACCAGGGATCGGCTTTCTAGCTTCCAGTCCTGATTTTGAAAAGTAGGACAATTACCCCTTTGTCATCCCCTTGTGGTGTAGTGGGTAGGAACACCACCAAGCATCCTCCTTGAACAAGATATTGAGTATTTACCCGTTCCAGGGGCTCTGCTCTGTAGCTGCAAATATGTTTTGTCTTGTCCACCCCTGCAGGCGTTCCTGGAGCTGAACAGCGAGGAGTGCGCCCAGACGATGGTGAGCTACTACTCCTCCGTCACCCCCGTCATAAGGAACCACCCCATCTTCATGCAGTACTCCACACACAAGGAGCTCAAGACCGACAACTCCCCAAACCAAGTGGTATGATCTCACTCTCACATGCTTGCTTGACACAGGAATTGACACTTACTGTACTGTTGCACTGCCTGTAAGTCGTGGAGGTGTCAACTAAATGCCTAAAATGTAAACTTAACATGGTGACAAAAATGCCTCCTGACACCAGTCTCAAATTTATTGGTATAAACCTTGTGATCCTATTAAAGACTCGGCACAGAGCTCACAGCAATATTTGTGTCAGGGTTGCAGACTAGACACATTAATCAAAGTAATAATTCGGTGCCAACATTGTTTGAAGGATTATTAGCACGCCACAGGAAGACGCGGCTTGTTGAGGACTGCAGTCATTTGCACAGTCATGTCACACACCTTGTTATGTATTCTTAACCACACATGGTAAAACGCTCCTCTTTGTCTACCCCAGCGCGCCCAGGCTGCGCTGCAAGCAGTGAATGCACTGCATGGTGGAGGAATGGGAGGCATGGGAGGAATGGGAGGCATGGCCATGACAGGCGATGCAAGTGGCATGCCAGGCGCAGGAAGCCAGAGCCCCGTACTCAGAGTCATAGTGGAGAACCTCTTCTACCCCGTCACCCTGGATGTACTGCACCAGGTACACACTTTGGTTTTGTACTTTAGTCATTTTATTGTTTCTGTCTTTATTTCACATGTGTATGCATTAGCCAATTTAACCACAGAATTACTAGATAAACAACAAACAAAACAACATTTAGAAATTATTATTTTCTTAATATTTAAGGGACTTAAACACAACTCCCGTTCATTTGTAATGGAGATTACCCAACAGTAGTAAAGTTAGTTATACACCCGTACTGTACCAGGTACACACACAGTTTGCCTTATGCAGACGTATTCATAGCTCAGCTGACCAGCTTTAAGATGTAATCTTCTCTTCTCACCTCTTAAAACATTTATACAGACTGGCCTTTATATAATTTGTTATACTTAGTTTGTTCTTGTTGCAGTCCCTCTTTTATTCTGCTTTAATCCATGCTTGTCTTTGGCTGACGTTTTATTCAGCTAGACACTGTGCAAGACAAAGCATACTCATTCATCATATTGGGACTCCTATACACATGTGGATTTGTCCCCTTTTGTCTCTAACAAGTTTTAAAGGTTTCCATTCTTCATTCCTGTCCCTCATTGTATTCAATCACGCTGTCTCTCCTCCACAGATCTTTTCCAAGTTCGGCACTGTGTTGAAGATCATCACCTTCACCAAGAACAACCAGTTCCAGGCTCTGGTCCAGTATGCCGATGGCATGACTGCTCAGCACGCTAAACTGGTTGGTGGAGTTTCTATTCTCTGTTTTTCTTTGATGTCTCAACTTTCATGTGTGACCATTTTACAGCGTTACACCACACTGCCTTTTTATAGCTGTTTTGCCAACCTTGTAAGGGTATGACAAATTGAAAACGACTGAATGCAGGGTATAATTTGGGGTCAGTTGATCAAACTTGCTGTAGTTATAATCTCCAGTATCTCAGTTTAGAGAGGAACCTAGAAACCGTTGAAATCAAAGCATATACATGGTCCTCACACGTCCACGTCTGTCCCAGTCTCTGGACGGCCAGAACATCTACAATGCCTGCTGTACCCTGAGAATCAGCTTCTCCAAGCTCACCAGCCTCAATGTCAAGTACAACAACGACAAGAGCAGGGACTACACCCGACCAGACCTGCCTACCGGGGACTCGCAGCCCTCCCTTGATCACCAGGCCATGGCAGCTGCTGCATTTGGTAAGAGACACATAAACGAGGGGTGTCATTTTCTGGTTTTTCTGGTTTTTCTGTTTCTGGGTGTGTTTAAGTTTTACATTTACTTAAAATGGTAAAGTTGGAATCATACATTGCATTGTGTAATCGGCACAATGGGTAATGTGTTTCCTCTGTGCCAGCTGCTCCAGGTCTAATATCAGCCTCTCCCTATGGTGGAGCTCATGCCTTCCCCCCGACGTTTGCCATCCAGCAAGGTCAGTAAGCAAACATTTCCACCCCGCTTTGTCATTTACACTCAGACATTCCAGTAGTATCTAAACGTTCCTTGACCCAACACCATTTTTTGTTACTCGGATCAGATCCCGCCTCTGCAATAAGTTGGCAGTAATTGATGGTCTTTTCCCCATTAGGTCTGTCAGTGCCTGGAATGCCCGGTGCCCTGGCATCCCTGGGTGTTGGCCACGGTGGCATGGCGGCGGCAGCCGCCGCTGCCAGCCGGCTCGGCCTATCAGGCCTCGCTGCCGTCGGGGGACACAATGTCCTATTGGTCAGCAATCTGAACCCTGAGGTCAGTACAGTTACTAGATGTAAACTCCTCTACAGCCTCCCTCTGTTTCAGTTCTGAGCAACAGTATATGAATTTAGTGCCGTTCGGTTGCCCCTCAGTTTATCGGCCTCCATACTCTTAAAGAGGTCAGCTATTGTGGCCCCGTCTCCCTCTTCCTCCTCCTGATCAAAACGGCGGGAGAACTCGTGTCACTCTGAAATAAAAAGGGGGTCGTCTAGTCATCTCTCTCTCTCAGGACCTCTCTTTGTGTTTGACCAAACCTGCTGCATTTCTGATCTGCCACTTTGCTCACTGAAGTTTTTAAGTTTATTCAAAACACTAACTACTTTTTTTTTTTTTTTTTATCTTGCCATTTCATATCTTTATTTTTGTCCATTAGTTGGAATCATTCTTGAGTTGTTGGAGAGACAATATTACTTTTTTAAAGAAACACATCATGTTCATGAGTAGCTTCTAGAATGTTTAACTAGTCTTTTACACTCATTACATTTAGCCATGTAGTCATTACATTAAGCATGTTACTTTTAAAACCAAATTAAATTGGTGCAGGGGATTATTGGACTTGATATCCAGGGTTGACTGACTGTCTTAATCACAATGTAATTTTGAATCATCTAAACGAAACACCGTATGTAATTCAAAAGTACATATTGTCTCTGCCTTTTTCTGTATTTCATTGTTAATCTTTTTTCTCTTCTTTTTCTCCTAGTGTTCCCATAGTGACAGTGCATTTTAATTTAGCCAGTTCTACTGTCTGAAGCACTACATTTCTTTGTGTATACTGACCTTGTTTTTTACTTCCTTTTCCTTTTTCTCTCTCTCCTTTCTCTTTTCCCTTCTCTCTCTTTTATTTTAAAACCCCCTCACCTGAACTCTTGCCAACTGACTGCACGCCCCATGACCAATTGTTCCCTCTCTCCTCCCCCCCTCCCCCCTCTTCCATTCTTCTGTTACTACTCCAACCACTCCCTCTCCCACCCCTACAACTCCCGTTCTCCCCCCCATCCATTGTCCCTAATTTGGACACCACCCACCAATTGAAACCACAACACAATATTGGCACCTTTTTGGTCCTTCTGACTTTCCTGTCATCTCTTCTTTCCCCCCCTCCTACCCTTTCTTTCCTCCTCTACCTCCCATCTACATCTTTCTCTGTACCTCTTCCTCCTCACACCCTGTTGGAACTCCTCTCCTCTTCTTCCTCCTCCTCTTTCTGTCTTCTCTCCATTCTCTCCGTCCCTCATGCCTCTCCTCCCTCCATGGTACTGTGGCCTTCCTGTGGACCTCGCTGCCTGTGGCCTGCGGACATGTCCCGACTCCACTCCACTGTCCTCCGCTCCGTCTCTTTTCCCCTGTCCCCTGTCCCCTGTTCCCCGCTCCCCACCCTCCCTGCCCCGCTGCTCCCCCTGCTGTCTCTAAAGAGCGTTACACCACACTGCCTCTTTATTCTTTTCGGTACGTTATCATCCTTTCATCTCCTTTTTTTATTACTACTGTTACCTGACGAGGTGGGCTTTTTTTTTTTTAACCACTGATGGCTACAGAGCTATGAGGGGCGGTGGTGTCTGTTTTGTTTTTTTTTTGTGGGGTTTGTATGACCCGTTTTGGTTGTTGTGGGTTTGTGTGTGTGTGTGTGAGGAAAGCGAGATGAGAACACTACAAAAAGCGGCAGCATTTCATTTGATTTTGAACGGCTCCAGTTTACTGTCCACAGGCAATGCACGTTCATAGTTTTTCGTCTTCAAAGCCAGCAAAGCCCCTAGATGAAACACAGCCCTCCTAATAGAAATGTGGGGGTCATTTGGTTCAGAGATGAGGTGGGAAGCCGTTTTAAATCCTAAAGTGACACCCTCAGGAAGTGGATAAAAGCAAGCACTTTGTTTGGTTCCGCACGGTCCAAATTTAAGCCGTGGAAATTCAGCGAATTTCATTTTGGTCTGGTTGATTTCTCTGTGGTTGCCTTCAGTCACTTGGCAACAGTGCATACAAAATGAAATGCTGCTGCTTTTTAGTGATATTGAGCTGACATATCCCTAGGATTATGTCGCCGTATTATTGTTTTGCAGTTTGTCTCAGTTTTCCTAATGTAGGTCTCTGCATGTTTAGTTTACTCCTGCATGTCTCTCTATCAGGCTGTCTGTCACGTCTCCGTTAGGCCCTGTCTGTCAAGTAATCAACTCTTCCTTTATTGTAGTTGTGATTGTACCAATCAAAACCACTCATTTTGTTTGACGCTTTGATTTTTATTTTATTTTTTGCCTTCAAATCACTACCCCTGTCAAGCAAACCATTCAGCTGATATGTGTTATTGTTAACTGAAAAGGCTTTTGTAGGCTTCGTTTTTAGAGCTTTCATACAAAATGAAAAACCATTAAACCATTAGAATAGTCTGATTCTGACATGAGTTATTGATTATAGACAGAATGAACGTCATTGTCCCTGATTTGATGGTTCAAATTGTTATTGTTGCTGTGATTGGCTCTGTGGTTCGTGGGTAGGCTGTTTTGTTCTGGCTTGGTTGTGATTGCGTCTTGACACATCCTCTCTCCCTCCCTAGGTGTGTATGGCGATGTGATGAGAGTGAAGATCCTGTTCAATAAAAAGGAGAACGCTCTGATCCAGATGTCCGATGGCACACAGGCTCAGCTAGGTAGCTACGCACGCCCATCTCCACCAAACACTATTGGGTTGTCAAACATTTTCTTTGATTTGAGCAGTTTCTTTGATCTTGGTTAGTGCTCACATCACATTTACCATCGTCTTGTGCTTTTGCGGAGTGGGCCTCAAATGAGCAAACAAGTCCTCCTTTGATAAATAGCTGATTGCTTGTTTGTTCCTTTTGCTTTTCTACACTTTGAAACTACATTAAAAGCGCCACACAAATGCTAACTTTTGGAATAGTGATCAATTTACAAGCAAGTACGTTCCATGTGCAAAATGTCTTTGAAATCCACAAGCAGCAAGTCGGGGAACTTGAGTGGTTGGATATACTTAAAGAGTATTTACTCCCAGCATCTAGTTTGCCTTAGATCTGCAAGCAGACCTGGCAGAGGCTGTGGCAACAGGGGACATTTCTTTCACAGCAAATGGGAACGGGCCAAGTGGAGCCTGATAGGACCAAATAAAATGATGACCAATAGAAAACACTTGCCTATTAGAATTGATGTCAGTTGATCTATATATCAGTTTGCAACAAGGAAAGTTGTGTGACATGAATGATATAGCCTTGCTTGGACTCGAAGGAGAAACGATTGTGTGGCTTTTCAAACAAATGTTGATTCTCGACATGTTTGCCCCCAGCTATGAGCCACTTGAACGGCCAGCGGCTCCACGGCAGGGCCATGCGCGTGACCCTGTCCAAACACACCACGGTGCAGCTGCCCAGGGAGGGCCACGAAGACCAGGGCCTCACCAAGGACTACAGCAACTCACCGCTGCACCGCTTCAAGAAGCCCGGCTCCAAGAACTACTCCAACATCTTTCCCCCGTCTGCCACACTCCACCTCTCCAACATACCGTGAGTGCTGCGAACGTCTCATTTTCATTCTCATGCTACGCTTAACGGCTTTTGTGCTCTAAGCTTTTCCCTTTGTAGTCGTGACTCATTTATTCTATACGTGTGCTTGGGATTAAGTAGTTGTGACATTATTTGGGATGTGCTAAATGTGCAACTCTAGAGGTGCATTTCATTAGATTTAATTATACCTCGTGTCTTGTTATAATACGCCAGTAGACAAATAAAATGAGTAAAGGAAATGTTAACCCACCTGGACGTGTTGGATTGAATCATTCTGTCTTCATGCAGGCCTTCCGTGGCGGAGGACGACCTCAGGGGGCTGTTCGCCAGCTCAGGAGCCACAGTCAAGGCCTTCAAGTTCTTTCAGTTAGTCGCACTCCTACTTTACTGTTTCCTTGACTTTTTGTTTCCCTACTTACACATCAGTCATATTGGCTTCTACCAGCCAGTGTTTGAAATTCTTTCTTTCTTTGTAACGGTCTTCGACCTTGACAGCTAAAGTCTGAGTCAAGTTCGGGAAAAGGTTTCATGAGAAAAATTTTGTTGTTTCCCCCCCCCTGGTGTCTAAGTAAGGCATTTTGTATGGATATGGTGTAATGTGGTGCAATATGGTGCAAAGGAGAAATTTCAATTTACCAAGTCCAACACATAACATGGTGTGCATTGCACATAATAGTGGGCAACATATAACACTTTCCAGAAGTTAACGCTCCTATGTCTGCCTTTTTAGGAAGGACCGCAAGATGGCCCTGATCCAGATGGGCTCGGTCGAGGAGGCCATCGAGTGCCTCATCGAGTTCCACAACCACGACCTGGGAGAGAACCACCACCTCAGAGTCTCCTTCTCAAAGTCCACCATCTGAGTGCCCTTCACCCAAGTGCCCTCCCTTCCAAGTCTGTGGCCATCTGACCGCCCTTATCCCAAGGTCGCCGTCAGAGGAAATGGCCACCATTAGCCTACGTATTTATGGCTGCGTTTCTTTCCAGAATGCTGCTCCCTTTTCTTGTCGTTCCCCGCCATTAATTTGATCTGTCATCGGTGGTGTCTAAAGTGGGGTCTCGGCAAATGGGCAACATTCTGCAAGGAAATGTCTTATCTTGGAGGTGAAGTAGGGGCAGCTGATAGACTGTCACTTTAGACCAAATTGCTTAACAACTACACCCTCCACCATGGATGTATACTTCTGTGGATGAATCGAATCCACACCAGACACACTTCAGCATTCCTTTACCATTACTATGATACTTGTATGGATATATATCTGTGTGTGCCTTCTTGAATTGCCACTTTGAACCTATTGGGCCAGTCAGAGGGAGTTTGAGACAGAGGATTTTATCGTGGTTCGTAGACCATCAAGCGATTTTTCTTTTTCTTTTCCAAATTCAATAATCATTTTTTATTTTATCGTCTTATAAGTACCCACCTATTCGCCTTCGGGGATCCATACCACTAGCTAAAGTCACTTACTAAGGAAGCTTTTTTTTCCTCTAATATGTTTCTCTATAGTCTTGTGCCTTACTTTGCCCCAGCCAGATTGCCTTAAACATTGCTCTGGCGTCATTCGCAAATTACATGGCTTTCAAAACACCTCTTGATTTTTATCAGCGTTATTATTAGAGAGGGGGGGTGAAAGTGGCTCCTTCTGTTTTTCCTCTGAAACAGAAATGTTTGAGGATTTGTGTGCATATAGCCCCAGTATATATATATATATGTAGAAACTATGAATGTAAGTGAACTAGACGCCTATCCTTGCTAGGTGCTGTAGCTCTGTTAGGTGTGTTGTAGCAGGAGTAGAGGCGTATCCAGCCTTCCTGTCTTACGGTCCCCATCCGCCTTTATTTACTCCCTTGTTTTCCTGACTCGCCCCCGCTGTACGGAGGCCTCACTTAACCATATTATATTCTTCTGTAGGTGGACACCTTTTCTATTCCTCTGTATCTTTAATTTTTTTTTTTAATGTTAGCATTTACACGTGTATCACTTCTATACTGTACTGATATCTATGTGTAGTGGCTGGGTTTGATAACAATCGCGGTGCCTTCACTTCCTGAGTTAGTATCTCTGAGGCTGAAAGATCTTCTGGCCTGGGCAGTTGACCCCGTTTACCTCTCTGTGTTTCTTACTCTACCTGCGAAGACGCCTTCATCACCCTTTTTTAGATTCAGGTAATCCTACCCCGTTGCCTTGAGAGGGCAGCTCGGAGGCATTTGTCAGTTGATGTTAATGGCAGTGTTGGTCAAATCATTGTGGTTGTCTGCCAGCTGGTTTGTGTTTCTAATAACCCAGTAGATATATATTTTTTAATATTCAGGACGACAGGGTGGGGCGGACCTTCCTCCCCCTCGTACCCTGTCTGTCCCGTTAGGCTCCAGTCAGGTTCCTTAGTGCACTTTGCCTCCATGTTGGCACCATCACGCTGAAGTCTTAAACGTCGTCACATTCCTGTGTGCCTCCAGCACCACGTTCCACAGCCTCGACCACGGTAGTCTCGGGCCAGATACAGATGCGCTCTGTCTCTATTTTTGTACAAGATTCTTATGCATGGATTAACAAAGCTTCATGTAGCTACAGACGGTTATTGCTGTTAAGGACCAAAGTATCTTCCACCCCTGCTGTTTTCTAGTGTTGTGATCTCTTGTTTTGTTTTTTTTGTACAATCCTGCAACTCCACAAATAGACATGGCTTCAAATGCCTTTTTTTTTTTTTTTTAACCCATTTATCAGATGCCTTGGACAAGTCACATGAAGTTAAATGATCTTATGAGTCACTAGTTGTACTGTACATTGTACCCCTCTTGTTTAATTGACTTTAAACCAAGCCTGCTTTGGTAGAGAATGCTTTAGAATGGATGCTTAATTGAACCACAGGTAATAGCTGTGATGTCGATGGTGTAGTAGATTATATATGCCTGTCCATTTTTTGTTTAAAGCTTTTATTTTTCATTTCTTTTTTATATCGGGTCGGGGGGTTAAACGTTATATGAAGCGGGGTTGATGGTTGTATATATTCATGTTTTTGTACCACAAAATCATTTGGATTATATCTACTTTACATTCAAAACATGTATATTTTGATAAAACAACAGTACAGACCTATTAAGCTCTCTTGAGCTGTAAAGACAATTTTTGTACCACAAAGACATTAAACCTGTCTGAACACAAAGTGTCTCTGTATGTGCCCCGCTCCCCCCCTTTGCCATTCTGTTCTTCTCTCTTGCGTCTTCTGCTGCCTTCAATAAATCCTTAGTTTGTTCCTTCTTTCATCTGGCCTTGTTTGGTTTCTGTCTCTTCCTCTTCTGTCTTGTGGAACTGCTGTTCTGTATCGGTTAACATCTCGTAACATTTTCCACGTTTCCCATCCTGTTGACTACTGGTGGGTTTTTTAATCTTACTGTATTTCCAGCTTTGTACTCATCCCCATCTGAACCTTGACTGACTGCTCGTCTGGACCGAGCTCATCCTCCATTCCAGTCCCTTGGTGACTCATGGCTCTCATAATGAAAGCAAAAGGTGACAGGGAGGAGAGTTAATAATATGCGTAGCTGGATATCTAATCCCCCACATCTCCTGTGCTCAGTTTTGACCTTTTCAATTAAGTAGGTATGCCTAGTATACGGTGAGACAGGTTGCTATGGCAACCGAGTTGATGCATCTAAAGGGAAAAATAATTGAGACCAATGCAAGCATGGTTATCGGGCATATCTGGCATCCATGTTTATCAGCCAGTTCTTCCAGGATGTAAAAGGGAAAACGTCTGACACAAACACTGGTTGTACACCTGCTGGACCACTAGGTGGAGGTGTTGCTCTCTGGTGAAGAGGCTGGTGAACAGAGGTGACTTTACCTGCCACTCACACAATGTCAATAGTTAGTGGCTTAATCTCAAGTGCCTCCTTGTGCTTTTTTTTAAACTTCCTTATAAAGCAGCAGAGGGGATTAAACTCAGATCTTTTATGCCTTTTGAGAAGGGGACAAATGAGAGGAGGAGAATCAGTCTAGTGAAGTCTGTATTTGTGCTGGAGAGGAGATGGATTTTGTTGTATAATCCCAGCAGCTTGTGGAGTAGTGTGAGTGTATGTGCAGCAAGTTCCAGATCAATTTGGACACAATGGCTCTAATGGTTTTGCACTGTATTTCAGTAAGAAATCATATGGGGTCAAACTGCAGCCAGGCAGCTCTCCATTTGAGGGTATTAGATCTAACACATGACATTGATGAGCATTTTAAACCTTACAGCACATTTTAGGGTGCTGCAGGAAGGATGTATCGTTGAACGGATGGTTATATAAAAGACATTTTAATGTTCAAAAATATTAAAACAGTCACGTTTTCAAGGGTGCTGCCAAGAAACGTTACCTTCCTCAGCCTGCGCTTAAACCTCTTTGCATTTCAATGTCTCCTTGCCAATCACACAACTTCATGGCAGGAGCTGGAGGCTTTGATGCTGCTTTGATACCTCAGACCGTTGTTTACTCGCAGCATCTTAGTATTTCACTCTGCACCAAGAGTAATTTAGAGCAGAGTGCAGTCTGCACCGAATTCTCATCGGGATATACTGAAATGCAAAGAGATTGGATAATTGGGTGGAGGGTTAACGCAAAATAAGACGATATTAACACAGTTTGGTGATGTTTCTGGGTTACCGAGTTCTGGAAGTTATTGGCTTTCAAAAAAATCAGCCAGGAAGCCTTTGAAACACAAATGGGAAGACTTATTTTCCACTGAATCAGATATAGAATTACCCTATTTTAACTGTTAATATCATCTTCCTTTGCGTTAACCCTCCACCCAGTTATACAATCTCTTCAGGGTACTTCTATATCTGATACAGTGGGAAAATAAGTCTTCCCATTTGTATTCCCGGACAGATGGCTTAAAAGATATTTATATTTTAACCTTGACACTCTTTAATGTAACATCCAGAATCATACAGCGAAAAAGCCAAAACATCAAACATGTCACTGTCTCAACACTTTTAAGTAGTTCAATGTGTGGTGCTCGTAACCAAACCCCCCTTTCTCCTCTCTGTTTCGGAGTCCCGCCTTATCGAGTTTCATTCTGGTTTCATGTGATTGAGTGAAACCATGTGGGGCGCTGATCCCTCCACATCTGGGAGCGTTTACTTGCATTAGTTTGTGGTCTCTAATCAAGCAAGCCCTGGTGAACGCCGAGGCCCACACACTAACACGCCCCAGAGCGAGCCTGCCCGGGGGTGGCCCAGCGGTTCGAGACCGTACTGTATAGGAATGCTCACGGGTTTGGCGCCCCGCGTTGAGCGAGAAACTGAACCTCATTGTAAAACAGTCTGAATAAGAGTCAGTTAAATATAAATGGGATTGTATTAATCAATAGCTTGAAAAGTGAGTCTTTCATCTGTGTTATTTACATTCTGCAGCCGGGAGATAATTCACATGTCTGTAATTGATGTATCTCTTGACTTGAGTTTAAGTGGAGAGCAATCGCTGACTTAACCAACCAGCGATTCCAGGATTAAAGGCTCTCTTTACAGAAACATACATCCACTCTCATGGCCCACATTCGCTGTGATTTAGCATCACTTAACACGCCCGTCATCTGAATTCACGCAATGCTGTTTAGTCTAACTCAGCTTATGTGAGATTTAGACTTACTTTTAGAGTGACACAGCCGAGGCTAAGGTGAATGATGTCTGTGGTCCATGGTGGCTCCCCTTAAAAAAGCCATCAGGAGACCATCCACCTGTTTACATATGCACGCCTCAGACAGATGTTGAATAATTCATCCAGAGAGGCGGACAACATGCAGCTGTATTTGGGTTATGGGGGTGCATGGGTTCGCTCCCTGCCTGAATTCATGCAGCCCAAATTATAGGCATTACTTTGCAGGCAGAGCGGGGCATCGGAAAACTAGGACACTTTGCATAAAGGATCCAACAGAGAGGCACAATAAGATGTGAAAGATGGAGCTGCAGAGTTTAAAATTATAACACGAGCCTGTTAGGATGAGGAACGTTAGGACAATTCAGCCGGTCTCCCTTTGGGAAACCTTATTGTAGTTACTCCTGAGGGTTGGTACACTGCAGAAAAATACCATTTAGTCTAGAATTGAGGTGTACAATCTTATTTTTCTTGAAACAAATGACAAAATCTCCCAATGGGTTGAGATAACTTTACAGATTTCCACTGTAAATCAACTTGCTGCAAGATATTAACACCCAGTTCTAGAAAAATCCTGAACAAGATGCATGTGCAAACACGTGGAATTACCTCACCTCCTTGATTTCTTTCAATTAAAAAAAAAAAAGATTTACAAAGAATTTGACAATGAATAACTTTTTCAAATAGGTATGTTTTGCAGTGTTATCTGCCCACAACACACACACACACACACACACACACACACACACACACACACACACACACACACACACACACACTACCCAGAGCCAGGGATGGTAGTATTCTGTCAGACAGCTGCTATCTGGGGGTTTATGGCTCAGAGGGTTTAGAGTCGGTGATGCCTCTGCTTGCCCTTTGGGCCTAATGGACACTGATGGAAAATGACTCCACTGTTCCACCGATCCATCACACGCCTTTTCTCTGAGCCCATCCGTCAGTCCGCTCCTTTCAAACAGAAAGAACTTCATGTGAGGTGCTTTACATTCAGGTTGCAGTGCAAACTCATGCTTGTAGTGGTAATTAAAAAGGTGGGTAAACTGACCTCCAGTCGGTGATCACCATGAGGCAAACAATCAATTTGTGTAACCCTTAAAAAACATACTAACTATGATGCTATGAATCATGCTGCAAAGATTTAATTCAGCCCACACAGGTTAATAAACTATTCAGTTCAAGTACAAATGTGGGTAAACACAGATCAAGTGGGTTAGCTTCCATTACACCCCATAGTTCTGGCTGTAGGGCGCAGTGAGTCAGCCAGCCCCAGAGTCCCCAGAGGGCGAGAGGCACGGCGCGGCACGGCGCGGCACGGCCCCGCCCGCACAGAGACACAGAGAGAGAGAGAGAGCGAGAGAGAGAGATGTGGAGAGGGAGGGGGTGGGGGGTTACTTACACTGAATCTGGATGCCGGTGAATGTTGTCGTCGCCGTAGGTGGAGGTTGCATGGGAGCGGGGGTTTTGGATTGAAGCCGCGTGATCAATAAACGGGGCATCTAGCCGCGCCGCTCAGCTTGACGCGCCAGAAGTAAAAGGCGCACCGCGAATGAAGTCGCATTGGATTAGAGCCAGCGGCAGCGGAGGGATCACCAACTTGAGATGCTGAGAGGCTTTTAGTGTGTGAGGAGGAGGATGCTGCTGTCTCGCGTTTCCAATGTCATTTGATTTGCTTTGACAAAAAAAAAAAAAAGGAGCGTTTAGGGATCTATTTCCTTGAACTGCCATAAAGGTCAAGTGGATGTAGTTTTCAGTTTGAGGCTCTTGGTCAGTCAGCGAGGAGATTTGCTCCTGCGCTGCGAGCGGAGGAAAACAAAGCGTGTCTCGAGCTGAATGAACCAACAACCGCCGAGATCTGCGGGGTAAATAAATATGACGGCCGGGTTTGACGGTTTTGTCTTAGGTGTGCTGCTGAGCGAAAATATCAACGTGAGTAAAATTCCAAATCTCGGATGAATTTCGGAGTGTGATTGTTATTATTTTTATTTTTTTTTGCTTTATTTTTTTTTTGGAGGGAGGAGACCCGACCCAGGTGGCGCATCTCTCCTCGGCTGCGCGTAATGGGAGAAAAGTTTCGGACCTTGCAGAGGAGACGCGCTCGTAAATAACATGTGAATGAGCTTCTGTTTATTCGCGGGCGACGAAGTTTCCAAGTGATTTTTTAACGATCCAGCATGACTTGAAACACCCCTCCGGCTGTCGGAAGTCGCAAATTAAAGCCACCGCTCCATGAACCACCGAGCCCGGTTCGCCCAAAGACGCGCAGACGGACATTTAATGATCTAGAGGAGGATTTTCTACCGGTGCAGCAGCAGCGCAGAGAAAAGCCTGAACCCCCCCCACCGCCTCCCCCACGTCTCCCCCCCCCCACCCCCACCCCGGTAAGAGAGAGCGGTCCCGTTGGATGTCTGTGATGTTGTGCCAGCTCGGTCAGAGGTGTGTGATGGAGGTGGTGGTGCTGACCGTCCTGTCCTGGGTGTCCGTCTGGGCGGAGGAGAAGATCATATTTGACAGACACGCTGTCTACTGGAACAGCTCCAACCCCAAGTGAGTGTCAGTAGGAGTTATGCGTGTGTGCGTGTGCGTGTGTGTGTGTGTGTGTGTGTGTGTGTGTGTGTGTGTGTGTGTGTGTGTGTGTGTGTGTCTGACTGACAAAATTACTTTCTTGGCTCTCAAAATAAATAGAGGCTTTCCTAGCAGGCTGAACCTTCCCACATGTCTGCTGAAATCCAAACAGTACTACACATGTTATTTATTTCTTTAACGCCGTGTGTGTGTGTGTGTGTGTGTGTGTGTGTGTGTGTGTGTGTGTGTGAGTGTGAGTGTGAGTGTGTGTGTTTGACCATATCAGTCTATTTTCTTTTCAATTTATTCCCTTTCCCCTGCCTGGTTCACCAGTGGATACCTGTCATATTGTTCCTCTTTGAGGTGTGTTGGCTGAGTATTGTTGTTTTATTATTGAGAAAGGAAGAAACACACAAACACAAACACACAAAGACACAAATGAAAGTGTGTGTTAAAGGCGTGTGTGTGTGTGTGTGTGTGTGTGTGTGGATATGTTGTTCTGTGGCACAGGGAGCTCCTTTTGTCTTAGACAGACAATGAGGGCATCCTGCCTTCTCTTGTCATCAGTGTCTAGAGACTCTCTCTCTCTCTCTCTTTCTCTCTCTCTCGCTCTCTCTCTCTCACACACACACACATGAAACCTTTACCTTATTTTGAGACTTGTGCCAACGCATAAACACACATTATTTCTCTGTCAACTGCAAGTACTTGTGCTAAAAACACACTCATAAATAAACAGACAGAAATATAAACACACAGAGGCTGCACTCTCTCTATCTCTCTCTCTCTCTGTCTCTCTCTCTCTCTTTCTCTCTCTCTCCCTCTCTCTGTCACACACACACACACACACACACACACACACACTCTGGGCCTCTCTCATTGACATGGGGCAGAGCACACTGGGTCCGTCTGTCTAATGGTTTGTGACAGCCTAGCCAGGCTCTCTCTCTCGCTCCCTCTCTCGCTCTCTCTCTCTCTCTCTCTCTCTCTCTCTCTCTCTCTCTCTCTCTCTCTCTCTCTCCATCCTGCCTCCCTCTCTCTCTCTTTTGCCTTCTCCCTCTCCCAGGTAGATAAATAAACAGTGAAAGTGCTCCCTCTCGCTTGCTCACGGCTGAATTAGTCCGACTAACGGCCCTGTCTCCCTCTGCATCACCCGCGCGCACACACACACACACACACACACACACACACACACACACACACACACACACACACACACACAGTGAGCTAACAGGCCTGTCTCTGACTGCATCACTTTTCCACAGAAGGCTCCTCAAATATTTAACAGGCATGAGGGAACATTCTCTCTCTTTCTGTGGTTTTTTTTTCTTCTCTCTCACTCTCTCTCACTGTTTTTCTCACCCACCACCCCCACACCCTCCACACACACACACACACACACACACACACACACACATGTAAACGTCATAGGGTAAATTTAAGCTGTATGGATGGTTGCTGCTGGCGCTGTCAGGGTCATATGAACAAGTTGAAGCAGAAAGGGGCACATCAAAAATGCATTGGTACTAAAGCAATGAATCTAGGCTCTGGAGCCCGGCGAGGTCGGTTCCCCCTGTTAGTCCCTGGCACTGTCATTGGTCACACTGCACCTTTTTCTCCACACACACACACACACACACACACACACACACACACACACACACACACACACACACACACACACACACCCATTCATCCCCTAACCCTAACATAAACCTAACCCTAACTTTTATAGGACACAGGTTTTGGGGAGATCGGCCCATCGATCAATCTAGACATTAAGTGACACCAAGATCATCCACGTGTCCCCGGTAGATCGCTCACCGTGTTAACATTTAGCATACACTATGTTGAGTGACAGTAGGCAACTAGAATTATCCTATATCCTATATGTGTTTTTTTTATATAGGTGAAAAGTGAGAGTTTGTAGCTCTAACGCTGAGTCATCTTAAATGACGTGCAGTGTGGCAGTGTTGGAGGAGATTGGTACATTTCACACAAAACAAGAAACAAAATGAACACGCCGGGTATTTCTCAGTTTGAATTCTTCTGCCTTTTCGTTTCCTCAATCTCTCCAAAAAACCAAACAGCTGGGAAAGCGAACAGCTGTGTGTCTTAATTGATGGCGCAACCTCAAGCAGCCAGTCCGTCTCCGACTGCGGAGATGCTGCTCCTCTGCGCTCCGGAGAAGTTCGATCGCTCCGACACAACTCGGGAAGAACTTTCTTCACAAGGACAAAAGTATTGACTTGGCAAACTTAGAATTGATAATCAGTGACTGTTCTGAACTACCAGGGACTACTTCTCCCTGTTTCTCTTGGAAGAGGAGGCGGTGGGTGATGGGGATTTAAAAATCACTGTGCAGCCGACTCAACACGGAGTGAATGATCTACCGGGGGCACATGGATGACTTTGATGATGTTCTCCCAAACGTTTCCCCAAAACTCTTCCTTTAACCCTCACCCTGAACTAGCCCGTTGAAGATGTGATGATCGGCCAAAACAACCTCACTTCGCAAAAAAGGCCTCACTCCGAATGTCTACAATGCATGAGCATAGCAAAACAAAATCACACACACGCACACACAAACACACATGATGATGGTCCTGAAGGGGGACAGACAGAGTGTGGTCTTTGCGGTGGCCGGTGGCTGACATGTTAGCGCCAGCCAGTGCGCAGGGGTGGTAAAAAGTAGAAAGTAAAGCTTCAGAAAGTAGAAATCCTAACCACGTATTTGCTCCAACCTGGCTCTTACCAAGATGAAGAGTTGTGCTAATTAGAATCACCTGGTATATGGGATGGGTGGAGGAAAAACTTGGTCAGTACTTCTACTTTCTACTTGGAGAACTACTGAGCTAAAGAGGAACGAGGTATTGCTCTTTGATAGCGCGTGACCTGCTTTGGCGTTCGACGGGCGACCGCAGACGGAGGGCAAAACCGTCTACGCTAAATAAAAACTTTCATAGCAGTGAGCATGCAAAAAGATAACCAAGGACGGGCTGGTTCCTGATTCATGTTGTGGCTGAATATGAAAGATGAAAACAACTAGAGACCTGCAAGACTGTTGTATAAAATGCTGTTGTAACCATTCTTGCTAAGAGAGTGGCTCCTGCCTACAAGCATTAAAGGAGACGCATAAAGGGCAGATATTGTGTAACGCTTTATTGAGCTGTTCACCACTTAGACAGTGCAGGTTCATAGCATGGATCGAGCATCCAGCCAGAGGTCCAGTTGTAACAGTAGTTCTGATCTATTGGGGTTGCATTGTAGTACATTTGGTCAATAAGCTTAGAGCTGTTGTACTCTCATGGTGAAATAGTACCTCAAAGACTCCTCTCTCATCTGTCTTTTCCTCAAGTACTTTCTTCTACCCGTCTATAGAGAAACAGGTTTATTTGTAGGCTGTCTATGTTATATGTACTTTTTTTTGGCTATCGTGAGAGAAGCTGACAGTTCAGTAACATTATACCTGGAAATGTTACAAATCTAGTGAGTGTTGTCGCTAGCTCGCTAATGTTAGCTAAATATAACAAAGGGGAGTAGCATGCCTTTTAATTTCTATTACAGTAATAGACTATTGAGTGTGTGTTTCTCAAGCCTCTGCCCCACTCACCTACTCTCTGGGATTAGCTGCTCTGACCTGAGTTCAGTTGTTAGTGCTGCTGTCTGCCTGCTCTTCATTACGTCTCTCAGACTCGACTGACCCTCGCTCTCTTTCCCCTCCACTCCACTTTTTTCTCGCTATTACCCCCATAATGACATTTCTTACATATATTTTTCTACCTGTTACTAAAGGTGTCACTGCTTGATCTGGATAAACCAAGAAGCGTAAAATAAGTTATTATTCAAGAGAGGTTGCCATGCGGTATAAATTGGCCCAACTCTTTATATGAAGGGCTCTGGCTTCTCAGCAGGCCCTTTCTTTCAAGGTCTCGCTGGATAATAGAAAATGGATGAGATAATCCAATTCAAACAGCTCCGGCCACTTTTTTGGTCACGGTGGGGAAGCACACACACACACACACACACACACACACACACACACGCACACACACG
Source organism: Hoplostethus mediterraneus (assembly GCA_034670385.1). Lineage (NCBI taxonomy): Eukaryota > Metazoa > Chordata > Actinopteri > Trachichthyiformes > Trachichthyidae > Hoplostethus > Hoplostethus mediterraneus. The sequence goes on from JAXDDW010000007.1 coordinate 10,500,230, forward strand.
CGCTGAGTGTTGTCCGTCCTCCCGTGGAGATATGTGCCGCACGAGTACGGCAACGCATTATCACAACAATACTCCGACGAGAGAGCAGAGATCTGGAAACAACCCAGACCCACATAAGAGGATTTATATCACAGGAAGGCATATAGGAGGAACACACACACACACACACACAACACACACACACACACACACACACACACACACACACACACACACACACACACACAGTCCCCTTCCAGGCCTGCATTATAAAGCTTGCAGGTGAGGGGCTTTGTTCACCCTGAGCAGCTGATGTGCTCAGAGCAATGGGTTCTTCTCCACACACACACACACACACACACACACACACACACACACACACACACACACACACACATGCACATTGCACATGCACGCACGCACACACACACAGGCTTGATGGTCCAGAAGGAGTACCTTATCTAATCCCATGGTTTATCCTTCAAAAGACTTTCTCTTCCTTTTCTTCTTCTGAGTTCCTCCTCTCTCTCCGTTCTCTTCATCTCTCTGTCTTTGAGGAACTCTGCGTCAGTGAAACGCGGTGATGGTTGACGACGCTCTCATTCTATGGGACAGGATCCATCTCCTCGGAGACGCGTGCACGCACGCACGCACGCACGCACACACGCACGCACGCACGCACACACACACACGCACGCACACACACATGCACACCCACAGAGCCTTTGAAGGAAACAAAGTGTTGCACGCATGCAGCACACACACACACACACACACACACACACACACACAAACACACACGTGCACTCTCATACATATACCCCATATACTGTACATAGATACAGGCATGTGCACACACTCAAATGCACACACACACACACACTGTCTTTTTTGCGGTGTCCCCCGTGGGGTCCAGTGATATGTGTAGCCTCTAACGCATCCCCAGTCCTACCACACACATACAGACACACACACACACACACACACACACACACACACACACACACACACACACAGATTTGCATCCCATTTACATGTAGACTTGCACTCGCCCCCACAGTTACTGACAGTTTGTCAGACTCAAACCTGCCCCTGGGTTAAATCTATCTTCCACTGCCACCACCAACCCCCTCTCCACCCCCCCCCCCCTCTCTCTCTCTCTTTGTGTGTCTCTCTATCATGCTCTCAGCACCCTCTCTCTCTCTCCTTATCTCTGTTTGTCTCCCACCCTCTCTCTTTCTCTCTCTCTCTCTCTCTTTCCCTTGGGATAGGGTTAGCATGTTTTCCCGTGCGTAACTTGTCCCGAGTAACGGCTCCCATGGCCTCGGGCACCAGCTGCAGAACACACATGAAGCGACAGCACATCGGGTTACGTGTTCTTAGCGTGTTCTACAGGGTCAGACCATGTACGCATCCTAGTTGAACGTCAACACCTCGACATTCACGGAGAATCAAGAAGAAAAACCCATTAGAGAGGGTTTCAGAGAGATCCTGCCTGCAACACACCGGTCAGCCAACTTACTGTAACTTCTCTGAGAGGGGCTTTTGATTTTGCTTCTTTTTTTCCACCATGTGTGACACTTCACCCTCCGGTGAGCACCTCTTCACGACAAGCTGATGGCTGTTCAGCCTCGTGCGCCGAGCACCGTCTAGCCTGCTGTCAGAGCTTGTAACAATTAGCGCTGCAAATGAATCTGAGATTGAAAAATATCTCCAGTCTCCCGATTTCATTTCTCCGTGGCACATCGGACATTCTTCCCTTCACCTTTCGGATTAAGGATTTTATTCTTCCCCTGGAAAAGATATATATTTTTTTTTTTGTCATCTCCATGCATTGCTTGCAGAAAGTGCCCTTTTTCAGATTTCCACCCCCTTGCCCCAGAGCGTGCCTGCGCATGCTGTTGACTGCAAAAATACCATCTCCATTTGATCTGCCCGGAGAAAAAGCGCGACGGCCTGTTTAGTATGTCGCTAGCATGGCGGCAGCGATATGAAATGTTTACTTACTTCCCACCAACCCCCTCCCCCCCCCCACCCCTCCCTCCCCCCCCCCACCCCTCCCTCCCCCCCCAGCCTTTGATTGTTCACGCAGAGGTAGCAGCTTGAAAGAGTGAGTAAAGATATTACTGCTTAGCGCTGCTGCTTCTGTTGCCTTACCTTCCCGCTAATGAGGTTTGTTGATGATAATGACTGTGGCAATGATGGTGATGATGATGATGTAAGGGCTCCGAAACAACCTGGGGAGATCCCGGGAGCCGGTGTTTTTAATGAAGAGAGAGAGAGGAACCAGGTAGAGCCAGGCAACGCGGGAAGACAGAGAGAGAGAGAGAGAGGAGGAGTGGGTTTAGATAGATAGAGAGAGAAGGAAAGAATTGATATAGAATGGAGAAGGAGGAAGAGGAAGTAAAATAAGGAGATACAAGCTCAGAATATGAAAGGCGGCCGACTGCGCTCCACATAGGAAACAATGGGTATTGTCATTCCCGCTCCATTCGTGTTCCCGCTCCTCCCTTCTCATACTTTTTTTCCTCGCGTCCCGGTTGGGTGTGCTGATTGTGTTAGCCGGCCGTAAGAATAGGACTCTTTCACTTCTGTCGGACTAATGCGCTGATGGGACCCCAGCCTCTCTCTCTCTCTCTCTCTCTCTCTCTCTCGCTCCTCATACAGACCGGCAGGAGATTGATAATAACACTTATACCACTGTCTGGCTACTGCCTTTGACTGGCCCTGAGAGACAGGGGAACGAGACAGAAATGTGAAGGGGGGGGGAAATAGAGAGATCGTCTTGAAGGATTAGGGACACTCAGAGCATGAATATGAAGAAGGACAAAAAAATGAGTGTATAACACAGAGAGAGAGAGAGAGAGAGAGAAAGAAAGAAAGAGAGAGAGAGAAGAGGCCATCAGGGGGGTTTTTTCTTTCTGTTTTCAGGAGCAAGCTGCTATATATGTGAAAGTAAGGGAGGTGCAGTAATGGAGGAGGCATGGAGGAAAGGAAGGAATGAGAGAGAGAGAGAGAGAGAGTGCAGGGAGAAAGAGGAAGAGGGGGAAGAGAATCAAAGGAGAGGAAGAGATGCAGAGGAAAGGGAAATTAGGTGGAAAAAGAGAGGGAAAGTGGTGGGAAGAAGAGGTGGGGAGTTGAGCAAAGGGAAAAGGGAGATTATTTGCACCACTGTGGAAGTGTGAGTCAGGCAGGCGTACGGCGTGGTGGGAGAGACAGCAGCAACGTGCACGGTTGGTCGGGTCTCAGCAGGTGAATGTCGAGGTGCTGGTACTACAGGAGGAACACACGGGCGTTAGCATGGAGATGCGCTGGATGTTAAGGATGCCCTCTGGCGCACCACGCAGCTCTCACAACGAGGAGGCTGCCATCCAAAATAGAGAAGGAGAGAAGTTGTGTTGGAGGGATGAGGTGAAGGATTGATGTCTTGCTCTCGTAAACGGCCCGTTTTTCCACTCGGCGAGATGAAACTCGCGTCGGACCCCGGCAACAGCTGATAACTTTGCCAGAAAAATTCTTCGCGAGACTTTGGCAACCAAGTTCATCTCTTCAAACGTTGGACCCTGTGTGCGGGAACAACGGGGTTACTTTCTCTCTGTGATACTACACGATCGCATCCAGAGACTCTTGGCTTGCGCTTATGTGTGTGTGAGCGTTTCAGAAATAATGAAAAACAAGTTTTTCATCTTCATCCAAAAAGAAATCCCCAGTAGATTTTGAGCAGAAGGAGTGGAGAGAGAAACAAAGGAAAAAGAGAATGCATCATTTGCATTGTAATCCATCAGACCCGCTACGATCGGCCCACTACCCTGGTATTATCCAAGCGGGGGGGGGGCTCTGTATACACACCCCTCATTTTGGGTGCTGCTAACAGGACATAACAAGGCAGAACCAGCAGATGTTGCACCACTCTCCGATTCTGTCATTAGTTAATTATGCCCGGTGCCGGCTAACCAGTAAACAAACCGAGTCCTCTGATTGCTAAACACTCGTCTCCAGGGTGTCCGTTCCTACGTGGCCTTCTGGTTCACTGGGTTTGGCTGAACTGTCCCTGTAATCCTCACCTGTAGAGTAATCCCCACCTGAGGTCTAATCCTGAGATTACTTAGATTAGAGGGCCTGATAGCAACAACTGGCCACTAATCTGATGGGGAGGAGAGAGGAGCAGAGATGGAGATGATGATGATGATGGTGATGGTGATGGTGGTGGTGGTGGTGATGATGATGATGATGATGACGATGACGATGGGGGTGGTAATGATAATGATGATGATGGTGATGATGATGATGGTGATGATGATGATGATGGTGGTGATGATGATGATGACGATGACGATGGGGGTGGTAATGATAATGATGATGATGGTGATGATGATGATGGTGATGAAGATGATGATGGTGATGATCATGATGATGATGATGACAATGATGATGATGACGATGATGATGATGATGACAATGACGATGATGATGGTGACGATCATGATGATGACGATGGGGGTGGTAATGATAATGATGATGATGGTGATGATTATGGCGATGGTGATGGTGATGGTGATGGTGATGATGATTATGATGATGATGACGATGGTAATTGTGATGATGATTATGATGATAATGGTGATGATACATTCATGATAGAGATGGTGATATTGATAGAAATGGTGATGATGAAGATGAGAGTGAGGATGATGATGATAGTGATGGAAATGGTGATGATGAAGATGAGGGTGAGAATAATGATGGTGATCGTGATGATAAAGACAGTAGTTGTGATGTTGATGATAATGATGATGGTCATGCTGATGATAATGATGGTCATAGTGATGGCAGTCGGTGATGATGATCATGATGATGATGACGGTGATGATGATGATGATGATGATGATAATGATGATGATAATGGTGATGATAATGATGATGGTCATGCTGATGATAGTGACGGTCGTAGTGATGGCAGTCGGTGATGATGACAGCGATGATGATGACAGTGATGACGATGATAGTGATGAAGGACTTCTGAATCACTCCCTCTGGGCGGTACCCTCCCCTCCTCTGGCCTCACTTTAAAAAGAAAAAATCCCTCCCTCTCTTCCTCCCACCAACTCCCCCCTCCCTCTCTCGCTCGGGGGGGGGGGGGGGGGTGCGGGAAGAGGAGGAATCAGAGAACTCCATTAAGATTCTTCTTCTCTCCCCTCTTTTGCTCTCCGTGGAAAATGAATAGGGAGAGAAAAGATGGGAGAATATTATTAGTTTTTTTTCACAGTTCTGTCTTTTCTTAAAATGGAAATGGAAAATGAGGAGATTCTCCGCCGATGAGATTGCTCCATTCTTTGACGCATCACCCCTAACCCACTCACACAACCGGAGAGAGGTGTTACGCCATAAATGAATCCGGGCTTGATCACTTCTTCTTCTTTTGTGTCCCATTTATATATATATATATATATATGTGTGTGTGTGTACATGTGCCTGCCTGCATGCTTTCTCATGTGGAAGTATGTGTGTGTGCATACGTGTGTGTGTCTTTTTCTGCCTACTTTGTGTGTTTAGATGGCTCAGGAGTGTGCAAGTGGGTTGGCTTCAGGAGGAAAAAAAGATCCTTATACCGATTTGAAGAGCCTAATCAGAGGCTGGCAATTTTTCCTCAGCTCTTGTGTAGTTCTAAGGCAACTGCTGGGCTCCTCATCTTTCTTCTCCCTCCTTTTTCTCCCACCGCTCCTCTCCTCTCCTCTCTCCTCCTCTCATCCCTGATTACTGAAGGGGCTGCAGGAGGGCTCTGTTCTTCACCGGGCTTCATGTTGACGTCCTTCATAGCTTTTCCTTCAGCGCTGTAGAAGAATGTGCATCCTCTGGAGGTATCAGTTTCGGAAACAAACAGAGCTTCTGCACAATCTGTGACTGACTGCATTTGTTATTTTCCACTGTAGCCGTGGCGAGGGTGGGCAGGAGTGGGTGACGTGAGGCCTGCAGAGCCACCAATCATCCACAGACGAAGGCAAAGCCCGAGACAGGAAGGAATACAGTACGGAGAGAGAATACCAGAGATATATAAATGTACTGTAGTACATCGTATCTGCCTAGCAAGCAATATGGCTCCCCAGAGTCTGTTATTTCATGAGATAGGGAAGAAATATGTTGTGCTATAATTGGGTAAGTGAAATTGGTCCAAATGAAATAATTTCAACTAAACATGAAGATGCATCAAACAAAAAAAAGCTGTCAGTATTTATTAAGAGTGCAGTCATGTGTCTTAATGGGACTAATGTCTACAGCAACCCGTTACGTGATCTGTGAGGGTAATGACTACCAAAAAAAAATGGCATCAAATAAAAAAAAAAAATGGAAAGAGGGATGCAATGGAGCCAGAAATGTGGAAAGAGATGGAGGGGAAGAAAAGAGAAGAGAAAAACGAGATGAGAAAAGAAGGGGGGAAAGTCAAAAGATGATGGGAAAAGAGGAAAGAGAGAGAGAGAGAATTGACAGGAGGCGTGTATTGCTGTCTTTGGGCGCAGTGAGGAGTATAGGCTGTGGCATCCGCTAGTGGTGCTGCATACTCTCTGTTTGATCACACACACTTCAAACGCCCTCTCTGACTTCCTCTTGCAGAGAGTTAGTTGGGAGACGGGGCGAGCGGGTGTGTGTGTGTGTGTTTTTCCTCTCTCTCTCTCTCTCTCTCTCTCTCTCTCTCTCTCTCTCTCTCTCTCTCTGTCCCTGTGTGTGTGTGTGTGTGTGTGCTCAGCTGCATGTTTGCTGAGGAAAGCGTTATTGATGTTTTGTTTATCTAAAATGGGTCGACCCTAAACAAAACAAGCACGGCGTCTACAGTGGCTGGGATGTTGACTGCTGTAAACCGCGGCTTCATCGGGGGGGGGGGGCTGCCGAATCTATGAATAATGTTGATAAATAACCCTGTTTGTGTGTGTGTGTGTGTGTGTGTGTGTGTGTGTGTGTGTGACTTTGTGTGCTTCGCCGTTCGCCTCATCCGTCATTCTCTCTCCTCTATTATGTGGCTGCCTGTAAATCAGACTGTGTGTCTACTTTGTTTCAAGTCTTCATTCCCTCCATTTCCTCCCGTTCGGTTTCTCTCCTCAGCGCTTCTGGGTCCTAAAGAGCTCCGTGTTCCGGAGAGCTCGTTAAGGCCATTAGCAGGGAAACAGTCAGAGAGTTAGATCGGTGTCTGCTCTCATATCGCTGACCTCTCCTAGACGAATCCGTCCACCGGCTCAATCCAGTCGGTCCCGGTTCCTCCTCTGTGTGCACGTTGCTTCCTCGTGCATGTTGCAGACTGTACACACTGGCTCGTTATGACTTCTTTAATTTTTCTCTATTAAAATCATTATTACACAGCCAACCTGTCACATAAAAGTTTGATTAAGAACATTATTGAAGATTACACTGATGAATTATTGATCAGCGAGGTGGGAAATCTGTGGGGAGTAGATTAGAAATCACAGTGTGTGTGTTAATACATGTGTGTGTATGAGTATGTGCATAGCAAGTGCATGTGGGTGCATGCTTGCGATCATGCATGTGTGTGTGTGTGTGTGTGTGTGTGTGTGCCTGTGTGCCTGTGTGCCTGTGTGTGATCAAGTGTATGTGAGTGAGATCAAATGTGTGCATATGTGATGGTGTGTGTGTATGATCGAGCACATGTGAGTGTGTTGTGTGTTGTGTGTTTGATGGAGTGCGGTGATCGAGAGTATGTGTGCGTGGGCGTGTGACAGAGAGAGAGAGAGAGAGAGAGAGAGAGAGAGAGAGAGCGAGCAATGAATCTGCTGGGAGCCGATTATATTAAAGACAGTCATTTAGGATGCTCTCTGAAGTTACGGCTGAAACTTTTCAGGTTCAACACAAAAACAAGTGAACAGCTCTGAGTGACTTTTTACCTCCAGAGCTAAACCTGTAGCACTGGGCGGTGTAATAATCGTGCTTGTTACATCGTTGTGCACACCGTCATTGTGAACAGCTGAACTGCAGCCATGTTCTGATCAGTTGGCCACATTACACAGGGAACACATTGTCCGGGAAACAAGGAATTGCAGAAATCTGATTGGCTGTTGATGGCTCGCTGACCGTCGGCTCGGCTCCGTCGGAAACAAACTTGTTGATCGTGTTTCTGGGAATCAGCAGCATTGAACTCCACCCCGTTCACGCGCAGCACACTGAGTTTATATCACTCACACGTCTATAGGTTAACTCTATTTAAGCGCTAACAAGTCGGTAAACCTTATTTCACAACGGAAAAGGTTAAGTGGGTTTTTTTGTCACACGGGGTGATGCATCCAGAGAGTGCCTGCACGCTTCATCTTCATAATTGGAAGCAACCTTTGTACCCCGGGTCCTAACCGCTCTCTCTCTCTCTCTCTCTCTCTCTCTCTCTCTCTCGCACCGGAGCGTCTGGGGAGCTGCTTAGCCGACAAACTCCGAGTCGGGTAATGAGGAAGGTAGTTTCACTCTCGCCGAAGCGTCTCCTCTTTCTCCCCCCCAAACGAGCGAAGTCAGCTTGTGTTTGTTGATAGCGTTCTGCTGTGTCACTCAGCCGTGACACCGCCTGCCACCCGCGCCCGCATTCGAATTATTTGCCAGCCGAGCAGCCGAGGAAGTGGAAGTGGAATTCATAGACTTAATAAGAAAAAATTATGAGATAACCCCCGATTCAAATAAAGTGGCGCAGATCAGATCCCGTCCCTGGGAGGGGTTGCTCGCTCGGCTAGCCCCCCCTAGGCGATGCTCGTGGCTAGCGTTACCGAGCCTTCAGAAGACCGATGAGAGAGAGGAACCTACACTCGGCAAGACGCTGTTCATTGTCACATGTTATTGGCAACCGCCCGAGTGTGGAGGAGGCACTGTTTTCCCCCCGTAGCTTAAGCACTGCACTAGATCTATTATGTATATACTTGTCTGTTTCAAAGATGTGAAGAAGAATTGTATTTACGTATTTTTGGAAACTCAACCTCAACATATTTTTCTAATGAAGACTCTCTTTCCCCCCCCCCCCTTGCCATTGTTCAGTGCTTTTCAGTGATTTCCTCTCCATGAGTACGATTGGGTCTGTCAGGAGAGCACATATGCATTCAATCTTCTCCTGCGTCTTTCAAAACGCTTCCATCTTCAGCGGTAACGCCCTTGCACTTTCTGTGGCAATGTGGAAATAATAAAATGGGTCTAATGTGAGTGCGTGTGCATGCATTTGTGAATGTGTGTGTGTGTGTGTGTGTGTGTGTGTGTGTGCATGTGCTTGCCGGTGCACTCGGATGAGCGAGTGTGTGCAGAGTGAGCATTAAGTCTGCGGGGAGCGCGTGATGAGCCGGTGATGATTCTATTAAAGATGGTTTTGAAAGCTAACTGAAGTTACTTGCAGAACACAAACCCCCCTCCCCCTTTCTCCCCCCTTCTCCCTCCTATATACCATTAACTCCCTCCAGTTGATTGGCGTGCACATGCCCTGGGGGTGCAGGTCCCTCTGTGTAAAAGCGTCGTAGCATTAGCATCTTCGTCCACCGGCTTACCAAGCAAATGAGGTGTTCTTAGCCCTGGGAAGGTTTCGGGGTGAGTGCAAGAGTGCTGTTCGTTCAAGCTCTGGTGGAAGTCCCGGTGACAGCAAGCATTCGCCCTGCTGAAGTGTCCTTGAGCAAGACGCCGAGTCCCTACCAGCCCTGACCTCTGACCTCCCTGTGGAGGAGGGCAAGCCAAAAGACCTAAAAAAAACTATTATGTGAAAATATTCTAACTTCTGTTTTGGTCTCTTGTTATTTTATTTTATTTACTCTGTTTTTACCTAATTCCCATGAAACCCATTCAAGCTGCATCAGTTCTTTTTGTCTTGTTAGTTTATTTGCACAGTGGTTAATCACAGAAGTGTTAAAAACAGTGAAGAAAAAATAGGAATTTGTGCAGGTGAGCTTAAGAAAAAGCCATCTCACCTCCAAACAAATGAACAAACAAATGAAGAGGAGAAGCAAAGATAGCGCTGAGTATGCAACACAATGCATAAAATGACAAATGAATTCAAGTAGATTCCAGTAGCCCAGATACTGTGGTGGTTTAGGAGAAACCTTCCTCTAACGTGGCGCTGCTGCTGCTCGTCTTTCCCCCCGTGTTCTTCTTAATGTGCTGAGTAAATTTCAAGGCCCTCGCTCCCAGGGATAAAACACACAGTGATAAAATACAATAGTAAAAACAAATAGAGAGATGACGATAAAAAGATTTTTTTTTAAAACCCCCATGAGGCTGATAAAAAACAAACATCTTACATCTCACAAAACACACAGCAGAGCAAGACGACAAACAAAGACTGAATGGGATAACAATCTACAGCAGCATCACAGATCCAGATCCATGTTACCGTTCCACACTGGACAGCTCTCAGTCTGGAAATAAACCTGTTTATCTGTTAATTCCAAAGAGGTTGACTTTTTTTTCAGAGAGGTGAGGTCTTTCTCTGACAGCTGTGACAGACAGGTAGACCGCTCAGTCTGTTGGTTTGGCGTCCACGGTGAGATTTCTGTCTCCCGGAGCAGTTAAGGCTGCAATCGCTGCCTTTTTCTACCAAATGGACAAATCTGATTCAAGGTTGTGCTGTTGGGGGGAAAAAATCAGCCCAAATCAGTAGTGTGTGCTTGCATGCATGCTCCCCCCCTGTGTGTGTGTGTGTGCGCGTGTGTGTGTGTGAGTGCATGCATTTCCCCCCCCCTCTCTCACACCCCTTCCATCCGCAGAGGAAAGCGCACTCTTTGAACTGTGAACCAATGAGCATCACAGCAGCAACGAGATGTTGCTAGGAGCAATTCCTATATCCAGCTGTGGGCTTCCGTGCACACATGAAACACACACACACGCGCACGCACACACACACACACACACACTCAAACGAACACGACTATCCATCCTAAGGCCATGCTGTGGAGGTGATAGACAGAGTTTAAGGACAATCGCCCTTTCTTCTCCTCCCCCCCTTCTCCCTCTCCACCTCCTCCTTTCTCTTTCCTCCTCCTCCTCCTCTCCGCCGGTATCACAGGGTAACATGTTCTGTATCAGGAACACATTATTACCAACTTATATCACTACCATCTCTCCCTCCCTCCCTCCCTTTCTCTCTCTAATGCATAGAGACAGGGCTGGATGTATAATTCATATCCTTTCTGCCAGCCGTGTTCATCTTGTGTGCGTGCGCGTGCGTGTGTGTGTGTGTGTGTGTGTGCACTGCCACATACACAGGCCGAAGAAGGGAAGCGGAAGGAACAGGCTATTTGAGTGTATGTTTGTTGTGCATGCTGCATGCTGTGTGTACCTTTATAAGTGTATAAATCATGTAGGGCCGTGGGAACGTTCGCAGGCGTACATAAGACGCCGTGTTTCATCACGCGGCTCGGGGGTCGAGGGCAACAAAATAAGCATTTGACGTCTATTTTCCTGCCGTGTGTGTGTGTGTGTGTGTGTTTTCTTTTTCACGGTTTCGGGATTTGTATTTATCTCCACGCGCCGTACCTTTTTCCCGCGGCCGAGGCGCTGGTTATGAAACTGTAAAAAGCAGGCCAGCGTTTTGCTCTCCGAAGGCAGACATGCTTCTGTGAGCCCGAGTCTCTCTGAAATAGAATTTGGGAGGGCAAGACCCACCTCTCTTCTCCACTCAACCATACACTCACTCATTCCCTCTGGGGAGGGGTGAGAGAGAGAGAGAGAGAGAGAGAGAGAGAGAGAGAGGAATGAGAGAGAGAGAAAGAGAGGTAAGGGAGAAAGAGGAAAGAGAGAATGTAAAGGGCGTGAAGTGCAAAGGAGGGAAAGGAAAAAGAGGGGGAATGGGTGGCGGATGTGGGGAGTGAGACAGGAGGGTGAGAAAAAAGAAAGAGTGGATGGCTGACGAAGGGTAGGAAGGGTGAGCGATCGGCTGATGCAGATACAGAAAAAGAGGGAAAAAATGGAGGGAGAGAGAGAGACAGAGGAGAGGAGAGCTGCAGGTGCAGAGAGCAAAGTGATGGAGGGAACGTGTAGAGCGAATAAAAAAGAGAAGAGCTAGGACAGAGAACGAGGCACAAAGAGCAAGGGGACATGTACTGGAAATACAAGAGAGAGAGAGAGAGAGAGAGAGCTAAGGGCCATGGAGGCAACATGGAGAGAAATGCAAGAGAGAGAGAGCGAGAGAGTGAGGAGAGAGAGAGAGAGAGAGAACTCAACACTTTCCCCTCTAATGGGTGAGTGAGCATTGGGAACAGTCAGCTGAGCCCCTGTCAGGAGGAAAAAGAGCCTCGGCGAGCGAGGAGCTTTACATGCACAGTTTAGTTTATCGCCACGCCACCGCAGAGAGCCGGCTCTTTAACGGACAGAGAGCAGAGCAGGGAGGGAAGAAGAGGGGGAGGAGGAGGAGGAGGAGGAGGAGGAGGAGGAGGAGGTAGGGGGATGGAAGGATGTTTCAGATGACTCACAGGAGGAAAGTGTTCCCAAGCTCGTTCGGGGCCACGTCGTAGTGTATAGCCCACTTTGGTGATGCGGCTGACTTAACTCTCCGTTTGATGAATGGCAAGCGGGGTAGGACGAGGAAAAACACACGCTTTGATTTTTTTAAAAATGCCTCAAAAGTAGTTCAGTGCTGCTGGAGCTCTATTTCTATTTAATGGGTGAGAGGGTAGAGGGGTAGAGGGGTGGGGGGGAGGGGGAGACACATCAAAGTAGGGTTGATTATTGAAAAGCATGAGATATTATCACTGCCCTGATGAACACCTTCACAATGTAAGATTGCAACACGGGGGTCTCTCTGTTTTTTTACTTCTTGGGTGTTTTTCACTGAAATCAATTGACCGTGTCTGATTCTATTTAGAGAAGTAAATGGCATGTGCAAGTGTCACGTATTTCTATTTAAGACGACCTCCACTGTAGCTAGTTAGTCACTTTAATGGAAGATGCATCGACTGATTTGGTGCTGATTAATTTTAAAGAATCAAAAATGTCACCAAACCTTAAAGCTTCAAAATGTAGCATATCTAGAAGTTCATGCTTGTGTCCTCATCTATCCTGCATCTATCCTGCATCTATCCTCCATCTATCCTGCATCTATCCTCCATCTATCCTGCATCTATCCTCCATCTATCCTGCATCTATCTTGCATCTATCCTCCATCTATCCTGCATCTATCCTGCATCTATCCTCCATCTATCCTCCATCTATCCTGCATCTATCCTCTATCTATCCTCCATCTATCCTCATCTATCCTGCATCTATCCTCTATCTATCCTGCATCTATCCTGCATCTATCCTCCATCTATCCTGCATCTGTCCTCCATCTATCCTCCATCTATCCTGCATCTATCCTCCATCTATCCTCCATCTATCCTGCATCTGTCCTCCATCTATCCTGCATCTATCCTGCATCTATCCTCCATCTATCCTCCATCTATTCTCCATCCATCCTGCATCTATCCTCCATCTATCCTGCATCTATCCTCCATCTATCCTCCATCTATCCTCCATCTATCCTGCATCTATCCTCCATCTATCCTGCATCTATCCTCCATCTATCCTGCATCACAACCACAGACTATTCTTTAACATCGCACGGTCAAAACGAGTATCGTGTTGAACAAAACTTCCTGAAGCCAACAAGTTACAAGGCCATTCCTCGTAAGTGGCAGCGCCTGAAACGCTGCAGATGTAGTGAACAATGGCTACATGTGTACAAGCATCTGTCCTGACAGGATGCAGAGGGGAGAAGAGGGGAGAAATATCCAGGGGAAAATGCTTCAATGGAAAAAAAAAAAAAAATCTTCCATCCAGTTTAGTGTTTCCTTGTCAATGTAACTAAATAGCTCTCTATTTAATGGACAGCAAACAGAGGGGAGAAGGAGGGGAGAGATACATCCAAATAGGGCTGGATATTGAAAAGTGATACCTGGCTCGCTCGACAGCAGCTCTCTATTTCATGGGGAGCAAGCAGACGGCGGAGGAGAGAGAAAGATACGCGGCAGATGCTTAAAAAGTGTCTCCAAGTCAATTTAGTGTTCCCGTGCCGCTGTAACTAAATAACTCTCTATTTTATTGACAGTAGGAGAGAAAAGAGAGAGAGAGAGAGAGTGAGAGAGATGCTTGAGCGAGGACTGAAACGGAAAAACGAGTCACTGGAGATGCAGGAATCCTCTCATCCTCGTTTTTGTGAGGTCTGGAATTTGCTGCCGCTATCAGATGTGGATTAGAGGCAGATCACAGAGGAACGTCTTTTATCTCGTTCACTTACTGAGCTGTTATTAAATCATCCGTGTCCTGGAAAGAAAAGCTCGTATCTCCCCCGCTTGACATTTCCCTTCAACCAATTAGGAACTAATTAGGAGTGTGAAAAAAAACGACGTGTCATTTTTAATACGTCCGCTCGTGTATTAATGTCTAGTTAAGGGACAGTAACACATTTTTTGACGTGTGTATTTGCAGCATATTTAAATGAAAATGTCGACGTGTGTGGTTATTAACGTGCGTCGTGTTCAAGAGTAACTGCTGTCCAAAAGTAGACGGTGTTGAAAATGTTTTATGTGATGATAAATCAACTGAGCAAAACAGATTTTCAACGCGACCTTGTAAATGTTATCATATTTTATTATTACGCAATATTGTCTTTTTATACTGCAATTAACTGCTGGCTTCATCCCACACACTGAAATATTTGCACGACCCTGGGCGCTGACAGTTGCTGATGATGTGCAATAACAGACTGTTGGGAAATAAGGCTCTGTCTTTTCAGGTGACGTGAGGTTTCTGCAGGACACTTTTTGAGTTCGAGTCAATAAAGCAGCGAGATCCGTGCACACCATACCAGGGATTAGAACATCATTACAAACCGCCAGAAACCCATCTGCAGTGCAGTGGGTTTACCAAGTTCAAAACAGGCTGATCCTGTCATAGTTTCAGCTACCCACCTACGCACATGCGCACACACACACACACACATATACACACTCAGACTTACACATGCATGCATAGACACGACGGTGCTGCAGATTCACACACACACACACACAGACTCACAAATGCATGTGGGACTTGCATTGTAGCGACCCAATTTTGCACACACACACACACACACACACACAGTCACAAATGCACGTGCATGTATATACACACTTGCACTGTGCAGATATATAGCACACCTTCACACACACACAAAGATATTTTGCGATGGGAATTTTAACCATATGTATGCTCATGCCTATTAATCGTGCTGGAATGTAACTGCAGGTCAAAGGTCACAGCGGTGGAATTGAAACCGTTGTGTGTGTGAAAGCTGACTAACCCACAAAGAGAAACACTCGCCATCATGTTGTGCAGAAAACTGGAACCGTACAGGGCAAAGGTAAGGTGTCTGAGGTACAGACACACACAGATTCACAGATGCACGTGCGTGTACGTATACACACAGGCTTGCACATGCAACACACACACACACACACACACACACACACACACACCCTCCAGAGGGGGTCCAGAGGAAGCTGACAGCTGCTGTGGGTGTAGAGACAGCAGAGGGAGGGGAGGCGGTGTTTTCTCTGAGTTGGTAGACGGATCTGACTTGAAGGTCTGGAGGAATGCGGGAGCTTTCCCAGTGGAGCGATGCATGGATTCCCTTCTTCTTCCTCTTCTTCTTCCTCTTCTTCTTCCTCTTCTTCTTCTTCTTCTTCTATTGTCTCCCCTCTCCTTTCCTTCCTTCCCCCTCTCCTTACACCCCCTTCATTCATCTCTCTATATCTCTCCCAAGCCATCATATTCTATTCTCCTGTGAATATTTGCATTGATGAGTTTTCCTATCCTTCTATGTGTGTGTGTGTGTGTGTGTGTGTGTGTGTGTGTGTGTGTGTGTGTGTGTGTGTGTGTGTGTGTATGTGAATGTGCATGTGTATGTGCATGTGTGTAAAGTTTGTGTGTTGTGTGCCTTTTATCTGTGTATAGAATTAGTTTCAGGTTCAATTAGATTCAGTAGATATTTAGATATAGTGTGTGTGCGTGTGTGTGTGTGTGTGTGTGTGTGCGTGTGTGTGTGTGCGTGCGTGCGTGCGTGCCTGTGTGTTTGTGTGTGTAGTGTTTGTTCACTAGAAACAAATAGTTTAATTGCCAGGAACGTCTCCATTCAGAGGATTCCACTCCGTTCCTCCCAGTTGGTGTTTATGCCTCTGCATTTACCTTTCTGCTGCAGAGCATGTGTGTGTGTGTGTGTGTGTGTGTGTGTGTGTGTGTGTGTTTGCATCATGCAAGCAATTAGTCCTGATCCAGGAGTCTTTTCATCGTATTTTTCGAAGGGTCCTGTCCTGCTCCATTGACTTCTTCCTTCCTTTTAGAAGACAGGTATACTCCAACAGCTCCATTGAAATGAAATAAAGATGGCTGACAGATGCAGAGAATTTTTTCGTTGGCACTCTGCTTCCGAGCGATATGCAAGCTGCTGCCTCCGGTGGGTGAAAAGGTATACTGCAATTACTTTTCTAATAGCCTAGGTGCACAAGCTTTTATTACCTTGACAGAATCGAGTCATCGACGGTCAATTTAAAATATGTCTGGCCCAAGATGTCGGAACTGTGCTTGGAAGAAAAGTGATGCAGAAGAATTCAAGGCGTCTGTCAGCCATCTTTGATTTTTATTCCAATGGAGATGCTGGAGTATACCCGTCTTTAACAAAGTCTAAAAGTGTGTGTGTGCATAGGAGATGTAGTGTGTGCCACCGCGGTGAAAGTAGACAAGTGAAGGATTACAGACATCTTCCTGGGTAAGTGATATTCGACTTTTTTTTTCCGTTATCGGGCTCGTCGGGAAAAAGTCAATGGAGCAGGAGAGGACTCTTTGGAAGAACTACAATCCCCATACACTGAACGACCCCCCCGAGGGTCCTGGATCAGGGCTAGCAAGCAATGAGACTGGTTAACTAGGCATTAGTGGTTTTTCCATGCACTGTCAATCTGAGTCTTGTTAGAGGCTGTTTTAGCTCGACTAGACTCAATCAATACACTATAGGTATTCCCTTACAAGACATCCATGCACACACACACACACACACACACACACACACAGAAATTGCCCAGTCAGCGACTATATCCAATCAAGCGCTATTAAGGAAGATAGAGAACCACGTGGAACTGCAAGATGTTGCTGTGTGGTTGCATGTGTGAATGTGTGTGTGTTTGTGTGTGTGTGTGTGTGTGTGTGTGTGTGTGTGTGTTTGTGTTTCTCTGTTTGTGTGTGAGCTGCTTGGGAGGAAGAGAAAAGCATTTAGAGAGGTGTTGCCCCTATTAATGAATGGAGCTGCTTGAATTCACAGCTGCTAATGCATCGATAACCTTTTAGTTTAGCTGTCAATATGTGTGTGTGTGTGTGTGTGTGTGTGTGTGTGTGTATGTGTGTGTGTGTTGGGAGTTTTGGAAGTTCAATAAGTTAATAAGTTTCAAATGGGGCCGCATGGTGAACAAGTTGTTCACTGGCTGTAAGGAAATAGGAAAGGTTTCATTCCAAAATGCTCGAAAAGTGGACTGATGTGTAGCGTCAAATCACTTCAGAGTCAATAGTTCAAAAATATTGGTGATTTCATTTTCAAAAATATATTATATATATATTATTCTATATATTTATTTCAGTATTTTGCAGCCAAAGGTCTTAAAAATGCTTAAAATCTATATTATTTTTCTTCCTAAATTTATTTCACTCTCGTGTCAGCGGGCAACTGTGTTAAATAGGTTACACTGTTAGTAAAGGTTATGTGTTTGTTGCTGTACGAGCATACCGATGTTGACGGTGTCCGCAGGGCGCCGCGCGAGCCATTAAAAATGCATAGTATGCTATTTGTGGAGCTGCAATTTCAGTGTTATGTGGGGGCTGGTAGTTTATAACATGACCGCACGTAATACCCCTGTGTGTGTGTGTGTGTGTGTGTGTGTGTGTGTGTGTGTGTGTGTGTGTGTGTGTGTGCGCGCGCGCGTGCGTGTCGGCGGCAGTTTATGTGTGTGTGATGAGCATTTGACTGCTAAAGACCTGAAGAGCCGTGAATCAATACTGCTAATGAGAGTCTTAGAGCTGGGAGAGGAGGGATAGAAAACCTCTCACCCTCTTCTTTCAATTTCCCTCTCCCTTCCCCTCCCTTCCTGTCTCCCTCCCTCCCCCCCGTCTCTGTCACTACGCTCCTTCGCTCTCTTCTTTCCCCCATTCTACCTCCCATCCTTGCGCTTTTGTGGGTTTTTCACAATTTTGTCGCTTCTCTCTCTCTCTCCTTCTCTCTCTCTCTCTTTTGCCCTCCGTTGCTTACACCGGAGGCGGGGGGGCGGTAAACCACACCACCGGGCTCCCTCTCCAAAACGCGCTCGCGCTCCGCTCCTCCACTCTGACAAATTGAATATTCCCTCTAAACACTTTTTTTTTTTTTTCCAGCAGTTGGAGGCATCTCATGTTCTGCCTCCGCGGCTCGGCAAACTTTCACGTCAGGCCCTCTAAACTCACAAACAGCCCCGTTATCCATACAGACATCTCCGGCGGCGTCAAGATCCCTTCAAGGAAAAAAGAGAGAAGAAAAAAACAAACCACCACCCATCTAATCACTAAGTTAAGGAGATGCTGATGAGTGCAGTCAGCAGACGGGGGCGGGGGGGTTGGAGAAATGCGAGTTTAGAGAGGATGAGGCTCCGCGGAGGTGAGGGCGCGTTTGATAAATGGCTGACTGGGCACGGCATCGTTTAGAGTTATTAATAAAACACAGACGCGGTATCGATCCGCGAGACAGGCGGGGCACCGCGCCGGTAGATATGCTCTCTCTGATATAGATTTACATATGGCCTCTGTTCTCCCGTATGGATTTAGTGGCAAAGCTCGGAGTGTTTCTAAGGCTTTGAGTGATTAGGGCTGTCTAACCCGCTACGGAGGAGGGAGGGAGGGAGAAAGAGAGGATGAGAGGATAGAATGACGGAGGAGGGGAGAAGGCAGAAGAGAGGAGGAGAGAGATGCCCCCCCCATTCCCAAATCAACTTTGCGCTCGTGGAGAGCTAAGCGGACCGGACAGGTGTCAGCGATACGGTGAAGTCTCCCCTCCCGGTGCAACTATCAGGGGGTCGGAGCTGTCGGCGGCGGTGCGTTGCAACTCCTAATCATATTTTTTTCCTCTGACTTCCCCGCAACTTACCGGGGGCGTCGTCGCCATTCATCATCTTCCGCGAGACGTCTTTGTCGACCACAAAGGAGTTCTTCATTTACTGTCATTAAAGACATTGTTTGCATATAAATCGCGCGCATGGCCGGTAATGAGTCCAGGCCGTAAATCGGTGGGAGGGAGGGAGGGAGGGAGGGGAGCGCGAGAGGCCGAGCCGGGGCTTTCCGTCTTTGTCTCGAGGATGAAGCAGATCCCACGGCTGAAGTTTCCACACTGCTTCCACACATACACACACACACACACACACACACACACATACACATGTACACAAGCATAGCCGATCTCCTTTCCCCTATGAAGGCACGTGCAGGGGTCCAGGGATCACCCAGAATGCTTTGCCCTGCATTGTTGAGCCGGTCCTTTCAGTGCATTAGAGGGGGGTGAGAGGCTCTTCACTGCCAAAGGATGGGTCAGGCCCTTTCACTGCCAGCATCCTTCTTTCACCCAGGCCTCTGTCTCCCAGGGCAACTCTCTTTCTTGTCCCTGTGTATGTGTGTGTGTGTGTGTCTGTTTTGTGTGTGTGTGTGTGTGTGTGTGTGTGTGTGTGTGTGTGTGTGTGTGTGTGTGTGTGTGTGTGTGTGTGTGTGTGTGTGTGTGTGTGTGAGGAGCGAGAGAGCGGAAAAAGAGTGAAAG
>JAXDDW010000007.1:10527500-10535000 GCA_034670385.1 Hoplostethus mediterraneus
ACGCAGCTCCTCCCGTGCAAAAGTTTTTTGGGCTCTTCTCCACTGTGGCGGTGCATTAAAGGTATTTTAGGCCGCGGGTTCCCTGAAGTACGGGGGCTCGGATCGAACGCGAGTCACCGGCCAATTTGTGATTGGTTCCCACACACAACAAGAGTAGCAATAACATCTGATCAGCCACAGGGCAGCAGAGCTAGCGTTTCATTTGGGTTTCATTGAGGATAAACCTGATTGAACTCTGATTTTTTAAAGATTTACACTTTAATCTAGCCTCCAATCTTCTCAGTGGGTCAAAAGATTTGGTGTGGGGATGAACTTCTGATCTATTCATTCCCCGTTTGGTTTGTTTGGAGTTGTTTTTCTCAGTTAAGCCCAATTTACGTTATCTAAAGTTTGTTATCTAGATCATTGCTATATTGGGTAAATTAGTCAAGCCTGGCTAGCTGGATCTAATACCTCATTTCCAATACACTGAAGCAGACGGAGCTGGAAAAAGCCCAGTTGGTTCATTATGTGTTTCCACTGTGTACAGAGCTAACGGGGCTAGCGTTGTGTTTGCTGCTACGCCGCGGTGACAGGATGCTGTTTGTCTGCTAACTGTGACTAGCGTTAGCAGACCGATTTGCTAAAAAGCTACGAGTGTACCGGTGTAGTTTTATGTGTCTATATTCTGTCCTGTAAATGTACGTACAGAGAGCAGAGTTAGCTAACAGCACATGGGGGGGAAAAAAACAAAACACTATTACCCATCGGCTCTATTTATGATGATCATCTTTTGGCTCAAGCCTCGCTAACACACATCAACATAATTGGTCAACATGGTCTGTTTTGATGTGCCATCGTCAGATTATTAACCTTGATGGTAATAATGAACCCTCACTGATCCCCAGCCAATTGTGTTGCACTTTGCAGTCAAGCCACATGGCCACAATTTCTGCAGGCCCTGTCATGAATACACCACTCCTCAGTGACTCGTGTTGTTAGAAACTATTACAATCAGCGTTGAATCGTCCCATAATGGACTGCAAGTGTTTTCTCTCGGTGAGGGCGGGGGGGGGGATGCAGCTCTGTTTAGAAGAGGTGGTTTAAGGTGGCAGGTTTTGTCTTTGATTTCGATTTGTCGTTCATCTTTACACCTGCAGGGGGTGCTATTTCACACACATCTTACATCGCATATCTGGTATACCTTTGATCACAGATATTCCTGAAAACTATTCCTATAATCCTGAGTTATGAACATTTATTGAGCCAATCAATAAGCTAGTGTTGCCACTACACTGTAAAGTATTACGGGACGTAATGGAAAAACAATGGCTCTGGTTACGATTTTTGTTTGAATGAGATTGTTATCATCCGATCATGCCGGGATACATTATATGACAGGTCTGGATGCAGAGAAATTGTATTTTGCTCACATTGCTACCAGATCTTCAAAATGGGATACGGGACGATGCGGCTCTCCTTGTAATTTGATTTCTAGGTAGGTCTGGACGCGATCCGGCTGCGATGCACATGCAAGTAGTGCAAAGCTGTGGAACAGGGAGAGCAGGGAAAAAAGTATCGCAGACTCAGATTTACATTAATACATGAGGTGCATAATACATGAGACGCATAGCAGCCGGTTTCAGGCCAAATGTGGACAATCAGATCTCAAAAAAACACACTGGAATGACAAGTGTAGCTGCAGCGGTGGCACTCGTTCCCGACAGAGCTTTACCTCTGACGAGAAATGGCTGCTTGTCATATTTGTCAGGTTGAAAAATGGCTGCAATTGTGGGTTCGCTTTCACGCCGTGCAGCGCCAGGCTGGATTGACCCGTTTGAGGATATCGTTCTCCGCCTCCATCAGAACTAACACGCTCCATTCATGCGCAGTTCCTCGTTATGTTAAGTTACAGTTGCAGCCGACTGTACTCACGGCTGCTGTTTCATATTCTGCACTTGTATTTTCTTTGTGTATTATTTAGTTTGCCCTTGGAGAAAAAAAAGAACATCATCTAACCTTTTGTCACCGGGGCTGCACTCGTTTGATAAATTTGTACTTGTTGTTTTTCTGAAAGTGTTCCCGGTTACAAATCCCCTTAGCTTGTGCCCCCACGATAAGTAGAGGGCACTTATAGAAGTACAACGGGCAGCAGAATACCCTGAGTCAGACAGCTGATTGGAATAACACCGAACAATACTAAAGAATAGTTTCCCGTGTAGGTTTTCTTGCGGGGGGAAAAGCAGCAGGTGTGGTTCCTAATGGACTGTGCAAACATTTCCCTCCCTATACCGTCCTCTTGTTCTTTCGGTTTTTTTTATTCCCTGCACTCCTGGGACAATTACTGGCCAAGATAAATGAGGCCTTTACAGTGTGATGTAGTTTTTGGCAAACGCCGACGTCCAACGCCAGAGGTTACAGATGGTTTGCTGTCTTTCCTCCCTTCCTCTTTCTTTCTTTTTGTCTTCCTTTTCTTTTCTTTTTTCTTCTTCTCTCCATCTCCTCCTCCCCTCGCAGCGGTGAGCCGTGTGACAGGAGCGGAGCTGGGTGAAGGGGCGAGGGAAGGCTTACACCATCATGCTAAGATCAATGTAACATGACAGGGGGGGGGCTTTCTGGCCAGGTATTTATAGACTGCAGCATTATAGCCCCTCTCTCTCTCACACGGAGACACTTCATCATTAGGAGCAAATCAAATTGCTGTCGTGTGTGTGTGTGTGTGGTGTGTGTGTGTGTGTGTGTGTGTGTGTGTGTGTGTGTGTGTGTGTGTGTGTGTGTGTGTGGAAGGAGTGTGGAAGGGGCAGTCAAGCAAAGTGGAAAAGAATGTCAGTGTCTCGCACTTGCATCTCCCAGCTGTCCCTGGTCACAGTGAGCGCGTGTGTGTGTGTGTGTGTGTGTGTGTGTGTGTGTGTGTGTGTGTGTGTGTGTGTGTACGTATTTACCTGTAAAGCATATTAACATTTTATACTGTGGCTTCCCTTCAGAACAACACAGCTCTCCATTCCCAGCCATCAAATCTGGGAAATATCCAAGTGTTCCTTCATTTTCAAGCATATTAACACTTCATTGGATAAAAGTTGCACCTTGACTTTGCTAGATCTTGTCATGTCAAGTTCCATTGGAGGAGCAAATTTTGGGAAGAAGCTTGTTGGAAGAAGGGGTGAGGAGCCAATCGGTGAAACTCTATTTATAAACCGCAGGGTGCTGATTGGTTGGTGCTCCGTATGCTCTTGTCTTCATTGGTTAAAAACACATGAAAGACTCTTGTACATCTTTACACTCATACATACACACACACACACACACGCACACACACACACACACACATACATGCACAGACAGCACCAGCTTAGGCATGCATGTGTTCCAATTAACATCCCAACCCCCGAGCTGTAACATGGTACAGACAATAACGTACCCTCCTCTCCTACACACACACACACACACACACACACACACACACCTCCGCTAATCCGCTGTGTGTTTGCTGAGAGGCTTTCCCCTTTCCTCCCTCCTGTTCCTCTCCCTCTCTCCATCATCCCCCCCCCCCCACTCCCTCATCCCTCCCCTCTCCTCTCTACTCCCAACTGCCTTAAAAGAAAAGACTTTTAAGGCTTACGGATCTTAACACTTTTTTGGGGGTGGCTTAGGGGTGTTAGGGGTTGTGTATGCCTCTGAGTATATGTGTGTGTGTGTGTGTGTGTGTGTGTGTGTGTGTATGCAGTTTTGCCTGTATTTCGGCTATTTGTGTGTGTGTGTGTGTGTGTGTTTGAGGGTGCGGTGTTACGGCTTTAGGGTTTAGAGGGATAGAGGGATAGAAGCGAGGAAGAGGGGAGAAATAGCTGCGTGTGTGTGTGTGTGCGTGCATGTGTGCGTGCACGTGCGCGGCGGGGGGGCGTGCACGTGAGAAGCGACGAACAGCAGCGAAACAGCAGCGCTAGCACTGCTTAATTAATCAACATCAAAAGGCAGCATTAAAAATGAATGGGACCCGAAGCAACAGTTTGGCTAAAGTGAATTATTCAGGCGTGGAGCTTTTCCTCCGCTGCCCAACATCCTATTAAGAACTAAAATCTTGATTTTTTTTTTATTTTTTTTTTTTTACCCCATTTCGTCTGCGTGTACATCGGCTGCAGAGTTTGCTGCCGAGGATCAATGCCCACTTTGGTGAGGGGAGAATTTTAGGCAAACAACTTCTCCGGTCCACTTTTTCTCCCAGTCCCTTGTGTCTCAGCAGAATGCCATTAGTCTCACTGGTGACCACGGTTACGGGCCCTTACTTCCAAATTAAGGCTCTATTCCTTTTTCAATTAATTGCATTCAAGGAAGTGGTTTTCAATTAAATGAAAAAAAAAAGTCGCTGAACTCTGAGACGAGGAGATCTTTAACCTAAGTGAAAATCCATTCGCTTTTCCATTATTCAATCGTAACTTCAATATCTGGCCCCCGATCTGAGATAATGCACATATTAATCATTTATTATGCTCTCTGGGAGCAAACGCTTTCTGTCCGTCATGATTCCTGCCTGGCACTTTGTCAAGGCTGCTTATTATTAGAGAGAAAACTGCACCTGTGTTACTTTTCTATTAATTCGCACATTGAATTCATGCACTATCAGTTAATTATTGAGGAAATGTGGTGATGAATGAATTCAGATATTGACAAAGAGTCTTCGAGTCCTTGAGTCTATTTATTAACACTAAATACCGAGCTCAGGAGAGAGGTACACACAAGGTAGGGTATGCAGAGAACTATGTGAACAGTGGTTATAAAGGGGCAGAGAGACAGGAGGGGGGGGGCGTTTCTAAAACATCTACAAGGTTATTTACAACCTAGACTGAACAATATGTACTGTGTTGAAGGTTTCTTGAATCTCTCATCTTCAGTAGGGTTAGGATTACGTCATACTAGCACTAGAGATGTACTACATATTAGCACTAGAGATACTAGAGATGGGTACAACACAGTCATACTACTCAGAAAGGTTGGGATACAGTGATTAAGACATAAGACTCCAGATATAGACATCATTTCTACTCCGAACCACGTGACTCCAGACTAAAAAGAGAGCAGAATTGTAATTTTTTACTACCGATTCCTCTTGGGGGGTGGAACAACACTGCAGCAGTAACTCAACGTAGCGTGAAATGAAGGCAGTAAAAAAAGTTGAGACTGTGATGTCTACATCTTTATGTATCTGGTAAACACAGATGCCATCGCTGGCCAGCCACAGCCAGGGAGCCACACCGGAGCCGTAAACCCCGTCGACCAGCCAGAGCCAGTCTGCCGCGTTCTGGACTCCACTTCCTGAAACCTTCGCCGTTAGCACCGCCGCCCAGGGAGTAGTAGTGAAGGAGAAAGAGAGGCAAGATGTAGAAGTGGGGTAAGAGAGGGAGAGAGGGAGTTGAGGTGGAGCTGAAATGAGGCGGGTGCAGTGGGAACCTGGCCTGAAGCTGGAGGGGGGGTGGGGGGAGGCGGGGGGAGGCGGGGTCTGATAGCACACATTCATGTTTCTGTGTGTCATTTTAAGTTGAAGGACATTTTCTAACAGGGCTGATGGGCTCACTGCCTGGAATCATGCAGGGGTATAATACTGTATCAGCTCATACCATGATGTCATTTTAAATCAAAGCAAAAGCCAAAACAATATTGTGTTATCAGATTATTAATACTTTATATCTGTATTAACTAAATCCTCAGGAGAGTCGCAACATCACCAGATAACATTTGACTTTCAGTTTCAGCCGTTTTGATTGGAAACAATACTACTACGTTGTACACTGAGTACTGCATTTCACAGCAAAAGTCGCAGCTTTCTCATTTTGATAAATTTTTCCCATTTTGTGGGATCTGAAAACGTTGAGCTACCTCAGCCAGCACCAACCTCTCAAACACACATCAATTATTAAACCAGCAAACAAACAAAAGGAATACCCAAGTTGGCAAACAGACAAACAAACAGATAAACGTTGAGGTATATAGCACAAAGATATAGACATGGAAAATATAGTACACACACACACACACACACACACACACACTCAGACAAACACACACCTACAATTTCTTTTGGAAATCTCACCCCCCCTGCAAGAGCTGATCTCATGGGACAGTCTTTGGGTAAAAAATAAAAAAAGAGACATCTGGAACAACAGTCTGGGTCTGGGTCTACAGGCTATGTGTGTGTGTGCGTGCACGCGTGTGCATGTGTATGTATGTCTGTGTGTGTGTGTGAGTGTGTATTCTGCTGTGTTTTACTCAGCAGTCTACAGTCTGAGTTCAGTTTCTCCCCAGAGTGGAAGACTGGAAAACCATGCTGGCCCGTGTATGTGCATGTGTGTGTGCATGCACATTTTGAGTGTGTGTGTGTGTGTGTGTGTGTGTGGTGAAAGGAAGGCTGGAGGCTTTATATGTGTGTGTGTGTGTGTGTGTTTCTTTCTTTCCCTCCCTTAGCGGATGCCTATTTCTAGATCGGTTTGAGGGTCAAGGTTTGGCCACCGGTGGAGAAAAGCTGTGTTCCCGTTTAAAAGAAAAAAAAAAAAAAAAAAAAGCTCTCTATCGCTTCTTCACCATGAAAAGAAGCCGAACACACATCATCCTCTTAGAGCCTTAACCCCTGCTCTGCCTCGCAGCTCCTGGCAGCAGAAAAGGTCCTCGCAGGGCCAATGTGCTGCAACAATCCCAGGCTAGAAGAGAACAGACGATGAAAGCATTAAAAACAACGACGTCCATTACACCAAATTGTTCAAATTTCAATTCAAACATGTTTTTTTTGTCCGTCCGAGTCAGAGGTGACGCAGAAAAAAAAACGTAATTTCTGCTGCAGCCGTGATGCAATTCTTTATCGAGCTACGCCACGTCATCCAAGATGGCGGTGCTGCTCCTCAACGCGCTGTGAGTGGTTCCCCCGAGGGGGCCGTGAGAGCATGATGGTGGTGTTTCCGGTGTGTTGAGAGCACGATGGTGGTGTTTCCGGTGTGTTGAGGGCATGAGTGCATGATGGTGGTGTTTCCAGTGTGTTGAGAGCACGATGGTGGTGTTTCCAGTGTGTTGAGTGCACGATGGTGGTGTTTCCGGTGTGTTGAGTGCGCGATGGTGGTGTTTCCGGTGTGTTGAGTGCATGATGGTGGTGTTTCCGGTGTGTTGAGAGCATGATGGTGGTGTTTCCGGTGTGTTGAGGGCATGAGTGCATGATGGTGGTGTTTCCAGTGTGTTGAGAGCACGATGGTGGTGTTTCCAGTGTGTTGAGTGCACGATGGTGGTGTTTCCGGTGTGTTGAGTGCGCGATGGTGGTGTTTCCGGTGTGTTGAGTGCATGATGGTGGTGTTTCCGGTGTGTTGAGAGCACGATGGTGGTGTTTCCAGGTGTGTTGAGTGCACGATGGTGGTGTTTCCGGTGTGTTGAGTGCGCGATGGTGGTGTTTCCAGGTGTGTTGAGTGCCATGATGGTGGTGTTTCCGGTGTGTTGAGAGCACGATGGCTGGTGTTTCCAGTGTGTTGAGTGCACGGTGGTGGTGTTTCC
>JAXDDW010000007.1:10540000-10847500 GCA_034670385.1 Hoplostethus mediterraneus
GAGAGAGTCAGAGGGGGAGTGGGAACAAATGAAGCTGAAGTGAGAGATGGAGAGAGAGAGCGAGAGAGAGAGAGAGAGAGACTGAGAGAGAGAAAGTAATACTCTTTGATATGGTTTCCAGTTTCTTTTAGTGCAGAAGAGTTTCCTGCCGAAAGACAACCGGCGTGAAATTATACATATTGGAGAAGCCGAATGTATGAAATTCCACGTGGAGGAGTACGAGTGTGTCTGGATGAGGTCCGGAACCGGCCGCCTTTATGGAGATGGTGCAATCACGTTGTGGTGTTTTTCGCGGTAGAGGGCAAACCCGATGCCAGCGCTGGCAGGAAAAACACCGCCTACTCTGCCAGACTCGGCAACAAAAAGTTGAATATTCCTCAACTTTTTTTGCCGTGCAACTGTGGCAGCGAACACCAACCGGATGGTGAAAAGTCTGGTGAAATCGATGCACACGCATATGCCCGTCCACCTGCTCTCCTCTAAAAAGGAAACAGCTTTCTCTTTTTGACTCCGTTTAGTAGGAAAAAAAAGATGTTTTGACTTCGCTGGGCTGTTCCGATCCTCTGCTTCACTTCCTGTTCATTTACTGTAGGAGTCATATTTAATAATGTATGCAAAGTATAACCTAGATTGGATGAATGATGAAGGTGAGATATTGAAAATGAACAATCGCTCAGTGGCATTCAACAGATTTACTCGTTGCGCATTGAGCGGTTGATCCTTTTGTTTATCGTCGAGGAGACGGTTTACCGTTTCAGCTGAGTGACATCCTGTGATGGTATGGATTTTTCTGAGGCCTCAGTGTGAATGCAGCATTAGTGAGAGAGTGGGTGGGGGGGGGAGGGGGGGAGAGGGAGAGAGAATAAGGGAGAGAGGGAAGTATCCTTTGAAGTTTGTGGTTGATCCGGCCTGCTGTTTAGGAGGCAGGCAGGTATGGTAAATACTCTACGTGCCTCCGACCAGAGGCTTTGATCACCGACATGGTGAGAGGTGATTTTGATGACTCAGTGGTGCCGGAATATAATGGAGTGGCCCGGTACACACACACACACACACACACACACACACACACACACACACACACATTACTGCATGCAGACACACACACATATACAAACATGCACAAACACAGACATACATGTACATATGCACACATACATAAATGCACACATATGTGAGCACACACACTCCACACTCACACACACACACACACACACACACACACACACACTCTGTATACAGACACACACACACTGTATCTCACTCTCTTCCATTCTTCTCTTAATATTTCATTTCAACTTTTGAACTCCTCCAGTTCCACTTTCTCTTTTTTGCTCAGACCCTCTTTTCCCACTGATTGTTGTCCAAGCGTCAGATGGAGGCCCTTTAGGTCTCGAGCTAAACGTCGAGTCCCCTGGCGGCATCGGGCTAACCTCGACATACAATTCAATTGCTTTGAAAGAAAGAAGAGAATGTGTGAGACCTCAGGGGATTACGAGAGAAACAAACAGATCACGGTGCGTGGGTTTACACACTCACAATATTAAAGAGGAATGGCTTGAAGAGGCGGAACAAGTGGAGGACGGGGCTTGAGAGAAATAAATTGCCAACCAACAAATGGAAAAGAAGAGACCGTGTATTGTACAACATGCACTTTGAAAAATGCTGCTTTAAAATATTGGTGTATTATCTTCTTACGGGGTTTTTAGAGAGTGATAAATGTGAGAAAACAAAGTTGAGACCGTCTCCCTCGGCAGTCCTGCAGCAAATTATCAGTTTTTTTTCCTCCTTTTTGGCAGTTTTACATTGTGTAAATGATGTTGACTGTCAACACACCGGACACATAATGAGCTATCACACTCTGAAAATGAAAGATAATCCGGTTTTATCACCCGGAAAATAAGAAATGTGTATGCAGGATTTCTTGTCCCGGTGGTAAAGTTTGCACAGTGATGTGAGTGAATGGATTCATCCGGTTTTATTACCTCCTGTAAACAACATGACTATTATAAGAGGTGGCATATGGTCTCATTTGAAATAATATAACACAAACCTGCACAACACACACACCTACACACACACACATCCCTTTCTGCGAGACAAAGACAGAAGTGTGAGTGCATTCCCATGTCTTTTGGGTCAGTGCAGTGTGTGTGTTTAATTCCAAGTGACACGCAGTGGGTGGAGGTGGTGGGCTGGAAAGACTGAGCATGTACTATATAACACACACACACAGGTGCACGTTCACACACACACGCAATACCGTATTTACCTGCACCTGCTGCACACGCAATTCCCTCACGCCGAGGTATATTAGGAATGCAGACAGTGTTGCAGCAGGAGGGGGCGGGGCTAGCAGCCTAATACCGCCTAATGTATCCTGGCACATTAGCCTGTCTTGGATTAAGCATCCTCACTCCTGGAGACCCACTTTACCAAGCCAGCACTTAGCCAACCGCACACAAAAACATGTGCACGAAAAGTCCAGCGTGCACGCCAGGTACTCCTACACACACACACACACACTTGATTCATGCCCGATGTACTAATGCTCCGGTTGGAGTCGTCCATAAGTGTATAAGTGCACAATGAATAGGCAGCAACACATTTGTCCAGATAGAAAAAACACAGTCGTACAAATTGAAATGAAATGAAAGGCAGAAAGACTCCTCCTCCATCTGCTCTTCCTCCAGCTGGCCTCCTCCTCCTCCTCCTCCTCTTCTTCTCCTGCTCTGCTCTCACGTTTTTTTCCCTCCTTCTGATCTTTCTGTCTTTTTATTCCGTGCATCTCACCGATCTCGTCATCCCTCATCCTCCTCTCTCACTCTCTCTGTCTCTTTCTCCTCCTGGCCTTTCTATCTTTTTGTGCCTTTATATTCACATATCTCCACCACCTGTCTCTCTCTCTCTCCCTGTCTCTCTCTCTCCTTCCTGTTCTTTCCTTTCAGTTCTTTCTATTTTCATTCTGTGCATCTCCCTCTCCACCTCACTTTTTTTCCCCCCGCTCTCTCCCTCTTTTCTTTCCCCTTTAGTTGTTAATCAGAGTTGATTGGGAGCAGAGAGAGCCGAGAGGAGCTCCCCAGTGGATCAATGCCTCTAAATGATGTGTTCAAGGTTCCCTTTAGAACCCGCGAAACCGGCTCCGATAGGGCACCGAAGCATGAAGACGCTCATTTCACATCTAACTCACTTCCTGATTTGCCCTCTGGGAGAGAGATAGGACCGGCCGTTAAAGGGATAATTCGTCCCAAAGCTAAATATCCCGCTAACCAAAAGTGCTTAGACCAAAAATGTCTTCATTCCAGGCAATCAATTACTGTCAAGGTGAGGGGGGGGAAAATGATGAATGTGTTTTAAGAGCTCAATCTGTGTGTAGCGCCGAGATCGCCCACCGACAACTGGCTTCGTTGATGCTTATTTGATTGAAGGGCTTTTTTTTCTGTACTCTCAAATTTACTGAGCTTTCGAGACGCAATATTTAGTGTGGGTGTGTGTGTGTGTGCGTGTGTGTGTGTGTGTGTGTGTGTGTGTGTGTGTGGCAGCTGAATCTTAAATGTGTTGGCGAACGCCTTGAAATGAATTGATCACCGCCACATTGAGCGGTGATGTTGTTGATGCCAGAGGTAGAATGGAGTGGCCGCTACATACAAACAGACACACAGGTACACGTTACTGCATGCAGGTACACACACACACACACACACATGCACGCAGTCACACACACACACACACACACACACACACATATAAATGCATGCACATGTGAATTTGAGCTTTGGGACACAAGATTGTGAACAAGACTGAACATGCATTTTGAGTTACTGTGGGATTTTAAAGACAGTTTGTTACATCCACTATATCACATACACACTGATACAAGTACACAGGACACCATTAAAATCTTAAGACCTGTGCTTAAAAAATATTACACTTTTGACAAATGTTGCAATCGTGGTGAGGTAGGACCGTTTTTCTTATTGAATCGCTTCAGTCCAGTTATGTCGAGGCTGTAAACGTTCACCCACATCGTTAACACCGAAACCACTTAGAGCCTGCTTCGCAAAGACGAGGCCAAATGTTATACTTTTCTTATGTGTTTTAATGGTTTGTCTTCTGGACTTTGACATGATTCGCACGCAGAGTTTGGGTCAGGAGTCAGCGAGATGGAGTGAAGGGAGACGGCAACGGCATTCGAGGCGAGAAATATATACGCTTCGTGATAGCGGTGTTTATTATGTCTTACGCCAGAAGGAGGAAAATAGCAGGGGGAGATTGCCTCTATATATATGCGCTATACAATGGGTGTGTGTTTGCTCTGTAGGAAGTCGTGACCCAGTTCTATTCAGTATTGCAACTTCCATGGTACACTGAATTATGTGAACATGCACCATGCACAAACGCCTCTATACACTTTAGGGGGTGGGATAATAACCCATGACCCACTTCTGCTCAGTGCATCCAGTCAAGCAATCTAACTGGTAAAAGTCTTCTAACTGTGCTAATAATTCCCATGAAGCCGAGCTTTATTACAGCTGGAATTGCCTGCTATGCACTTGCTCTTGTGTTTAGCGGGGACCCGGCTATTGATTTTTCTGTCTTTATCCAGTTTTTTTATTTTTTTTTATTTTTTGTATTGTTAGTATGTATGTACACGTCCACGATGAAAAGTTTTCAGAAACTTTCAGACACAATCGCTGCTAGCTCCAGGTTGCTGTTCTTTAGCTGACCCTGACCTCCCTGTGGGGGGGCAAGCAAAAAAGAGAATTGCCAATAATAATAATAATAATAATAATAATAATAATAATAATATAATGCTTATAATAATAGTAATATAATGATATAATGACGATAATAATTCTAATAATAATAATAATAATAATATAATGCTAATAATAATAATAATAGTAGTATAATGATATAATGATGATAATAGTAATATAACGATATGATGATAATAATAATAATAATAGTAATATAATAATATAATGCTAATAATAATAATAATAGTAGTATAATGATATAATGATGATAATAGTAATATAATGATATAATGATGATAATAATTATAATATCAATAATAATAATAGTAATTATAATAATATAATAATGATGATATAATAATAATAATAACAACAACAACAACAATAATAATAATAATAAGTATCATGTGATTATTGTTATTATCATGATACACAGGACACACACCTCACCACAGCTTCCTTTATAAAGTGCAATCATACAGAAATTCAATGCAGTTCATTTCAATGTCTCCTTTAACTTGAGTTACACATTCCCGTACCCCCCCCCCCCCCCCTCCTCTGCCCACAGCTTTGTTGACCAGTTGTGGTTGTTGTGTTGTGTTGTTGTGGTTTACTGATGATAGCAGAGTGTAACCCCAGTGTTCCCCTTGTGCCCGGCAGGTTCTGGCACGGAGAGTACCGGGTGGCCGTGAGCATCAACGACTACCTGGACATCTACTGTCCCTATTACGAGGGTCCGCCGGCCCACGGGCGCATGGAGCGCTACATCCTCTTCATGGTGAACCACGAGGGCTACACTTCCTGCCAGCACAGGATGCGCGGCTTCAAGCGCTGGGAGTGCAACCGCCCCAGCGGTCCCGACGGACCCCTGCGCTTCTCAGAGAAGTTCCAGCTCTTCACCCCCTTCTCCCTGGGCTTCGAGTTCAGGCCCGGACACGAGTACTACTACATCTGTAGGTTACTACTGAGGAGCGGTGTAGTGTCGCTGTCCTGTGGAAACCTTGTATCTCCGAAATATAAACTTTTCAGCCTCGTTTTTAGTTTCACCCCCATGCAATTTGGAGTTTTATTGGATAAACTCAGAATGTAATCCTTCGAAAATCAACAAAATTGATTATGAGGTTTCCACATGACAGCAGTGATATGTGTGTGTGTGTGTGTGTGTTTACTAGGAGTATGTGGGTAAGTATGGGTGTTTGTCTGCTCAATATGCATTTGTAAATGATATATAAATATGCAATCAACAGAAGCTGATTGAGAGAGCGAACACAAACACACCCCACCAACCCCCTCGCACGCCCTCCGTCTCTCGCTCTCTCCCTCGCTCGCCCGCTCTCATTACTCCTCTATGTATCTCTCTGCTTCTGTCCATAAGTGTCGTACTCAGCAAAGTGGTAAAAATGTCACCAGGCGTGGTTTGTAATCATTTTTATATTAGCCGTATTGATGTTCCTCCTGACTTCAACAAGTGATATATTACTAATACAGATGGGCCCCCGTCCCCGAAGACGTTAAGAAGCCATCTTTCCCCCACCAGACGTGGGTCACATCGGAGCTGCAAATTACTCTTAGACGTTGGTTTAACCTGCTTGGTGTATCAGATGGGCGGGATTTACCGCTTCCCGACAATTTAGAGCCAGATCAGTGCTTAATCGCGGAAAGGTACATTAAATTGACTTTGAAAAACCTTCCTCTCGTTGTAAAAACTTTCAGGCACTTTGTTTTGTTCTATTTGGGGGCCGACGGTAACTTGGAGGCTTGTGACCACAAAGGTACCAGGTCGAACACTGATCTGTTTGTCCTACCAAATGTCAGGCCCTTGGAGTTTTAGTAAGCCGACTGTTTGCCTGATACAGGAACTTGGAGCTTCGTTTTAAATCCAGGAAACACTAATCCTCATGAATGCCAATAAGTGATGCTATCATAAGTGATACTTTAGGCTGCTTACACAAATCACATACAAGAAGAAAGTTAACTCATATGCAGGTCAAAACATACCTAATAGTGATATGTTAGGATGAAACCTTTAAGCTGACTGACATCTCAAATGAATAGGAAATGAATGAGTAGAGTATATTGGGCAGCTTGGATGCAACTCAACTGACTTGTCTGTAGCTGTGAGTGTGTAACTGCCTTTTCGACTCTCTAGGTCAGTCACCCCATTTGTTGTAAAATTGCTAATAATCCAGTTTGAATCTGCAACCAATCAATAATAGTCCATTTACAAGTCCAGTTACAAGTTCTTTTTTTTAATCCAACAAATCTGTGGACTCCTAACCGTCAAACATGTCAACGTTTTACACCAATCAAAAGGTGACGTGTCAGGCAGAGTCAAATGGACACACTCTGACAGAGATCTGGTACCGACTGAGGGGCCAGCAGTGAAAGGCCGTGGTTGTACCGGGCGACCTCCAGATGTGAATGTGTGTGTATTCAAACTGCATGTCGCTGCAGCGGGGGTGTTGCAGGGTGTTGCGGTGAAAGAGTGTGCACGCTCAGCAAACCTTTTCCTTGCGTGAGTAGAAGTACCTGTCAATGAAGGAGACCAAAACAAACTGTGGAGAGTATTTGTCGCCTATACAAAAACACAAAGACACAGCAGGCTGAAGCGAAAGAGGCCAAGATAACTGCCACCCTCAGTCCCACTGCACTTGTCTCCGTCTGCATGCACACACACACACACACACACACACACACACACACACACACACACACTCTTTTGTTTTCAGTCTCATGTAAGGATGGACAGGGCCCCTCCGGAGTTGCATAGTCGCTGACTAAAGTATTGTGTATCTGGGACCCCTGGGGGTAGTGTGTATTTTGCAAGAGCAGAGATGGGGCTCTGTGTGTGTGTGTGTGTGTGTGTGTGTGTGTGTGTGTGTGTGTGTGTGTGTGTGTGTGTGTGTGTTGGGGGGAGGGTTGGGTGCGGGGGGTCAGTTGTCAAACAATTGGAGTCCGTGAAAGGCCATGTCCATCATCTTGATTGACAGCCACACACACACACATTTTTTTCGCCCTAACACACACACACACACACACACACACACACACTAACATGCACCCCGCTCCCCAGCTAGTGTTGATGTGCAACAATGTGTGTGTGTGTGTGTGTGTGTGTATGTATGTGAGTGCTTGGATGTGTATCAATCTAAGATGGCGATTTGTTGCCAGATCTGAGCGAATGTGTGTGTGTGTGTGTGTGTGTGTGTGTGTGTGTGTGTGTGTGTGTGTGTGTTTGTCAGTCATGTGTTTGACGTGTTGACAGCCCCGCTCCACCCCTTACTTCTCCCAGCTGCCATCTGATGAGGTTGAGTGAGTTTCAATGGGTTTTTCAGGAGAGTTGTGATTGTGTATGTGCTGGGAAACAAGAGGCACCGGGAGAGGAGATAAGAGTTACAAAAGTGACAAAAGTGAAAAGTATTGGAGGCCACAGACAATAGGAGAGAGAGAGAGGGGTGAGGGGGGGGGTCTGTCTAGCTATCTATCTACTCCCTTTTCTCCCAGCATGCCCCTGTTTTCCACTGAAACAGCAGGGAGGCCAAGAGGGAGGCGTATTACCAGGCCAGCAGGGCTCCATACGGGACCACTATCTCTGGGCGTAGGGAGTTAGGTGGGCGGGTGATTTGAGGGGAAATCGAGGCAGAGGAAGTGGGGCAAGGGAAAAGGCGGAAAAAGGGTAAAGGAGGCGAAGGGCAGAGAGGAGGACGGAGGGAGGAGTTGAGGGCAGAGGAAGGGTCAGATTTATTTCCTGCGCTGGTGCTGGATCTTGATGATGTTCCTCCCCGGGGTCACGCCGGGCTCCGGCTGCACAGACGTCCTCAAGAGAGAGGGTCACTGGGTCGCTTGTGTGTGTGTGTGTGTGTGTGCGTGTGTGTGTGTGTGTGTGTGTGTGTGTGCGTACGTGTGTGTGTGTGAATGGTCAGAGAGTTCGTTACTTCACACCACAGTGAGGCGAGACTAAAAAGCCCAATTTCTGAAGTTTGAATTTCAAAAACCTGTTAACGTTTTTTTGGCGTTGAGGCGGGGCGGTGTTGAGGCTCAACGGTTAGCAGGAGGACCCGGGTCCCATCAGCCTTGGAGACACTAAACTGGTCATAGGTATCTCATAGGTGTCTCCCTCTTTTCCACCCAATGGATGCTGGGAAAAGTCACCTTGATGCATTTACGGCTGTTGCGAGGATCGAACCTGCAACCCTCTGGATGTCCCCTAACCACGAGGCCAACCCAACACCCCGATAAGAAACTCAACCCCCCCTTCCCTCCCGCGGTCCGAGAGGATGAAGCTTTTTATTAAATGTTGTCCGTTTCTTTACGAGTTCAATCAGCAGCGCAAATTGTTTTCTCTGTCAACTAATCTCGCCTTTTCAATCTCCTCCTCCCTTTTTTTCTTTCTTCCAGCGTCTCCTCACCCGAACCATGTGGGGCGGGCATGTCTAAAGCTGAAGGTGTATGTCAGACCTCCAGGTAAGTCACGCTCTAACTACACTACACACACACACACACACACACACACACACACACACACACAGGTCCAGATTGGCTATCAAAGTAACATTAGGGGAGAATAAGAGGTCTGATAGAATGCCCTGGCAACACTCTCTGCTCTGATTCACAGACCAGCCAGGCCACACTTTAACACCTACACACACACACACACACACACAGCACTCATACACGAGCGCAAGGTGGCATACGCACATCACATCACATCACGTCTCGTCACGTCACCCCTAGGTGCGAGCGAGACCTTCTGTCCTTGAGGAGTGAGAACAAAACAGGCCTGAAAAGTGAAAACGTGACGAAATCTGTCTTCAGTATCGCAAATTTTCACGTCACAAATCTGCAAAGTTTAATAATAAACCCACAACAGAGAAGTCTCCAATAATAGATGCATCAGCTTTTTAGTAGAAGTCGCAGTCTAGCAAAAGATGAAGCATGACTCGCTCACCACACGAGTCTTTTTCTACCCAGTGTGCCGTCTGGTGAGATATGCTCTTTTTTGATCTCGCCGTGTGCCGAGTTGGTCCGTGATGGCGTGGGGGTTTAAAAAAGCTGATTGAGACATTGACACAGACGCCAGGCGCTACACACACTCGACTATTTACCTGTATTTTCTTCAGTGGTTTCAAAACCAGATTGAGCCTCGTGAGTTTTGAGTTTTTAAACCTGAAAAAAAACAAAAAAACTCCAGATGATGACACGGCTTTGAAGAGCTTGATAAAAGGAGGAAGAGGCTGCGCAGCTTTTTCCTGGCTCCAATCACGCCTCCCATCACCGGGAAATTCTCTCCTCCTCCTCCTCCTCCATAATTACTGAAACAATTTTCCTTCCCTCTTTCAATCCGCCGTCGCTTCGGCTTCGGCTTTTTTTGATCCTGCTCTTTCTTTTTTTTTTGCGCTGTTAGAGTAATCTGTCTGACATTGAAACTTTCATCTCATCTGTGAAATATTGTCACTACAGTGAGCTCTGAGGCGGTTTGCACGTGTGTGTGTGTGTGTGTGTGTGTGTGTGTGTGTGTGTGTGTGTGTGTGTGTGTGTGTGTGTGTCAGCTGCTCCAGATTCCAAGTCTCTGTGATTAAACTGTAATTAGGTTGGTTAAACCCCCTGCAGAGCTCCGTTGCTGTCGTCTTCCCCTCCTCCCTCTTTCCTCTCCTCTTCTCCTTCTGTCATCTCTCCTCCTCTCTGGCTGTTTGGAGAGGAAGAGTTTTGCCGTTTGTCGCTCACTTTCCACTTTTTTTTTTTTCCTTTTGTCCTCCCCTAAAAAACCCATCCTCTCGTTTCCTTCATTTTGGTCTCACTTGTCCATCTGTGTCTCTCAGTTCAGATGTTTTGTCGTTTTTTTTTCTTCTCTTTGTGTTTCAGATGGGTCGGGATACGACTCCCCGGAGCCCTTCCTGACCGATGGAGGTCCGAGCTGGAGGCCAGGGTCCCTGTTAGCTGTACTGGCCTCGCTGCTCCTGGGACTCTTCTCTTGGCTGTGACCCCCCCCACCCCCCGCCTCCTCCTCCTCCTCCTCCTCCTTCCTGGAGCTCCCACCCAGGGTCGCTGGGCTGGGCTGGCTGTCCCTCTAAATCCACCACCCCTCAGGGAAGCCCTCTGTCTCCGTCCCCCTCCCACCTCCACCTCTATACTACCACCAACCACCCCCACTGCCGGCCCGCTCCATGGCCCAGCCACGGACACCCTTCCCAGGCCTGGCTGAGAGGGTTGGGCTGCTGGTCTTGAGCTGACTGGGAAGCTGTCCTGGATCTCTGGGTGGAACGGACGTGTTGCACCTCTCAGCTGGAAAACACAAGGGAAATCTCTTTGCACTCATTTCAGGGGGTCCTGATGTGACTATTGACTCTTGGCCACTGATGGGGTAGATATAGCCGTGGCTATGATTAAACTTGTCATTTCAATGCAATTCCTATCATCTAATCATGCCAGGATGCATTAGGCGATAGGCCTGGATGCACAAAAATTGGATTCTGCTCACAAGGCTATCATCAAAGCGAGAATTGGAAGTGGCCAAGCTAGCATTGTAATTGGAATCCTATACTGTCTGGACGCCATCCAGCCACAATGAGCATATGAGCAATGTCAAGAGACGGAGAGGAAAAAGTGTCCAGACCTGTGGAAAAAAACAAATACAGTAATGGGAGACGCTTAACAGGCATTTTCAGGCCAGTGTACATGCACAGCAATGTGATACAGAAATCATAAAAGCCTTTATGAGCAGCTCAAATATCATATTGTAATGACAACTGTAACCGTAGCCTGTGTCAGTGGGAGGGTGGGGGTTTGAGTGTGTGTGTGTGTGTGGGTTGGGCGGGGGGGGGGGGTCTGGGGTGCGGGGGTAGGTGGGGGTTGGGGGTTTGGCGAGGTGTATAGTGTCAGGTGGGATGTGTTTGTCTTCTTCATGTTTCTAAACAAAGCATTTATCACAGCCTGCTCTGCACAGGCGTCTTCAGCACTGTCTCATGTCAAAACGGTCGGGTGACTTCTGGAACCATGACTTTCTCATGTGTGAATGTACCACTGGTCACCCACCTCTCGTCTATCTGTATTATTATGACTGTGGTCACTTACGGTACCTTCTCTCGGACTGGCAGGACGGAGGGGGTTGGGGGAGGACGGGGGATGGGGGGGGGGGGGGGGGTAGGGGTGAAGCAGGGGATGATTGAAAGGACAGGTGAGAAAAGGAGGCGACACTCAGTTGCATGACCACTGTGAAACCTTCAGATCAATCTTGTTTGTAATGATGATATATTTTTTCATGGGGGAAAAATAGAAACGCCCTGCTGCTGCTCTCTCGCTCTCCCCGAGACTTTCCAAACATCAAAGGAATAAACAACCCTCTCTCCTCACACGTTTTTCCCTCCTGTCTGGCATGCCGGCCGTTGATGGATTAGCTTGGTCTGGGAGATGAATGAACCCACGGGGCGAAACTGACTGGACATCAGCTCTCAGACCCCCCAGGCCAGATCGCAATGGACAGAAACACTGACTGGAGCTGGTCCTGGGTCTGTGGGTTAAACCAATAAGAGAAGGGCCATGGCAAATGAGGCAAGCGTGTGTGTGTGTGTGTGTGTGTGTGTGTGTGTGTGTGTGTGTGTGGGTGGGTGTGTGTGTGTGTTATCATCACAAAAACACACACAAACGCGCACACGTATGCACGCACACACACACACACAGTCATCCGATAACGAGACTGTTCCTCTGAGACCGTGGAGCATTCATGGACATGACTATAAAGGGAACAGCACAAAGAGAGAGGCAGTGGGGGAGGGAGGGGGAGGGAGAGAGAGGGGGGGGGGGAGAGT
The DNA here is from genome assembly GCA_034670385.1 of Hoplostethus mediterraneus. Classification (NCBI taxonomy): domain Eukaryota; kingdom Metazoa; phylum Chordata; class Actinopteri; order Trachichthyiformes; family Trachichthyidae; genus Hoplostethus; species Hoplostethus mediterraneus. Next base: position 10,552,566 of record JAXDDW010000007.1, read on the forward strand.
GTGTGTGCATCAGGGGGCTGAGACTTCTTTAATCTGGGGAAGTGAACATAATGAGTAAGCACTGTGAACACACACACACACACACACACACACACACACACACATAAAGACCCATGTACAGACACATGCAAATATGCAGTACATCCACCTATGTAGAAAGACACATAGATACATTTAGACACACACACACACACATATATATACATGTACATATACACACATACATGTACACACAACATACAAGTACACATGCAAGAAAACTCAAACGAGGGGAAGCACTCCCTTCCCTGTTTCATCTTATTTTTGTAGCATTTAAACTCACTGGTAACTACTCCTGTGTGGGCTGCAGCGACGGGGGTATAGCCTGTGGACGATTTAAAAAAAAAAAAAAAAAAAAAAAAAAAATGAACAAAAAAAAAGAAAAGTGTCTTCTTCTATTCCACTGATGCTGTCCTTTTATCGTTCTTCTTCTCTGGTTTGTGATCCATGGTCGGTAGCGGGTAGGATGCCTCCAGGTTCTGAGCGTCATGTATGAGTTTGTCTCCTTTTCTGTTGTGGTGTTCTTGTGCAAGCTGACCTCAGTCATGAAGTGCGTCAGCGTGAAAGTAAACACAGGAGTCAGAGCGAGGAGAAGAGAAACACACAAATAAAGATTGTCTTTTTTTGTCTACTCAAAAAACCAATCAAAGCGAGTGATATTTCTTCCTCAATGTGAATTAGTTTTCATTAGGTTATTTTTCCCTTGCAGGCAGATGATTGTTCGATGGCACCTGGCTCTTTATTTTCCCCTACTCTATCTTCCTCTGACGTCAGAGTCCCGGGACCGCCGAGCGTCGAGCTCTGACAGTCAAACCATGAAATTATTCAGATGAAATCACCCTCTCTCTCTCTCTCTCCCCCCGATCCTCAGATGTTTCTCCCTCAGCGATGTGACAGCTAATCTGAACTGCTGACAACACGGAGACCGAATGGCCTGATAGCCTCTCCGGCCTTGTTTTCATCAGCTTCCCGGCAGGATGGCCTAGTATAGTGCTTAAAAGAGATCGCTCCGTAACGGAAATGGTCACAGGTTTGATCCCTGCAACAGCCAATACGTCCATCAACAGTCATCTGGTTGTCTGTGAGCCCTTAAGTTGTTCTGGATAAGATGTGAAATATGAAATGTTTCCTCTCCCTTCTGACCTCAGGAGATTTTCGTGCACAGACAGATGAACAATAACCATTTCCCCCTCCAAATGGGGCTCGTTAGGTGCAGGGCTAGCTTGAAACATTCATCAATGCTGGGTTAAAAGCGTTATTTGAACCCATCGCGCGACTGACTCGACTCTTTTGGCAACATGATGCAAAAAAAAAAAACGGATCAGAAATGTTGTTTTTGGGGGAAAACTGAGGCACATGAATAATAGATGCGTCTCGGCTTGCCATGTTTGGCCCTCTCGTCGAAACCTGGCTAATGGCTATCGATGTCTCTGGTTTCCATCAAAATGCTTCACATGAGAGCTCAATTCAAACGGGGGGGGGGAATGAGATTTCAGTAAAGGAGACAGGGGGAATGAAATTATCTCTGAATATTGAGACGCGAGCGTGGTCAGCCAATTCTCCGGCCTGAGAGGTATCGAGTACCAACAGAATTAGCTTAGCGTAAAATGAAGCCCGATCAAGTCTGAGCCCTCTGAGCCCTCTGAGCCCTCCCATGTCATTTTTTTTTTTTGTGAGATGAGAGATGGATGAGTAAAAAGAATTGGAACGGAGCCAGATGTGAACAGATGTGCTCCTTGAAATCCTGGGAAAACCAGTGATCTGGGATATGTCGCCGACACACAGACGCACACGAGCGCCGTATCCCCGTGTATTCTCTTCCAGATCGAACTAATCATTTGATTAATTCGGCTATTTTCATTGGCTGGCACACTTGTGGGACTATTATTGGCTAGGATACATTTGGCCTATATGATGTTGTTTTTGGCAACAACTAAAGTGGAAAGCCAGAAAATGCAGATGGCACCCCCCACCCACCCCCCATCCATTCTTCTTCCCTTTCTTTCTGTTTTCTTTCTTTCTGCCTCTCCCTCCCCCCCCCCCCCCCCCCCTCTCTCTCTCTCACACACACACACACACATACACACAATTAGGCTACAGGCTAATCTATTCTCTGCTCTCCCCTGTACGTTTGTCTCCTCATATTCAACTAACTGGCATGATTTAGGAATTATGGAATTAGGGCAGCGCTCCCATCTCTATTAATGAGGAATGGCATGATGAAAGAGCTTGATCCTGAACGTGCCATCTGTAGTCACTCTTACACATCCACGTAATCTCTCTCTCCCTTTTTCTCTCACTACTTTCTATTCTTTTTTTCTCTCTCTCTCTCTTTCTGTATCTCTCATCCTCAGTCAAACACACACACACATTATTTGTAATTACAGAGGAAATACTCTTTCTCAGCTCTTCAAGGCCTGTTGGATGTGGCGTGAAATGGTGAAATGGCATGGCATGAAAGTTAAGTATGGACCTGTGTGTGTGCTCGTGCACACACACACACACACACACACACACACACACACACACACACACACACACAACTCCAGATGGACCCTGTGTTATACTTGAATAATGCATGCTATGTAGACTCTATAAAAGATACATGGGCAGAGAGAGCTGGGCACCAGGCACTGTGGGCAGTTCGTTCAGGGCAGCTCTGAAACATCCCTTGTGCAATATGGAGCTGTTGTGAGATGTTTAGCAGCTTGTAGGTATTTGGCTGTAGGTGACCCTACAGGGAAAATAATTTAGCTGGAGTTAGGGAACACATTTGCCATTTAGTCATTGTCAATTGATATGTTGGCTGGCCCTCTGCCTGGTGTCTTTGCAGTCACCTTGAGCGGGCATTTGTGGTTTTAACCATAAAACTTTGGGAATTGCACAGCAGATTAAATGCAAACAGCTCAAATTTCAGTGCATCTCTCAGAATCACTTTGAAAAATATATAGCAGTCTGTCTTCGTCTAAAATACTGGGGGTCTGGGTGAAGGGTAAATGCTGCACTCAAGTGGGGAAAATGGGCAGCGCCTTTTTCTCTAGAGTCATATGACAGGACATGCGCACCATCATCTGCTACTTTCAAGTGCTTCTCGAAAGCTCCCACTCCTACTTCCTTTAGAAACGGCTCGTCTCACATTCAAGTCATTTTGGTCGGAAATAAGAACAAAATCGTAACAAAATCGTATTTTGGTAAATGTTGTTTTATCTCGGAACAGCAGCATGGGCTGCAGTGGCGGTATGTTGATGAGAAAATGTTCATCAAGCATGTAATTGATGTTTTAATTAATGAACTAATAGATAACTAAAAGTTAAAGTAAAAGTAGAAATATTCGATCCTTAGTTTAAATAGAATGCTAAATAAAATACATCACTATTCGTTTTGTTGACGTCACATCTCGGCAACTCAGTTACCGTAGAAAGGTCCCACTTCCCCAGTCTTTCGTATCACTTTGCAGTGTCGTTCGCGTGAGCTCAACTTTTACATCGCGATATTCCCCACAGCACGTGAAGGCATCAACCGACACACTTTGTGAGACCGAAGGAATTCTGCTGGAGTTTCCACTGCGAAGTTTACATACCGTAAGGAAGGAGGAGTTCCAAAGGACTTTTTAAAAAAAAAAAACAAGGAAGCTTAACTGTAAGTATTAACTTCGTAGATAGGAATGTCTCGTTGTTTCCGCCCAACATATTTGTTTGAATGCCAGTTGGTTGAAAGCGGAACTGTCTTGGCAAACTAGCAAGCTAGCACATCTGCTAACGCAGCTAGGTTAACGAGATACCCGGATCCTACCCTGTCTTGCAATAATCTACCACAGCAACTTTTCACACAATGTAAGAAAATGTACTCTGGCAGAAACTTTGACACTATCTTCTTGTTGATTTACTTTTTTAAATTCTGTGTATGTTTGTAAATATGGGACTTGGCTATAATAACTTTAGTATTTTGGGTGTGGGTCTATTCTGTTTGGTGTAAGTTTCTCATTCAGCCTAACGTCAGCTGTTTATCAAGTGAGTAACGTTAGGCAGTTGGTCAGCACTTTTCTTTGGCTTGCTATACAATCAGGCTAAGTGTAACATCGAGCCAATCAAAATGTAATACACAGGAAATTATTAACCATCCGCCTCAGTGTCACATGTTCCTTATTTTATGATTGACAGCTGTTGCAGTAAAAGCTTGACAATTGGTCTTTATTCCTTTTAAGCTATTGTTTTCCCCCTCGGCTGTGGATTACAGTCATACTTTGAAAGAAAGAAGCAGTTTAAGTTTTGGCATGGCAGTATGATGTCATCGCTTTCCCGGTCGCCCGTGCATGTGCAAACATGGCAGAATTCAGTCAGTCATACCCCCACCCAACACAGTCCACCATTGACCAGACAAACTATGCCCTTTTAGTCATGGTTGTCATCATGGCAGACATTGAAGTGACTGCACGAGATAAAAGATCAAATTTGTACACAAGTGAGAAGGAGGGTGGGAGACAGAAACAAAGATGTCAGAGTAGCCTGAGGTGGAGGAACAGGTTTGAGTTGACGAACAGGAAATGTGTGTTGGTGTAGGACGCCCTGGCTTAGACACGAGCTGTTGGTGCTGTGAAGGAACTCCAGTTAAGGCAACATGAGTGGGTATGTAAAGGCTTTACCAAAAAATATCCTAGGCCCTGTTACAGATGTGGTGTAGTGTCACAGCTTTGTGTTGTCAGTAGGCATATGTGGTGTGAAAGAGGGGTGGGTGGCGCGCTGTCAGACTAGTTGACGACCCGCTCAGTGTACACGGACAGTATTGACATGTTCCTTCACTCTTGATACGGCCTGGCACTGTAATCCGCTTTGTCTGGAGTCCTGATCCAGTGAGTTTGAGTTGTAACCTCGCCTCAGTGTCTGGCCAAGGGCAGTGTATCAGTCAGGGGAAGAAAAGCAGTCAAGCCAATGTGAACCAAGTGCCCCGAAAAAGAAAAACCGCAGAGTCAACAACATTAAATCCTCTGAACTGTCTGCCAACTATCCATTTCCCCTGTTGTCTTTCAGGACAAGTCCGTTTACTGCAGGTTTGAAAGGGAACTTTAAAGTTCAGGGGTTATTGTGAAAACAGGAAAATGTTACGTGAACTCCAAAGGAAGAGGGCAGAGCAGGAGAGGAAAAAAGTAAATGGGAATAAGACAGCACTTCCTTGATGTCAGTGCCTAATGCCCTCGACTTGGAATAAACACCAGACCTTTGCTTGTGTGGTTAACTGGCTCTGGCCTCGGTAGTGCAGTCCTCATTGCACCACAGTACGGATGAGCTTCTTTGCTTGTTGCCATTTGCTACAAAGACCGTGTAAGTGTCTGTGACCTTGGTCTTTAGCTTCGGGCTGTTTTGAAATGATTTGACTTCTCCTTTTCTGCACACAGCCTTTTGGTTGACATTGTAAAACCAACATTTGAGGTTGACCACATCATTACAACCCTTTTCTTCTTGGAGTAGTGTGTGCGTAGGCTTTCCACCAGGGTCTCGGCCAATTCTCTTTCCATCCAGTGAAGTGGGAAAGTTTATTTCTTATGTTGTAAAAAGGTACCTATGTTGAATCTATAAAGATAATGGTAGAAGACTGCCATTCTTATGTGAATTGACGTTTCAATTAACATTTCGAAGTATGGGGGCACAATTAATCATATATTGCCATTTTTAGTTTAAACAATAATTGTGTAATATTGGCATATCAGCAATATTGGAACTTCTCCTTTCACTTTGAACATCCGCTGTCGTCATCATGTTCCTCAAATCATGTAATCTAATAATTGTGACCCCATTATCTAGCAAAATAATATGAAATGTAGATTTTACCTTTAGTCATGCAGCCTTATTTTGATTGAGTGAACTGACCTCAGACCTGTTTTCAGTGATCTAGCAAAGCCTTGTTATGGGATGCCCACTTTCAATCTCATGACCCTGATTTCCCTATCAGCCGCCTTATCGCCTCTCCTTCGTTGTTAGCATACGTTCTGCTAGCCACAGTGTAGCTAAACCCTGTACCAACAAGGAACTGCTGTAGGCTCGTGGAAAGAAAATACTACTCATTTGTCTGGAATGGATCTTTGTTTCCTTCATCAGCATGCCTGTTGTATTAGTTCAGACTGCTACTCCACTCCTTCAGGGGCCTGATTTGTTTAGGTTTTGCATCTGTTCCCTCTCCATATGGGCGACAATGCACATTTGTTGTTGTACTTGTGCTATCACATCCTATAGCCTTAGTATTTGAGATTACATGGTTGAGGAAGCAGCTTGCAGCGTTGGTTTCTAACCAGTGCTGTGGCACGAGTTTCTATTTCAACTGTAAAGAAATTGTCAACGAAAATGTATGATTTTACATTAATTGGAATCTGCTTGTGACAGTATATTGCTCCCCCGAAGTTCATTCACATTCAACAATTAATGACAAATGAACATGTTCCTCTTTGTTTTGGTGTGATCATGCTAGGTTTTTCTTGTACAAGCTCTTGAACATAAGAGGTGAAAATTGTATTTGTAGCTTCAACATGTCTGACCTCCAGAATTGTTCCAAAGTCACTGAGCATTTGGATAGATTGATGCCCTCCTGTGTGATGTTACCAAGTGACCTTTGACCTCTCTGTCCCTCTCCCAGGCCTCAGAGTATCGAGCTCAGTGCTAGTGCCAGTGGAGGAGCCGCCAAACAGGACAGCAGCAACATGGCAGACATGACCGTGGAAGACATCACCATGCGGGCCAACCAAGTGACCGATGAGGTACGCACGCACACACACACACACACACACACACACACACACACACACACACACACACACACAGTCTCTCTTTGTCGCTCTCTCTCTCCCTCCCACCTCAGCGAGTGAGAAACTTGCTTAATTCCCGTCAGAGTGACTAATGCTCAGCTGCTAATCACCCAGAAACAGTGCTGAAGCAGTCGGGACAACACATTTGTCGCTGATGCAAAACTGTATTGGGCAAATTGAACTGAACACAAACACTCCAGGAGCTGAGAAAGCAGTCCTCTACTTTGTTAATGTCCGGAGTACAAACACTCGCATGCAAAACATCCACACACACAACGACACAAAAGGATTGGAAGTTCATTATATGTAAATGGAATATCGGCAACACTGAAACATCGTCTGCTGTACTTCTGCTGTACAGTCAAGATGTTGATAAAAGATGTGATATGTTATGAAATCATCAAGACTAATAACCTTGATCACAATTTCTAGCAAAATGATTTAGATCGTTTTAGCCATAGTTGTGTAGAAGAAAGAAACAATGGGGACGAAATGTATTTCTTTGTTGGAAAAACTGCAGTTGGAACCAAGTGAAATGTACACACACACACACACACACACACACACACACACACACACACCGCAGTGCTGCAGTGTAGCGTTGTGGTTGGGGTGGGTAATTAGACTCACAGTTGATTATTACGCTGGGCATTTATAGGAGGAGTGTGACGCTTTCCGCCTAATTTAGCCCGATAGCTCCCTTATCCCTCTGTGGTTTTGACATTTTGAATGCTGTCGGCTAGATCTAAGTGTTTTATTATCCAGTGGATAATAGTTTAATCAGCACTCCGGGGCGTCATATGATCAGCCAGCTGAGTCAAATGGAGGCGAATGGTCTTATTCTACCAGGGGGTTTTAGGTGTGCACTTGACCTTCCTGTGATTCTGACTGTACTAATTGTATGTGTTTTCTATTTTCCTTTCTCCCTTTTGTACTTTTTTTTTTTTCTCTCTACAGTAAATTAACCTGTGATTTTCTCTTCTTTCTTCCTTCTGCTGCTGCCTGATTGACTGACGTCTCGTTCGCGTTAGCAGAGTGCATGGGAGGGTCCGTCTGCTAATGCTGCTTACCACCCTGGCTTTGGGTAACCTCTTAAACCCAAAACACTCACAGCATGGCTGGACAAACACACTCGAATTTTAGGATATGGAAGAGTGTCTCCTTTAGGAAGTCTAAAAATAAATTCTTTCAAATCAAAGCCTTTAAAGATCTTGAATAAAATAGTTAAATGGCTTTAAAGTCAGAGGTCTTGAAAATATATTTTTCTCTGTGCTACTTTCCTAGTCATCCTGTAGTAGCTGCAGTTTTTTTTTTGCTTTTCAGGTTCATTGTTCATTTTTGTGGTGAAATTAAATTTTATTCTAAGTGGCATTAATAAGATAAAAAGTCTTAAATGTAACTTTCTGGAACCTGCAGACGCCCTGACGTGGCGCTCGTCCCACATAAGCCATCCCAAACAAATGATTAAAAAAATATATCACACCATCGTGTATCCAACGCTTCGCCACAGCTACCCCCAATCTGGAAAATTTGTCGACAACGCCAATTCTGGGCTTAAGTAGCCACGAGACGTACTGTACTGTTTACCCACCCGAGTGATGTTCTGGCTAAGCCGACAGAAGCCCGGTTGAGCTCAACACATCCCTCCCTCCAATTTGGTGTTTGTCTGTTTCTCAACTCGCTGATTAATATATATAGAGCAAACACGACAGAGAGGAGGAGAGAGTCTGGTACCCGCTCTCTCTCTCTCTCTCTCTCTCTCATTAACAGTTCATTATCGGTGCTCATTGGTGATGGAGTCATGCCCCGAGTCGTCTCCCCGAGTCGTCTCCCCGCCTCGCTCCTTCGCTCCTCTGCACTCGTCGGTTGTCTTCCACCTCTCCTGACACCGCTCGCTATTTATAGAGGCACAAAGACTCCCTCACCCGAACTGACTGCATTCCATCTTGTCGTCAACACTTTCTGTGTGTCTGTGTGTCTATGCGTGTCCATCTGCCCGTGTGTGTTCGAGTCATGCTTGTGTGCCGTGTCCAACTAAAAAAAAAAAACAAGAAAAATACTGGCCAAGAATATTTTTTACTGGCCAAAATAATAAATAGAAATTTTCAGATAAATATACAAATGCTGTTTCGTCTGTAGAGTCAGGGTACTATGTGTTTAATTCAGTGGATCAAATGTGTAATTCGTTATGAAGTGCGAGCAGAACTCAATATATCCAAGGCATTCAAACGTTATCGTCTCAAAAAGCTACCGGACAGTGTGGCTGGTGATTTATCTAGAAAGATCTTTTTTTTTTTTTTACTTATCTATGTCACCTGATCAGGGAGAGTTCAGACACAAGAACACAATGACAAGGCTGTACGAAGCCCTACAACATCGCCTATGGTTACACTTACTGTTTCAGTGCGACCTCTATCATCCATCTACACAAGGATGCGCAAGTGACATGTTTGGCCGAACAAAAATTTAGCTCACGTTGCTGTTGGATCTTCAAAAGCAGATATGAAACTCACCGTGAGGTGGGGTGGTTAACCCACACAGAGATTTAACTAAATACAGCCACAGGAGATGTCTCTTGTCAGGACATGATGATGATGATGATGATGATGATGATGATGATGATGATGATGCAAACTCATAAAATATGATTAATATGATCTTTAGAATCGGATGTCAAAAATCACATAAATGACAAGTATAATTGTACATTCTCAAAACTAGTTATATTGGTTGGTTGCTGGTCATTTTCATGTCTTTACAGATATGGATTGTGTTTATCTCTCCTCTCTCCTTATCCCTCCCGATCTCTCTCTCACCATATCTTGTTTTTTCTCGTAATGTGTCTCGTAATTTTATTCTGTCCACTTTCCTTCTCCATGCTCCCACTTCTCTCAGTCGCTTAAGGGCATGTTCACACTAATAATGTCAACACCGATTGGACTCTGGACCGTTTACTCCTCATTTAGATTTGTTTGTGTGTCAACAAATGGCTGCATCAAGACCTCCCGAAAGCCTCGCGTAACAAAATTAACTGAGGGAAAAGTTGGAAGATGAAATGAAATGCCTCCTCACTATAAAGAGAAGCACATTTCCCAACTCCTTAGACGTTCTTAACTAGTATGAACACCAGAAAAGGTGAATTAGGTCAAAGAGTGCAGACAACCAAACCAAATACCCAATCGAAAGTAAACTTTTCCACTATGTACGAAAGAAAACTAACTGTAGGTGTGACGGCACCCCAACACTCTCTCTCTCTTTTTGATCTCGCTCTCTCGCTCTCTCTGCTGTTTGCGGGTGAGAAGCTTCCTCACCTCTCCACCCTTTAACGCCTCTTATTGTTCCTCCACAGTCGCTGGAAAGCACACGGAGGATGCTGCAGATGGCAGAGGAGGTGAGACAATATCCCCGCTCCGCCTGACGCTACATAAATCACTGTATCATCTTACACGTAGCGCCCTTTGTGACGACCACAAAGCATGTATCGGCTTGATCCGTGGCTCCGACCCAGGCTGGAGTCAGATAACATGCAGTTCAGTTAATCGTAATTTAGAAATGATACGGCCCCATCTGAGCTTTTGGTGAAAAACTGAGTATTCCTGTAACGTAGCGCTACAAACGTCTCTTTGTGGCTGAAGTTTGAGTTTTGAAGGGTAAAAGGGTCCCTCTTGTTTAATGGAAAGTGAACACTTGTAAGTCTCAAGGCTCAAAACGCGTCTGAAAGCTAATGAAGCTGTAGGCTCATGTAGATATGTCAATTGAAACAGAATTAAGCTGCAGTCCCCATCATGAGTGATTGAGCGTTCATTCTCACTTATTTCAAACTAAGTTATAATAGACTTTTTGTTTTTGTTTTAATGTTGGAGCAAAGCCAACCTGATTAAGTCTGATTGAGTGTTTTTGTCTGATGTTTCTCTCGGTTCTGAGTTTGTGTCTCTTGTGTTTCCAGAGCAAACAGACCGGCGTCAACACCATGGTGATGTTGGACCAGCAAGGAGGTAGACATACAGCAGTAGTACCACTGGCTTTGCAGGAGTTTCTTCTATGATTTTTTTTTTCTCTCCATTATTAATTTTGCTATTGATTTTTTTTTTTTTAATTCACTCTCATTCTGTCACATATCGAAGACTATGCTGGTGAAGTTTCAACCTGAAGAGTCATTCTTGGCTTTCTTTTGAAAGGAAGTGACACACTAAACATAGTTGGTTAATATGAATCCTCATCATAATCATAACCTTGTTAGGACCTAAATAGTTTTCTAATATACACACGCTTTTGTATCTGATTGCGATTTTTTTATTTTGTATTTTTAGTGTAAATATGAAATTTAGTGATATCAAGTTTTGTGCCGTTTTATCAATTAATTATTGGTGGCATAATACAGAGGCGGGTATGTTTTAGTCCGGTATGAGCTGGTAATATTGGTGCAGCAGTATACTCTTACTCTTAGTCCTTCCTCTGTTAGTGCTCCAGCTGTATCTTAGCACCAGTCACTTGCATTGGTACTTATTATGAAATGTTTTTTACTGTTTCGCTACCGTTTCTCTTTTTCTGTCATCTATATCTCATTATTTGCTGCTACAATAATCCAGTTATTGACCCAGTGTAACAATCCCATGGGAGTCATTAAAGTTTCATTTAATTGAATCTACAAATAAAGATTATAAACAAAATTAAATTAACTCCTCGTACCTTAAATGTCGGTAGGGAAATAAAGGCGGTTCTGACACCGTGTGGTCTGTGTCTGTGCTTCAGAGCAGCTGAGTCGTGTGGAGGACGGCATGCACCAGATCGACCAGGACATGAGGCAGGCTGAGAAGAACCTGACCGACCTCTCCAAGTGCTGCGGCCTCTGCATCTGCCCCTGTGACAGGTATCCCTCCACCCTGGGGAAGGGGTTGTGTTGGTTTGGACGTACAACTCCCAGTTATTACCGTTGTTATACTTGGAATCAAATTAACAAGTTTCATTTGCTGCAAGTGCGGCTGAATTATTATTATGAATGATGGTTGTGTAGTACACCAGACGGGTCACACACTCCAGTACACTAGGGATGTGAATCTCTTTTTAGACTGATACTATATCAATCTTGACACACAGTTAACGGTTCAATACAGGAAAGATATATTTGATTCATTATGATTGCTTTCATTTTTTTTTAATTTTATTTTATGAGATTTGATTCAGTGCCCATGAAGAGCAGTGCAGAGTTTACTTGTCCTTGGGTTGACTCTGGGTGGGGCTCGTCGTAATCCTCCAAAAAAACATTATCCAGCTATAAAATAAATCAAACAAAGTACCTTTTTGATTGACATTCACAGAGGAAGCGTGGCTAGTCCCAGCAAGAAATAAAGACACACTCAAAGGAATCGATATCCATGATATTGACTAGGTTTTTCCAAAGATGGCTGGCATGATTTGTTACCCATCCCCCCACCCCCATTTCGTTGCACCCCTACAAAACACAACCGTATCAATAAACAGTGTCAATGTGTGTGCATGGTGGTCTCACCTGGTTCTAAACATGGAAACCATCTTTCTAAAATGCTTTCACATTGGAGGGGAGGGTACTATGATGAGTACCTACAGCTAAGGTATGGAAAAAAACTCATTCAACTTCATAAACCTTGGTATTAAATATATTAGTAGTAGCCTAGTAATATTAGTTAGCCATTTGGTGTTTGGTGTACAGCTGGCCGCCTTTACCCAGACACCTCGAGTGATCAGTTTGTCCTGCCCCCTCCCCCCCCCCTAGGGTGACGTCCATAGAGCATGACTCGCGGTACAAGCGCACCTGGGGGATGGGAGGAGCTGACACCAGCAGCAGTCAGGGCGACGGCGGGGCTGTGATCTCCAGGCAGCCCTCGGGCGTCCGCAACGGCCAAGCTGCCCAGATGACCGCTTCGGCCCCCTCAGGACCCTACATCAAGAGGTGGGTCTCACATTAACTCGTAACAATTGAGAAAAAGTGCACATTTAGCGATGAGTTATTGTATCGTTATGGCATATGTGAGGTAATCCCTCGACATATGCTGGTTTTACCCAGTTCCCTCAGGACCACTGGGCATCCTGGTGGAAATTAAAACCTTCTCAAAGAAACCAAAACCACTCCTGACTATGAATCTGTCTTAGAGTTTAGGAAAATGAACTGATAATTCATATTCAGGTGAACGCTACAGGCCAGTAGTTGTCTGTGATGCTTGACAGAGCTAGCGACGTGTGATTAGCTCGAGAGACTCATTTCCCCTCTGGAACAAAAATAAAAGCTTGTTTCATTTTCACGTCCGCGGTGCAGGATAACCAACGACGCACGCGAGGACGAGATGGAAGAAAATCTGGATGTGGTGGGCGGCATCATTGGCAACCTGAAAACCATGGCCATGGACATGGGCACCGAAATCGACAAGCAGAACAAACAGATCGACCGCATCACGGACAAGGTGGGAGCGTTTCACAACACCTACGCTTTCCTAAATAACATGGGGCTGTTTCTCGCTCTCTCTTGCCCTGATCCCTGTTTATGTCCAATTTGATGTCATCTCACTCTTTTAAACAGCCTCTGTAGCCTCATCTTGTCAATGCCTCCTCAAGTGTTGTAAGGATTAGTCATGTCTGCTTGGGCATGGAGGACAAATGTTTCCTGTCACTCAGCCTGTGAAGCTTAACGGCCAAATGAAGGAATTAAGTGTGGAAAGTTTTTCAAGGACGCCCAAAATGTGATTCTACATAATGTGATCTCATTTCGCCTGTCCTCTCCTCGCCGTTCCAATTTTTGTAGTGCATTTCCTAAATGCGCTGAAGTGCATTGCCTAATAGAGAGGAAGAGGTACTTATTGATATGGCCCTCCCGCTCAACTGTTCCATCTGTGTCTTTCAGGCGGACATGAACAAAGTTCGCATCGATGAAGCGAACCAGAGAGCCAACAAGCTCATCAAGTAGACAAGGAGACCTGCTTCAATCAGCTTAATCGACCTTGAGCCTCTGCCGCAACACACACACACACACACAGCACACACACACACACACACACACACACCATGCACACTTCCATGCACACACTTTCACAACAAAATGAATTAAATCAGGAATGTTTTTTTCCCAGCATTGTGCTAACCTTTTCTGCACTCGCATGTAAATAGAACACACACACACACACTGCACACACACACACACACACACACTGCACACCATCTGCTCATTGACAGATCTATTCATAGTGATGCTGGGCACTGAGAAGCAGCGCGGACATCAGAAACTGGAGGAAGTGACTGACGGCCGATCACCGCTGTTTGATACCAAATCTACTCCAGCCTGTCATATCGTATCTCAGCATGTACAGGAAGAGAAGCCGCAGAAGGCAGTCGCTGCTTTTTCCTCACTTTCTCTCACGCTCACTTGTCAAAGTCATGGTGTCTCTCTGGTCACTGATCCATACTGATTATTTATCTTTAGAGACATAGTTATTTGTATAGCGCCCCCTGTTGGTCCTCTTTTGATATGGTCACAAAACGGATGGGGGGGCGTGTCTCGCAACAAATGCATCCCATTCACATCTTGTAATTGGTTCGTCTTGTAATTAAGTTCATTGTATCCATTTGTATTATTTTGAGATGATATACTTATTTAATTATTCTTATTTAGCAGAAATGACTTGTGAATAAAGTTAGCTTTTTTTAACACTTCCCCCCAACGTCATTTACTCCATTTCTGATGTAAAGGCTGTTTTGAGCTGTCAGATGTTGAGCTGGACGTCGAAGCGCCTAACCCCAAGAATAAGAGCATTTATGTGATTTTTGGATTTGTTGTATGGATTGGGATTACATGGAATGTGAAGTCTAGAAGTAAATCTGATTTTCTGCAAGAAAAGTGTTTGACTTGCTGTTAGAAACTAACTCATAGCAACCAACTGCCATTGAAATACCAAGGAGAGCATGAGGGACTTTCATCATCACCTCTCAGGGCAACTTGTTTATTTTATACCATTGACTATTGGAAAACAATGATAACGCTGGATATATAAAACAATAGATCACTTTATAACTCACTATTACGATTGTGATTTGCTACCAGGGGAATCAATGCTGTACTTCACTTGTGTCTTTAATGGGGCATCTCATTCTGACTGCAGTGTTGGTGTCTTCACCAGAGCCTGCAGGCAGTCTGTTTTTTCTAACCTCGTCTCCTTTACCTCCTCGGTGGCTAATTGAGGTTTATGGACCCTGAGAGGAGGTTGTGGTGGGTATGCAGGCTTCCTACACAGGTCTGGAGTTGCATTGTGATATTTGTTGCTGTGTGAAGCTACAGATCGCTGCACAAATCATATTGAACACTTGACTCAAATCAAGAAATTAACCTGGTGAAAGTGTAATTATGAATTGGGTAAATGTGCAGGAACCCTGTCTGCAGCGTTGAGGGTTCATGGTTGTGTTGTAACAGCCGCTGTATCAGAAACGGCTCCTCTTGCATGTGTTCTGTAAATAGCCGCTTTTCAACGCAGAGCTAAAATGAAATGATAACTGATGATGGGAAGCATAATTCTGCTGTTGAAACCATAGCAGGCTAGCCGATAAATAATTGCTGGTGGCTAGATGCAAAAAAAAAAAAAGTATCATGTTAATTTAGTTGTCTGGGGGTAAATTTAGCAGCATGTTAAGTCCTGGCTGGTTCTGTTGGGCCTCGCTGTGGAAAATCAGCCAATGATGAAGTAACATAATATGCTGACAATATCACTTGTGTGCATTTTCTAGCTCATTTGTTTTGAGGAAAAAATGATCATTTGTCTGCTCGGCTGCAGGCGTACACCTATTGAATTAGCAGAGACTGAAATGAACTTTTATTCGGGGCCTCGCGTCGCTATAAGTGATTATCTTCAGCCAATGTTACTGTCAGCTGAGATCTAATTGGTCTAGACGGAGGCTGTTTGTTCACTGTGGAATGTAAATACAACAGTTTTGAAATATGTTGACATATGCAACTTGTCTTATCTGAAATGAGCTTAGTTAACGGATGACTGTTAAACGTAGTAGACATGCCTTTTATTTCATGCCCGCCTGTGTTTCAGGCTTCCTGTTTAAAGGTTAAGTTGTTCATATTCAATAAATTGCTTCTGAATTTCATTTAGTGTTTACTTTTTTTTTTTTTTGATGGGATGAAATGCAATTAATTGTGAGTAAATGAGTAAAATAAATGTGGATTCAAAGTTGGCACAGAAACAAAGATAGACAAAAAAAAAACTATTTATTTCCTGTCAACGTTTTGGATATTTTACATAGCTAGAGAGTATAAAATGCTGCTTAAAAACCACCGAACAGAAAGGGCAGGTAGGAAGGAGCATAGGAACCAAGGAAGTAGATGGAGGTGAGAGGGTAGGAAGTGTCCGACAGGTAAAACCAGACAAAGCTTATGAGCTCTTCATCCGAGTCAGTAACTGTAGATATTGTGACCAATAAATACATGACTGAGTACAAGTTTCCCAAAAGCTGGTTGCAGTTATAAAAGAAAAAATGTAAAATCCCAGCGGTACAGATCTGATGTTCTGATGTTCATGAGAAGATCAGACCTGAGCCACCAAGATTTCACCTGTTATTGTGTTCCTGTGTAAACTCAGCCTTCGCTCCAAGATCATCTGGATGGAGGTTGTGCTGATGCTACCACATTTCCTGTAAAAACTGGGAGTCCAACAGTCTCCTCTTTTCTGACTCCCATAACTTAGATTGAGGTCACTGAAGTTACGTCATAGTTCAGGGACAGAGCCCACAGTACAAGGCAAGAAGGCAGTAGGGAGTGTGGGGAGTGTGTGTGTGTGTGCCAGCAACCTAGTCATAGAAGATGAAAATGAACCCAAATGAACTCTAACTGTATGTTCCCTGCAGGCATATGTTGATTTGAATCATCTACTCAATAATTGCTTTTCTGTTGAAATTCCTAAATGACCAAATCCTCACTTCCCTCTTTTCTCCATCAGTTTCTCTTACATTCATAGAAAAGACACATTCCTTTAACCCCATGTTGCTACTGTACGACCTTCGTCTTAGAAGAACACGCCTCATCCTGCTGTGTGTGTGTGTGTGTGTGTGTGTGTGTGTGTGTGTGTGTGTGTGTAAAAGCAGTCAAGATGCATGTGACCCACCGGTTGTCCTTGACTTTGGCTGATCTGGGGACTGTAAAACCTCCAGGTGTTATTTGCTTTTACAGCTGAGTGTTAAATGGAGGCAGGTTACAGTTTGAGAGCCGGTGTTTATTATTTAATTGATTATTTAATTGAATTTCGCTCGTGAGACCAAATACTAAATAATCCAATGCATTTCTGCATGCGTGTATCTACAAGCCAAAGACAAGCCAGGCAGGCCGAGTTGGTCTTGATTGTAGGTTTAACAATATCATCATAGCACCATATCAAACTAACATAAAACATCTTACTTCATGCATCTGTAGATATATATATATATATATGTGTATGTATGAATAGACTTGGGGTTCAATACACAAGTGCTGAATATATTTCAAGTTCACAGAAATAAATATCGCCACAGTTCAGTTGAAAATGAACGGACCTACACTCCAAACTGACTGTGTTGTCTAGTCGTGGTGTAACATGACAGCTCGTACGTCCTCAGCATCTCTGTGAGAACGCCTCAACAGTCAAAACCTTCACAGTGCAGAGCGTTGAGTTTGCATTATACTTGGTGTGTGTGTGTGTGTGCACGGTACAGCGCTGTGCTACGGATTTACAAAGCCTCCTAAAGCCCGCCCGTACCCAGTGTGGTGAGTAGCGTTTAGCGCTCCAAATTCAAACAGCACAGTATTACAGTTCACAACCATTTTATAAGGCAGATTAATAAAAGTACTCAGAGGAGTTAAATACTCTGGAGTCACACCACATATACATAACTAAACCAAAGCATGCCAGACTAAAAGCAACAAAAGTAAAAGAAAAAAAAAGAAAAAGGAAATTTTACAAACATTCTTTGGTTGAGTGTGAAAAGAGCATTCCTGTGCTTTTATTTATGCTTTGAATTTGGCATTTGTTAAAAAGGACACATTAAAGAAAACATGGTGGACCTTTGCAATCATACACTGGCTTAAATACAGGCAGCAGAGTGATGGCTTTAATCTCAACTACAATATTGCATCTATATCTTAATCCTGGCAAATGAATATAAAAAATCCTATAGTGATAAAAAGCTCTGAGTGATTGTTCACCACTGATTGTACACAAATACTCTCTGTCTCCAGGTTGCCGTGGCAACACCCCCCGATGGCTCGCCTCGTCTCCTTTCACTTCTTCTTGGCGAAGCGACTGAACTTCTTCTCCTTGTCTTTCTTGGCAGCGCCGGGCTCAGGGAGGGCAGTTGAGGAGGAGGGAGGGGGCAGGCTGTGGGCCCTGGCCCCCGAGGGCCCCGACGCCTCCTCCACCACCAGGGCCTCGACAGCCTTCTGCATGGCCTGGGTCCAGCGCTGGAGCTCCTCCTAGAATTAAAAATAAGTGGTGTGGTTTTAATCTCTTGGTCCCGATTTGTGAAAACGAAGAAGAAGAAGAGTCAAGCGTTCAGTGCTGATGAGGCTAAGACAAAACAATATGAGGGTCACATGGATAACCTCACCATGTTAACTGGTTATTAAGACAACCTCACTATGTCAGTGTTTAGGAGATGTTAATGTTAGGGAGGTCAGGGTCAGCCTCAGAGCTGGTAGTGATGCAGTGTCTCTATTAATAACCTTGACAAATTGATTGGATTTGGAATTACTGCTAAACTGAAACAGCTATTTAAACGTAAACCCTCTACACCCTCTGACCTGCTTTACAACGGGTGAAAGGTTGTATGACCACATCTGGAACACACTATGGGTCAGTACTCATGTGATCCACTGAGCCACTAGAAGAGAGTCGTTCTGTTGCTCACCTCGTCTTTACACTGGAATAGATATTCACCGCCGTCTCCAAGACTGAGAGAGAGAGAGAGAAAGAGTTGTCCATTAGAGTAACATGAGGAGTAAACATGCCAATCAAGGACAAAAAAACCCTGAAGAAGCTCATGCAATTGAATTCTGACTTGGACTCCTTTCAGCACATTTGGGAGTTTTTGTTTCCCAGCTCTGGTTAGCAAAGTGAGTGCAAGTCGGAACGAAAGCGTATGTCCTTTAAGACAGCTCTATTACTTATTTCTTAAGGAAGTAGATGGAACGGCTTGTATGTCATTTTAAAGGGATTGGATCGGTTCCCCTGTTGACTCGCACTGGCATCGATAGCAAAAGAGGCTGCTGCCCGATTACTCAAAAACAACAGAAACAAGTGGAAACCTTTTTAGATGGTCAAAATCAAAACAAGAAACTTCTAAAAACCATGTAATCAAATATTTTCTTCAACTTGTGGGTGGAAAGTCAGCATTTCCCCCCATGTTACCCCACTGTTAACAAACAAGCCTCCAAATACATAGAAACTCATGTCTAGTTGTCACACACTGTCAGATTTGAACAAAATGTGACTTTTTTTTGACCCAACAAATCCCAAAATCAGAGCGACAGTGTTGGACCGGGTGCACCTTTAACAGCGAGCTAGTCGAGGGAACCTAAAGGCAGACCGGATCCTCACCGCAGTTTAAAGACGTGCTTCTTTTTCTTGTAGTTGGTGAGGATCTCCCAGGTGGCGCCGCTGAGCGACAGGGGTCCTTCTCCGTGGTACGTCATGCCGTGGCCGTGGCTCTTGGCGTCCTTGTAGGCGGAGAGCTGGCCTGGCTTCAGCACACAGTACAAGTTGTTCCATGACCTGGGTAGGAGAGGAGGAGGAGGAGGAGGAGGAGGAGGAGGAGGAGGAGGAGAGGAAACGAGGCAGACGAGATGAGATCAGAATCATAATATTGATCATTTCAGGTAGCTAATGCCGGGTGATGATGCTAAAATCAATTCAATTTAATCCTAATTACAAGAGAGGCACAACAACAACAACAACACGCCGCGAGCGCTTCAATCAGTGAATTGGAAATGTAGAGAAACTGGAGCTGCTCTGTGAACACCGTTAATTGTTTTGTATCAAAAGCACAAAACAGGTGAGATCTTCTAAAAACACAGCAAGTGTTGAGGCATGGGTACAAACAATTAAACCATTGGGTGTGTGTGTGTGTGTGTGTGTGTGTGTGTGTGTGTGTGTGTGTGTGTGTGTGTGTGTGTGTGTGTGTATGAATGAATTGAGGTGTTGAGAAGTGTTGATGTTTTTGGCATTGCTGCTGAAAAACTGAAAAACATAATCATATAATCATAATCAAACAAAAACAATTATACCACAAAAAAGTTTCACGTTTCTCTACAGTTCATATTGCTCGGGGAGGATTTTCGCTAGCTTGCAGAAGATTCATTTCAAGTTCGCTGGTTTCCTGATCATTTAAGTTGTGCCATTTTATATTAGATTGTAGGCCTTGCTAAGTACATGTTAGCTGTAATGCTAGTTAAGTTGTAGCAGCTTTTACTGGTGATTTGATCTTAGCCTTGCCTATTGCCTTGCCTATTTGTCGTCAATTATTTGTATGAGCTCTTGTTTATTGGCTCTTGTTATTATTATTTGATACACTTATTTGTCTTAGCTCTTGTTTATTTGATTTTCTTATTTGTCTCATTTGTTTAATAAAAGTAGGTAGCTAACTTATTGCACTGTTACTAGTTCTGCTCTTAGTTGCTTGTTTAGGAAGGAAATGCACTTACGATTTCTGGTGACTAGTAGTTTTCTACCTACCTATGTTGAATGCACTTATTGTAAGTTGCTTTGGATAAAAGCGTCTGCTAAATGACGGTAATGTAATGTATTTTTCGTTGCTATATTTTCTTCATAGCTGAGAAAGCTCGTTCTCACTTGTTTTCTACACAAGAATTTTTTGTTTGGACCCCCAGCACAACGCTTACTGGCTTCCAGTAAAATAAGTTCCTGTTTAGTGTTTTACTTTGGCAACATCTTTAGTGGCAAGCGGTCGCTGGTGTGGTGTCTTTGCACTGCATGTTTTTTTCCCTTGGAGATTCTGTAGGTGGCGCTCTTTTCTATGTCTGTTCAGCCATGGTTCACCTAGTTCTTCTTCTATTTATTCCAGACAAATCGCTGTTGCTGCTGCCAGAAACACAAAGGCATCACTTCCTGTGCACCAGAGGAAGAGACCTACCTGACACCATCACCATTGTGTGACATCAGTTGGCAACAGAGACTAGAAATGTTTATTTATATAAAAAAAAAAAAAACTCCCAGATTATTAGTTTAAAGTATTATCTATTAGTTTAAAGTATTATCTACCTATTTGAAGCCTTCTTCCCTGAGCCGTCCATGTCGTGCTTGCGGCCCAGCGTTCCCTCCTGCAGCAGCGCCTGGGCTCTGAGGGGCTCCGTGGGCATGGTGGCGGCCCTCTCCGGCTCCGCGGGGGTCGCCGGGGCCGCCGAGACGGAGGCCTCCAGCTCCAGGGAACCGCTCTCTCTCATCTCTGACGCCACGGGCACCGAGGAGTCGCCCGCCGTCTCCTCCACCAGACCCGACGTGGGCTCCACCGCTGCAGACTGGAGGAGACGGAGCGAGACAGACAGAGAAATGAACCTCCATCAGCAGGATTGACACACATGTAGGTTTAGAGAGGAAATCGGTGTACTCTCACTTTACGCTGCGGTGAATATGTCATGTAGGAACGTTATTAAACATCTTTTGAAGGTACTGATACACAGAAACAGAGACGTCGTAGGTGAGGAACTACAGAGGGGTGGTGTCGAGTCACTAACCAGAGTCTGCTCCTCAGTAGTGTAGAGCTGTGAAGAGTCTTCTACAAAGCCTGTGTCTTCTCTCCTGGAGGGCAGAAGGAGGGCAGCGTGAGATCTGCATTACAGACGCTTTAGAGTGGTGGTTGGAGAACTGTGTGTGTGTGTGTGTGTGTTCGTGTGTGTGTGTGTGTGTGTGTGTGTGTTCGTGTGTGTCTGACCTGCTGTCCTTGTCTGAGGGCGCCTCCTCCTTTTTGTACTGCTCCATTTCCTGTTGCTGCTTCCTCAGCTCCAGCAACTCCAACTGCAGAAGCATCATAATAATATTGTGATCGGTGATGTAATCCATCCATAATCCATCACCGCAGTTTAGCAGCATCATCTGATTACAGGTCAGTTACTTTTGAATTACACGGTCTCCAAAATCTTGTGTTTAGAGTCAAACGGTGTTAAACAACAAAGTTAAACATGCAATTCATTCAATTTTATTTAGAGCTGCTGTAGTTTGATCAGCATTACTACCATCGTTTTGATTAACCAGTATTTCAAGTTGTGTTAACTCAAAAGCCTTTTCCCCAGTAGACGTGTAATCCTGCTACATGTAATCCCATCGCTCCCCAACCCGGCCCACTGCTACGTACAGTGGTGAGTCGCTCCAGCGCTGAGAACCTCTCCTCCCAGGTGGCGGTGGATTTCTCGAAGGCTTCGTGCCTCTTGAGGAGCTTCTCCACCTCGTCCACGGTCTGGCCCAGGTCCCGACTGGCCACGTAGGGCTCCTGGGCCACCAGCCAGGCCTCCGCCACCGAGGCGTCCCGCGCAAACTGACACACCTCCAACACTGGACACAGTGAAGACATGGGTCGGGTCAGCGGGACCGAGCAATGTGCGCAAATTGGTAAAAAAAAAGTAAAGAGGATCGTTTGCTTGTTTTAATGTCGTTGTTTTTTTCAACTTTCAACTGATATGACCAAATTTAAAATGCTGCTTCTTAACAAAACAGCTGGTAATTCACAAAGTATTTTAAAGTATTTTTTTGACATTTCCATTGTATGGGGTATTTTATATGAAAATAAAAACAGCGGAAAATCTGAGATATTACTATGTACATAGTATTTTGTAATACTATGTATATATATTTGTAGTATTGGTAAATAATTAATTTTTTAATAATTAATTTTTTTTAAATCACCAGCTATTTAGTTACTCATCAGAATGAGACCGGAAAATACACCGTGACTTCATCCAGTGGAAAACTGAGATGCAAACAACCAATATGTCAATTAATTAATGTCTTTTATAAAACATTAGTTAATTTCAATATTTTAATAGCAAAATAAATAAAACATCAAAGTCACAATACAAAAAGTGTATTTGTGTCCATATTCAACATAATAACAATTTCAGTCTGATAGGATGAAACGATTTTCTTTCCTCATTACTTGATGGTGCCTTGCCTAAGTAAAGCTTATTTCCTCCAGACCTAAATATACATGTATCTATCATACATTACTATTATTTTAAAAAGAAGATCTTGAAAACTGAAAGCAATATTGGAAAGATGAAGAGCTGGGGGGAATTATCTGGTGTTAAAGCAAAAACCCACCCTAAAATAGAAGACAATACCAGAGAGCATCCTTTCTTCAGCTCCAGAAACTGTTTTTAAAACTGCTTTCAATAAAAGGCTCATTGGAGTCAAAGGTCTTTTAAAGAACAGAAGTCAAGGCATTCGTTCATGTGCAGAAGTTTGGGTGTGTGTGAGAGCCTTCACATATTTTGGTCGTATGATTTTGGGCAGTTTAGTCTAGACGTGTGAAAGCAAGGTCAAAGGAAGACCTTGTGAAGTGTGTTTTGGTGTGGTGGTGCTACTCACAGAGCCTCAGCCAGTCCCATCTGTCATCCCACTTGAACATCATCTCCTTCCACTTCTCCATCAGCTGCACCAGCTTCTCTTTGATCTGAGACAGTCACACAGTCAGACATCAGCAGTAGTAAAAGGACTCTCGGTCCCCAGACGGGATATTATCCTCCAGTATTGTGAAGCAATTAACCACACGTTAAATTCAGACCTGGGTCAATTGTTCATTTAAATTCCTTTGGCTTTCCTTTTCAGCTCCTAATTACTGTTTTCTTTACAGCGTCCCTGATGAGACTTGAGATGAGTGGACTCCTTTTTTTCTTTTGTGGCAGTACAATCGGTTCCATTGTGCCGGACAAGAACAATCAGTTCCACAAAAGTAATTAAAGCAGCAATTTTACGCCCCGTTGTGGATAAAACAATCTGTCTCCCCCCCCCCCGAGGCTCACCTCAGCAGAGTCCCGGTGCTTGCGAGCCAGCAGGGCCCCGGCCCAGGTCCACACAGTCGTTGAATTTGGGTCCCCTGGCCTCGATCTCTGAGCGGATGCCCTGGTGGTACTTCTGTAGGAGCTCCACAGAGGAAACATCCCTAGAGAGGGGAGGGAGGGGGATTGAATATTGTCTTATAACTAAGTGTGGACAATCCACTCTGCAAAAGACTGTAATAATATTTTGTCATTTGTGGTTTTGGCTTGAAAACAAATTGATGGTCTTGGTGGGGGATACATTATGGTCATTTTGTGCTATGGTACAGTCAACATCATACTGATTGCACCTTTAACTTCTACACTATCTCTGCTAAAAGTAGTCATACATTTTTATATTACTCTCATCAAATCAAATCAAATCAAATCACATTTATTTGTATAGCCCTTAATCACCGTTACAGTCCCTAAGGGCTTCACAATGCCCAGCATGTGAAAATAATAAATGATTAGTACACGACATCCCCCAGCCTTAGACCCTCACAGAGGACAAGGAAAAACTCCCACAAAAACCTTATTGGAAAAATACACTCTCATACTGACAAAATGTAATTAAAAATGTTGTTACCACCTTCATGGCACGTGACTTATCACCACATGGCTACTCGGATCAACTTGGACTCATTTATAACAAATGAAGAATTTGTACCAGCAATAAGTTTATTTGTATAGCACCTTTCATACACAAGGCATTTCAAAGTGCTTTAACATGAGGCATTAAAAGACATTTAAAACAAGGAGTAAAAAGTGCCTTTTCAGTCCTCTGAGCCTTGCTATGTTTTTAAGATGATAGTAGGCAGATCTTGTTACTTGATGAGGCTGTTAAAATCGAGATCTGAGTCGGTAATAACGCCAAGATTTCTGCCTTGGTCTTTGGTTTTTAAAAACAGGGAGTCAAGGTATGTACTAACTTTCAGCCTTTCGTCTTTGACACCAAAGACAATTATCTCAGGCTTGTCTTCATTTAGCTGAAGGAAGTTCTGGCACATCCAGTCATTGACTTGGCAAAGTAACTATTGCAAACGATGGAAATCCTGTTAAAATTGCATCATGAATAACGGCCTCCTGGGAGAGCTGGCAGCGATGCCTATCACTCTTGATGTATGTGATCTGAGATGTGAGTAATGAAAGAGAAGCTATCTGAAACACAAGACGGGCTTGATTTCTTTGTTGATTCAAGCCTACATCTCCCCAATCTCTTCCTTAGCTGAGGTCTTGTATCTATTCCCACTCCAAAATAAAAAATATCTCCTCAGAGAGGCAATTAATATTGGAGCATGGGACATAAAACAAGAGAGCCATTCCCCTGCCAACTCACAAACATAATACATGCCAGTTGATTTCATCATCTGCGTTTTTCCAGTGTGTATTACTACACTATGAGGGCATACACTTTACTACTAACCCTGGCAAAGTAAGTGCCATGCTCTAGCCACTGAGCTAAACAGGATCACTTTACATGTTTCTCTTGTCTCCTCTCCCAAAAAAACAAAATCAAACCCCCCTTTTTTTTGCAATTGCAATGTGAATGGCAAGTAAATCTCTCCAAAAGACAAAGGACAGGGAGTCAGGACGGCACAAAATACCTTGTTTTTCTTGTTTCTCAGCTGTCTGAAACAGATTTTCCTCTAATTGGAAACTGCAGTAATCAACATCGACATTTCAAAATAAACCTCCCTAACTGATATTTGCTTCATTGCGCAGCCCTCCTCCCAGGCCCACTCACCTGGGCTTCTCCTGGGTCTCGATCTGCTGGATGATGCTCTCCATCCAGGCCATGAGGTCTCGGACCATGGTGAAGAAGCGGAACTTCTCCGCGGTGTCCACCAGTCGCGCCCGGCGGCCGTCGCAGGCGTCCAGCAGGCCCTTCCAGGCCTCCACCACCTCCTTCTCTGTGGCCTGGATGGCGGTGGCCTGGTTCCCGGCGTACTGGGCATGAAGCCGCGTGGCCGTCTCCTGGAACTGTTGAACCTGGACGAGGAGAAGGAGGAGGAAAATAAGGTGATGAATTAGATGATGAATGTGACTGGACTTGAGGTTTGGGAGAAAGTCTTTCCCCTCTCCTGCCTGCCTCTTATTTCTTTAACAAGCACCTCTTGATAACGATGATGATAATATAGGAAGATCTAGGGACACAGGAATAATTCATACTATACCGCTGTGGCTGTGACCCTTATATTCCTTACTTAGAAATAAATCTTTTAGATAAGAAGGAGCTAAACATGATATTAAAGTAATTGCCTGGCCCCAATGATTCGTAAGCTCCTGACCAATGCTTGTTTTATTGGTCCTGGGTGCCAGGGCAAGACTAGCTTCCCTCAGTTTGCCTCTCTATCCTAAACAACGACCTGTGGCTATATTTTGAGGGAACTTACCACAGTACTCTTTCCCTGTCTCAATATGAGTCATCGTATGGCCACTGTTGGAATTCCCTGTGTTGTACCTGTTTTCCCAGAGCGGTGATGTCTCTCTCGAAGGCAGCATGCATGCGATGGAAGGACTCGGCCTTGCTGAAGTCTTCTCCCACGTCGTCAGGCAGCTCGTTCTGCTTCTCGTGGATCTGAACAACCAGCTCCTTCCCATCATCAAAGTACCTTGAACAAAGGGATCCATTGGTCAAGTGGCACATCATTGTCATCCTATTCACTTTATTTACTATTAAGTCCAAATGGCATCAATCCAGGAGGTAGCCATCTTTACATACATGTATGTCCATTACAGCGCTACTGTTGGCCTTACTTGAGCAGGTCGTAAGACGAGGTGAGGAGCAGAGCGCGAGTGTCGATGAGCTCCAGCAGGTCGGCCCAGCTCTCGTTGATGCCGTCCTTCCACTCGGCCATGGTGGCGGCCTCGCTGTGGCCTGGCCTCGATCAGCTCGTCGATCGTCTGGTTGACCAGGTCCACTCGCTCCTGACCCACCATGCCCGTCTCCCTCGCAAACTCGCGGAATTTGTCTCTCAGAATCTGCAACGGTTTGAAAAAAAAAAGGAAAAATGGCTCTGTCACAACTAGAATCACAATTTGTATTTTTCTGTGTTATTATTCAAAGCTGCACTAGCAAGTTGGCACGCTGGCAGCCACAGTTTTTCCAACCCGGCTGCTCTGTGATCAGTTTAAGGATACCAAAGAGACGAACGAGGCAGAAGAGGCGCTCGCTCACTGCTGATGAGGAGAAACTTTATTTTGCCTTTAAATTAACAAGCAAATCAATAGACCAATTTCATTAATTAAGGTGAATCAACAGCGTCTCAATTAAGGGGAATGGATGCGTGTATGATTAATGGTGTATAATTGCAAACCAATCTGGCCAAGTGGAGTTTAATGTGTGTGTGTGTGTGTGTGTGTGTGTGTGTGTGTGTGTGTGTGTGTGTGTGTGTGTGTGTGTGAATCTCCCCTCACCGTGACATGGTCCAGGTCTTGGCCCATCTCCTGAGACGAGGCCACCACGTCCCTCTCGGCGATCCACTGTTCCAGGTCCTCCACCTCTCGGCTCAGCAGGAAGTGATGGTAGGTGTGGTCCAGCTTCTTCCGGCGGTCCTCCGCCAGGTCCTTCAGCCCCGCGTACTGCTTATCCACCTGGCCCTGTCGCCTGATGATGGCCTCGCTGCAGCCAGGCGTGAAAAAGAGAGCAAAAGCAAAAGAGATGAATAAAGATAGATGGAGGGAATGGAGACGGAGAGAGAGAAATCAGTAGGAAGGGTGGACAGAACGAGATTTATTTGAGGTTTACTCTAGATGAGACGTGCAATTAGGAAGCAGAAACAATTACACTCTGTGTGCTTTTCACTCTTATCAATCTAAAACAAATTGACTGGGACGACATGAGTGGATTAGCATCATTGCAAGGGCTTCAGATATGATTTTGTCACAGTGTACTGTATATTAAACCATCCAATCCCTCACCCATCAGGGTGGTCCTCGGCCAGCATCTTCTGGGCCCGGTCAGCCAGCTTCTGGATGGAGTCCGTATAGTCGTCCACCGCCTGCTTCAGGATCAGGTGGCGCTTCAGCATCAGCATGGCGCTCTGCTCATCCTGGAGAGGTGGAAGGAGAGGTGGTGTAGGAGGGATAGTAAGAGAAGAAAAAAGGATGAGGAAGAGGAAAAGTGGGAGGAGAAGGAGCAAGAGAAGAGAAAAAAGAGCAGGGGGGGAAGAAGGAGGCAGATGAAGAGGACAGGAGGATGGAAATGAGTCAGAGGAGAACAAAACAAAGTATTTGAGCTCCTGAAGGGGGGATGCCACTTCATGAAAAGCCGTCACTTTAATTGAAGAAACCCTGACCGTGTAATCACGTTACTGCATGGAGTCCCACTTGTTCTGATACATTTAAAACCTGATCTGCCGCATTTTAAATTAATGATCCGTACAAAAACCAATTGTCAGATCCAGCGTTCTACCATCCTCATCCGCTGAGTGAATTAGGCCACTTCCTTGTCTCCTAAGCCAGCTGTAGCTCCCCACCGCCTCTGCCTCTCACCTTGGCCTTCTCATCGGCGATCATGTAAAGCTCCTGCTCCCCGATCCAGGCCTCGGCCTCATCCGCATCGTTGTAGTAGTGCTGGGCCAGGTTGGAGCCGTTCAGCCGGTATCGCCGCTTCACCATCTCATCCTGCAGACGGGACCACACCTCCTCCAGCTCCTTCACCTGGTCCGCGATGTGCTCAGCCTCCGGCCTGCCCTCCGCTGTGGCGGCGGCCGCCATCCTCCTTCCCCGCTCCAACACGTCGTCGACGCGAGGCTGGTGGCCCTCGATCTCCCTCTGCAATGTCTGTCGGACAGGGGGAAAAAAGACGGCATCACCACTGAGCTGACGGTGGATGTCTCTGTTGAGGACTGTGAGGGGTTTACAGTGGATGTGAGCAGGGATAAGTCGAGGTTAACGTCTAAACTCAGGATTTGACCCATCTTTTAATGGCAAATATAAAGTTTTATTTTGGAAATTTATAGTATAAAGTAGCAGAAATAGGATCAACCTCATGTAAGTTACACAAAAATATGTTGTATTCAGGAACGTGATACAGCAATTTCTCTTTATGTGAATGGAAGTTATCTTGATTACCAACTACAGTATGCCACATCCCCACTGAGACACCGATGTACAGATCTACCGTGAACCAGATCTCCTGTTATATGAGTTACCTGGTTCTTCTTCATCAGCATTTGCACAGTTTGGAGATTGTGACCGTGCTCTTGTGACATTGCCAGAGGCATCCTCTCTTCTACCCAGAGCTGAGAGAGAGAGAGAGAGAGAGAGAGAGAGAGAGAGAAGAAGAAGAAGAAGAAGAAGAAGAAGAAGAAGCAGAAGACGATAAATATATAAAGAGAAAATAGTTGACACTGGAGAAAACAGCTTTACAGATCTTACAGATAAATATTAGGACCAGTTCTCCCCCTCTGTCTACTCCACTTCATCTTCATCTCTTCATGAGTGAAGTGTATTTAAGCAGTGAAACCAATTAGGGATTACAAACTTTTACCCAGATTCACTTGGGCAGCCAATTTCATGGAGAGAGCAGGAGGTCTTAATGTTTTGCACGCTAAGTGTGCCTACTGTAATTGAAAATTTCATTTCCAAATCGAAACATCATCACTTTGGGGAAAAATGCTCCCTCAAGTTCATTCAGTCTTTCTAAAATACAGATGATACAGCCTGAAAACGTATTATCTTGTTGGAATGAAGGACTGAAATTTTGGGATCAAATTTCTTACTATCTCATCGGCCAGGTCGCGGTAGAACTGATGGACAGCCTTGGCGGCCTCCAGCTTGCCCCTGCGCTGGGCCAGGGGTGTGAAGAGCTGCTGGAAGTCCGTCTGAACGGCCTGCCACTGGGCCTCCACCTCCGGCTGGTCCTCCCTGCCTCCTCCGTGCTTCTGGATGGCCTCCTGGAGCTCCTCCAGCTCCCGGGCCCGGTCACGCACCTGGTTCTCCGTCATCTAGCATGGGGTGGGGAAGATGGTAAGTGATGAATAACCTTTCAAGAGTCTGAGCAGGATGTAGTGGGGGGTAAACACACCTACTCACCCAAATAAAATAGTTTCTAGTTAGTATAAATTCTTATGATATTATATTGGTGGTCATCTGTCTCACGGTCATAGTTGTCTCATAGTTCATAGTTGACCAACTTTCTATTTACCACTACATCATTGACTGTAATGTGATTTAGTTCTTCATGTGGGATTCTAGTTATTGTTATCAAAAATGTAATATTAACATGAAATGGATATCTTACTCATGATAAGATTCAGGTTGCCATGATTTTGTTTGTGTTCAGACACACACATATGCAAGGGTGCGACACGGATGCTCACACCTTCAAATAAGAAAGCACATGGTGTGAAACGCTAAATCTGATCTAGTTTTTCTCCCGTGGCGATGATAGATATGATTTAAACAGTGCACACATACAGAAGAATCACACATAGTATGAACTGTGCAGATCAGACACAGACCTGGTGCTTTTTGAGCAGGATGTTGGCGTTAGTCAGATCCTTGACATCCTCCTCGCCCGTCTGTAGATGCTGCTGCAGGCCACCCATCCACTTGTTAATATCAGCCAGGCTCTGGTCAAACAGCTCTGAGCGGTTGGCATCGAACAGCAGCAGGGCCTTCGCCTCGGTGGTGGACTCCAGCTTGTCCCACAGCTCGTGGAGCTTAGCCAGACGCTCCTTCACAATAGGCTCAAACTCAGGCTTGGACTCCATCAGCTCCTGGCCCTCCTGTATCCACAAGAAGGGGCGTCTTGTGAAAAGCTCATTTCCAAAATGCCGTATATACATTTTGGGGTAAAAATCATTACCTGATTTACCAAAATAATTACCTGTTTTAATATTTGTAAAATATCAAGTCAGTACACATGGCAACCAACCTTGATTTACCGACTATCTTTTGAAAATGCTAGAATTTGTTCTAATTTTGTGCTATGAATCATTTTATGTGAGTATTTTTTTAAATGGCATCTTTTTGGTTGAAGATCCAAAATGAGTCAGAGGCCTGTTGTAGGTGGGTGTCTACTACTACTGGGTGTCAATTGCTCATGTACCCTTCCTGTATCACACTACAGTTAACACACCCACAGAGGCAATGAAAAGAGAATGAATAGCTCTATAGCTCCATATCATAATGGCTCTGGGAACCCTATTCATATAAAGACACTGTTATAGCCCCATCTCCCACACACACACCACACACACACACACACACACACACACACACACACACACACACACACACACACACACACACACACACACACACACTCTTATTGACCTGGTCTATTTTGTTGAGCCAGTCCTTGTTTGAGGCCAGCTCAGCCATGAAGGCCTGGTGTTTCAGCCACTTGCTGTGGAGGTTCCTGGCCTCATCGTACGACGTGTCCTGAGCTGTCAGCATCTTCTCATTGATCCACAGAGTCAGCTGAACCACAGAGAGAGAGAGTGCATATTATGTAATTATGTAGTAGCAGTTTCAACCCATGGTCTCCTATATGGCAACAATTAGTCAAAAAAGACCCCACCACAGAACAGGGAGATACAGTGTTTAGTCTTACAAGGTCTCATAAAGAGCTTCTGGTTTATACACAAAATCACTAAAGCAATCAAGTGATATTAAGAAAAAAAACCTCTCAATGATTGAATAATGAAGATCATTTAAGCATTAATTGATGTTAACCAAATCGTATACAGTCTGAACATTGAAAAGACAGTGTCTCACATCCTGAGTGTTTTGCAGGAAGTGCCGGAGGTCACGGTTATCTCTGAGTTTCTCTGACACCTCCTGGGCTCTTCTTTTATTGGTGTTATGCCTGAAGGTCAAACACAAACACAAGGAAAACACATGAGATAACGAGACTCCGGAGGACTGAGTCTATGTTTTTTTTTTTTACCAACTCCTCTGTGAATGACATAACTCAAGACTAATAAGACGTGTGGTTGAGCGGTTAAGACCAAGATGAGGTAAATCCATATACCCGTGCAACTATGGCTACGAGCGCCTCCTGAAAACAGAAAAATACCTAACACAGTTACCCAACACACCCACTACCCACTACAGTGAGGAGCAGCTCTCACTTTGAGATCAATATCCATCATTGCAGGCGCCTGTCTACCAAGCCGGATGGCGGGAGTTAATGGGGAAAGCACCCAGGCACTCTCCACCGCCTATTATTGACAGTAATGATGCTGTGCTAAGAAAGCTGCCTCACTGGTAGTGGGTGAGCTGGTTGATTAACACTGACATGTTGCACTGAAATAAGAGTGAGCGAGGAATAGATGACTTGTCTTCTTGAGGGATGCTGATGGAGAGGGATGGAAAGAAAACCACTGAGAGAGCACAAATATATTTCATTTTCCTGTTTTCCAAAGGCTTAAGAACAACACTGCTCCCATACATCATAAGAATTCGCTTTCATTCAGTTGTTTTTTTGTAATCATAAACAATAAACCTTCACGACTGACCTGTCTCGGATGGAGTCCATTTTATCTTGAACCTTCCCAGCGTAGAGGTTCTTGCTGTCCACCAACCGCTGCCCTCCCTGCAGGGTGCCGTCAATCTTGTCCTCATTGGCCTCCATAGTGCTCACAAAGTCATCATGCTTCTTCAGAGCCTTCTCCGCCCCGGCCAAGGTGTCAGGCTTGTCTATATGGGCCAAGGTGTATTCCTGAAACACAGTGGCAAACATAAGAGTGATGGGTGAAAAAGAAATCCAAAGCACTCTTCTTGAAGACGGTTGAAACACTCGCCCAGCGTACTACATTATTTCACAAAAATGCAAAATAACAGGTAACTGCCTGTGCTGCATTCTTTCATATCACATTCCTTTAAAATAGCATTGTAATGGTGTTGTTCATGCTGCACTGATTGTTGTTTATGCCAATGAAGGATGAGGACAAAATGTGTCAGATGTTTTTCCCTTTTATCTTGTGAAATGAGCAAAAACAAATCATCTTTCAAGAGGAGTGTCTTAGATCTGGGCCTGGAGTGGTACAGGGACAACAGGCCCTCACATACCCATTTGAGATGGAAAGTGGGGACCCAGTACATTATGTTATATTTACCTGGTTGTTGAGGATGGCTTCTGCAGCCTTGGCATCCCTCATAAACTGCTGGAAGCCCAGGCCCTGGTCCAGGAAGGTCTTGCGGCTGTCCCACATCTTCTGGAGCTCGTACCAGCCACGGTCCAGGCCCTTCAATCTCTGCTCTAGCTGCTGGTACTGGGGGTCATCCTCCTGACCCTGGGTGACCTGGGCGCCAGTGTCCTTTACACAGAGGTAGTCCTCCTCGTGGTTGTTTACATCGTCACGCAAGGCATCGTGAAGGCTCAGCAGCTTCTCGGCTTCTGGCAGCGTATCGGGCACGTCCTCAGAAGCCACAGCCTTCTGGGTCTTGTAGAGCCAAGACTGGAAGTCATCCATGTCTTGCAGGAAGGTCTGCAGCTTGCTGACCTCTCCCAGCGAGTCCTCTCTGTCCTTCAGGGTCTTCCTCAGCGCGTCCCAGGCTGCGTCCAGCTCCCCTCTGCGGGCCAGGATGTCGTCTGCAATGTCCGGGTGGTCCTTGGCCAGCTGTTCAGCCTCTTTGTTCAAGAAGTCAAGCTTGGCTTCAATGGCAGCCAGATCTCTCTCTATGCCAAACAGTTTCCTCTGGATAGTCATGACAGCTGCCAGGTCATTGCCCAGATCCTTCGTGGACTCAATCACCCGTGTCTTGTCTTTGATCCACATCTCTGTCTCATCGCACTCCAGCCCATAGTTGTGCAGACTAACAGCAGAATCCACTTTCCTCTTCTTGTCCTCCACCATGGCCTTGAAGGCCTCCCACCTGAGAGAGAGGATAGCAGTGTGCTGTGAGTTTACATGCAAAGGGTTTCATCATATTATGTGTTGCTGGCACATGTAGGTGTCACAACTTCAAAATTTGTGATATCTCATTTTAGAATGAAATTCTTTATATGCCTCTGGGGAAGGTGAAAATATTGGCTATTATTGGTTTGTAATCCACTGTATACAAATCTACAGTAAAGTTTAGTGCAAATGCATAGAAGACTCTGAAGGCACCTCTTATTCAGACGCATCTGACATTCCTTGACCTCTCTGGTGCGAGGGTGCCTGCTGTCCTCAAGCTGTTTTACGGCTTTGTTGACATCATCAACCCTTGACTGAACATTTGCCATATCTTGAGCTAGAATGCTCAACCTGTGAAGAAAAAAGTGTATTACTTACAATGAATACAGTACAATCTCATATATGAGGCATAACCACATGTTCACCAGAGTCTGAGTTTAACTTGCACAGAGTACGAGATGGATTGGATTTACCTTTACATATCAGGTAAGGTAAGTGAGTCAAAACACGGTATAACTGAGGTCATGTTTTGGGGGGTGTTTGCATTTTTTAAGGAGTATTTTTTGTGAAATAGACTATTTGATTCTGGTTTGTACAAAATCTCATAGATGCACAATCACCATGTAGACCATGTATTTGTTTTAGGTACCTATTCTGTACTACTTCCAGGTCCTCCAGCTTCTCAGGCACATCCAAGCCCACCAACCACGTCTCCTTCTGGCCCATCCAAAGCTCACAGGCGTCTGTCTCACTGAAGATGGTGTACAGGGCCATAGTGTCATCTAGCTTCTTCTGTCTGAGGTCAGCCAGAGACATGAGCTCCATGTACAGGTCCTTGATATCTTTCAGACGTCTCTGGATATCTGGGGTGTTTCGTAGCTCCTCCGGCAGCCCGTTGGCCTGTTTGGACAGAGCATCAATGGCAGCTCCATTCTTGGCTGTTTCATTCTTCACGTTGTTGTGCTTTTTCAGTAGCCTCTGGGTGGTGTACTCATCGTGGCCCACATCATCACTGCTCATCTGCCTCTTGGCATCCAACAGCCAGGCCTTGAGGTCGTCGGCATCTCCCTGGAACTGGAAAAACCTCTGAGTGTCCTGGAGGTTCTGCTTGCGAAATGCTGCCAACTCCTCCAGCTGCTGCCACTGCCTCCTGACGTCATCCATGCATTCTTGAACCTTCGGGGAGCCAAAGTGCTTGGCCTGGATCATCTTATCTCCTTCGGCCATGACCTGCTGGAGGTGGGCACGGCGGGCCCCGAGCTCGTCCTCAAAGGCACTGTGTTTGCTCTGGAGGACCAGCACGCTCGTCAGGTCCTTGCCATAGTCCAGGGAGGAGAAGATGTTCTCTTTCTCCTTGATCCAGCTCTCCAGCTCCGCCATCTCCCACAGGAAGTTCCAGAAGCGGCGGGACTGCTCCAGACGAGCCCTGCGCTGGGCCGCCAGGGCACACAGCTCCTGGTAGCAAAGGTCCAGATGCTGCACCCTGTCCCGGATCACCTGGGGATCACATGGCTTGTAGCCTGGGAAAGAAAAGAGAGGAAGGTTTATATATTAATTAATTTCACTTTCTCCACCCACGTAATCCTTTTCAAGGTCACTGAAGCCTAATCCCAGCATACATTGGGTAGAAGGCAGGGAGCTGTGCTGGTCAAGTTGTCAGTCTATCACAGGACTAATGCAGATAGAACACAGGGAGAAAATGCACTTTACAGAGGAAGGATTGAGGATCAAACCTCGTTGCTGTGAGGTGACCACTTAGCCACACTGCCTTTTTTATACTCAGATTATTTGATTTTAGTGGCTTATCTCACACAGACTTAATCATCGTTACTATGAATGCATATGTAGACAACCTCTAACATAGTCATGTTTTCTTATGTTTATTATTTTAAGAATTTTGTGAGTACTGTATAAGGTTTGTCAACCTTTTAAAGCTCAGAACACAAACAACAAATTCCTTGTCTTGCCCTTGGTTCATGAAAAGATATTGCCTCTTCCAGTAATAGGCCTGCAAACCATTTAGGGTTCTGACCCGTAGCTTAAGAAACCACAATAAAAATATTTGCAAGGCTAGTAGATTAACCATTGCACTTACTGTCACCATTGGCGAACTTGAGGGCTGCTGCGTTGGCATTCTGCACCCTCTCCGCCTGCAGAGCAATGTCATTCTCCACCAGAGCATGTTTCTGTAGCAGGTCCTCCACTTCCAGCAAGTGTTTCCCGAAGTCAGGAGACAGCAGCCGAGACTGAGGAGGGGAACCAAAGGGTTAGGACCAGGAGGGAAGACGAGTAATGTTGTAGTACGAAGAGATATTTAGTGAAAGGGGCACTAATACTGGATCTGATTGATAGATCTATAAATACATTCATACATTATTATTATGTTTTAATAATTAGCAGGTTTTTTCCACACATTTTATAACCAGATTCATAAGATTGTGGTTTGAATGATATTCAGTCATTTCTTGGAATAATATACTCTATTATAATGGAGTTAGTTATTAGATTGTTCCACTGTAAATGTGCTTATCCAATATGTCCTTTGATTTTAGCTGAGTGGTTAGAGGTACCATCCCATAACCAACCAACAGTGTTCTGACTGTGAACCACTACTTGCTCACTCATTGGATGAGGGCATTGGCTTGATGCCTAAAATGTAAATGTTATTAATTCATGTGTTGTTCGTTCCTGTACCTTCATGTCATCCATCCAGCTGATGATGTGGAGCATCTCCTGGAAGATCCTCTGCAGTGTCAAGTTCTTATCCAGTCGCCCCCTGCGGGCCTTCAGCAGCTCCTGCAAGTAGTCCCACAGGCGCATGATGTTGTCTTTGCGCACGTCAATACGCTTGGCGTCGTGGTAGCGCTCGGACTCCAGCTCCTTTGAGATGGCCACCAGGGCCTGAACGCGCTCCTCATACGCAGCAATATCTGTCTCGATGGCATCGTGTTTCTTCTTCGCTGCCTCCACCGCTGGCAGGTCATAACCAAAGTTATCCTGGGGAGAAGAGAGCAGAGAACCTCTCAGGACACACTACAAAAAGAGTAAAAAATAGTGTGTATTGCAGGGGTATGTCTTCCATAACATCATCTACCTTTTTTGACAAATGGAAAGAATGAAGAATGATAAAATAATGATTTAATAAAAATGTGAGTTGCGCTGTCAATCTCTCTTCATGCCTGTTGGCAAATCGAAGTCATTATTTACCATTTTCCAGTCTGCCGGCAGAAGTAGAGGCAACAGACTGCAGACGCTGCAATTTTGTTTTTCTATTGTAATCACTTACATATTGTGCGAAGAAACTCACACAGTCTTTTACTTGCAGCTGACACATTTGAATTAAAATGTCAGCTTTGCATGTTTTGTAGGAAACCTTTCACCAACAACAATAGCAGGTGTGTAAAGGACCTGCTTTCATTAATTCAAGCAAAATGTAATCTGTACTCTCATGTACTATCTGCAGTCCCGGTGTTGCTTCTTTTACCTGAGCGACTAGTCTCTGGTTCTCCATGAGCCAGGTCTCCCTCATGGCGGCCTTCCTGTCGAACCTCCTGGCCATCTGCTCCAGCTTCTCCTGTCTGATCAGCTCATCCCGGAGGACACGCTCCCGGTCGTGCTCCGCCCTTTCCAGACGCTCCCAGGCCTGCACACAAACGCATGAGACGCTTCAGTAGGGTTCGCAGTTTTTGCTACTTGGTGGATGGTTGGCGGTGTTACATAATGGGGATATAATCATGGTAATTTCTCTTGTAATCTCTGACCCTGTTGATGTCGGCAACCAGGGCTCCCTCTTTAGGAGTGTAGACCCTCTGGTTGTTGGCCCTCATACGACTCTGGATGGTGAATAGCAGCACCTCCAGGTTACCCTTCTCCTGGAACCTGGGAGACAACAAGTCACATGAAACAACATAAAAAACAGAGCGACTTGAACCACAAGGGGACATGCAGAAGCCCTTTGGGAATTCCTATGGGTTATAATGACTAGAATAGAATAGAATAGAATAGAATAGAATCAAATGCATGCAGTAGAATGGTGGTTGGTTAATGCACTCACTTGGGAGGCTTCTCCACAGTGCGGTAGGAGTTGAAGGCCTGAAGCTGCTGCTGAACTCCAGTCAGAGAGTTGGCCAGCTTGCGGTTGTTGAGCACAATGATGGTCTGCTCGATCCACGTCAGCAGGTCTGACGCGAGCGTCTCATACTTGTCGACCATCTTCTCAGTCTCAATGGCGTGATCCAGAACCTGAAGCAGAAAATCGGAGGTCAGAGACAAAAATGTAACATGTAACATACATAAAAGCACACAGGCCCACACGTCCTCACCTTTCCAACTCTCTTGCCCTCGACGGCGAGCTGCTTCATCTTTGAGAAGTAGTGGTAGAACGCCACGACGTATGTGATGATGGACTTCTCATCCGGGTTCTCTGTGAACACATCTGCAGAACAGAAGAGCAGACAGGTCAGTCACAGCCAAAGCAGAAACATCCCTGGTCCCTGAGGTTTCTCTTTCCACCAGGCTTCAAGCTCATGAGCGTTTAGTTCTACATGAAGACACACACAAGCCTCCGACACTTGCCTTCTGGGTCCAACAGTTTGGTCACGCCAAGCTGCTGCTCCGCTACGTTGAAGGCATTCTGGAGGTTGTGGGTCGGGTTGGACCTCTTCAGGGTGTTATAGTCCAGCAGATCTGGTCTGAGAGAGAAAGATGGAAACAAAGATGGAGAGAGAGAGAGTGAGAGAGCAAATGAGCAAGAGTGAGAAAGTGAAAGAGATGAACGACAAAGGGAGAATGAGGAAGAGAGACATTGAGCAGATGGATTTTTGCGTGTGTTTACATTTAGGAGACAGAGCTGGTGAGAGTGGATTTGGCTATTCATCTCCCCTTACCGGTGTTTGTGTATGAGAGCGTTGAAGGCCATGCCGTCCTTCCAGCTGGTGGTGAAGTTTGTGATGTTGACATTGGGATATCTGTAAGACAACAGACAGGCGATGTCACTGACTATCGGGGACATCGCTGAGACGCTCCCGTTCTGAATCAACCCCTGTAGAATCAGATGCAGTGTTGTCTTATCGCGACGGCGTCCATATGCTTTCACAAGTCACAAAATTCTCCAGAAATCCAAGAGATGATCTGCAGTATAACTGGCTCTAAAATGTAAACTGAAATGAATGGATTTTCTCTTCAGAAAATCAACCTTTAAAAGATTTCATCATTTTAAAAGGGTTTCATGGTCACAAAACATCATCTTCTTTAAAGGATCATGTCAACCTGAAGTTCAAGTTCAAAACCAGACTTCCACTTATGAGGTTTTTCTGTGATAATAGCAATATTCATATTGACATCCATCAGTGCAACCAAAAACCCTGCATGACTTCTACCTCAATTTTATAGGACTTTTATAGGACTTTATAGAAAACGAAGGCTTGCTGACCACTAAATCACTCATTGATTTGTTTTTCATTGTGCAAGTAAAACAATAGAACACTTTATTGATACCTTAAGACAAAATTGAAAACGTTGAGGTCTATGAGGGTTTGTGTGTTTGGCAAACCCACGTCTAACATCTAACAGAGTCTCAGCTGCGTCCAGTACACCACATCGATTCTCATTAGGAGTCCCAGAGGATGTTGAGAATGGGCTGGCGATGCTAGAGACCACCCATCCCACTCACCCTGCTGTTTTCATCTGGCACCACAGAAGAAGAGCGTCCTTGGCCGAGCGCGTCTCCTTTTGGTCCGCCTGGCCGGTCTCCACGATAATATCTTGGATCTGACAAGAACAACAAGGGCACAAACAGCCGGGAGATGAATAATAGAACTTAACTAATGACTGTGAGGGTTGAAATCAAACAGGACCGATTCACAGCGGAGGACAAACACATAACTGGAACATGTCACTAATAAGAGGCGCCGATGGGGAACGTTTTGGCAGCGTTTTGACACAAGAGACACCAATGAAATAGGAGGTTTAATTTGTGTAAAACAAGCCTGTTCTCCAGTGATACATCAGTTGCCCTGGCTGGGTTCTCATGAATCTGAACCCCGGTCGAGTTGATAGAACAGGGGATGTTAATTATTGAGGTTCTTATTTTCCCACATAGTCGGATAGTAATTAGAGCAGTTTGGTGATCTGAGAGACAGGCCCTCAGAGAGGACTAAATTTAGCCAGCTTTGCTTCTCCTTGGTTTAGTCAGGCTGTAAAGACGTAGACAGGAGCAAGTCAACTCCTTCCTTTTCCACTCATTCTTCTTTTTTTGAAAAGGTTGAATAATGCAGCAGGTCATATTGTTTGAAATAACGTTTCTAAAAATAACAGTGTGGCTGTCAAATTAAAAATAAATACACGCCTTTCCCCCCCAAGCAGATAAAAGAATAAAACAGACATATTCTATTGTATTCTTCTGGAAGAGCTTCTAACTGGGCATGATGACGTCTGAAGGCATCTCATTCCAGGAAAAAATGAAAAATCTGTCTAGGCTGGTTAGTTGGGATTGTTTCTGTGTTGTTCATATAGACCCAGGTTACACTGGACACTTAAAACTGACTTTTGTCATTCAAAAAATTGGATTTTGCTATGAGTTTATCCAAGACTGAAGTGGAATTCTACATTATCAATGTAAATGTCAAGTGCACACATAACAGGTTTTCAGAGCAAGACTGGGTGCACAGTGATGTAGTGTAGCCAGGGGGTCTTAGTTTACCTGGAAGCGGAGGATGATGGTCCAGATGAGGCCCAGGATGAGGCGATGGTTGCCGTCGACGATGTCGTGGGAGCCCATGTTCTCCAGGTGGACCCTCTGCTCCTTGAGGAACTGCAGGGCCTTGTCCACGTTCTCCAGACAGTGGATACGCATGCGGCCCTTAGTGGGCTTAGGCTGGGGGAAGAGAGAGAGCAAGAAAAGAGAGAGAGAGAGGAACGGAGGTATAGAAAACAAGAAAAGGAGAGAAAAACATAAT
The DNA here is from genome assembly GCA_034670385.1 of Hoplostethus mediterraneus. Taxonomy (NCBI): domain Eukaryota; kingdom Metazoa; phylum Chordata; class Actinopteri; order Trachichthyiformes; family Trachichthyidae; genus Hoplostethus; species Hoplostethus mediterraneus. The sequence goes on from JAXDDW010000007.1 coordinate 10,593,249, forward strand.
AAGGCAAGGGAGTAAGAGACAGAAGAGTGTTGCTTGTTGGTGAAAGACTGAAGTGATCGAGTCGTCTCATGCACACACACACACACACACACACTCTTACCAGCCGTTCACCGGAGAGGACCTCCAGCAGTTTGATGAGCATGCGTCCGTCCCGCAGGTCCAGATAGAGGTCGGAGATGCGGCAGCCGACCCGGGACAGGATGGAGTTGACCCACTTGGTGAACGTCTTCTTCTGAACCGCCTCACGTTCATCTGGCGGGAGAACAACGCAAAGAAAGACCGTGAAGCGAATGCTCCATGAGTAACGTGAGCGGTGAGGTTGGGCCGCTGAACAGGGATTCAGCGTCTTGCTCAGGTACACTGCAGGCCCGACGCTCGCCGACACAGGGACTTGAACCTGAGTCCTCCGGGTTGAAGGATGGAGATTTACTTACTCAAACATCCCTTGGAGGCAGAAATAATCACCTTGAGTTAAAACCTCAATGGACTGAGCCAAAGAACCACAGTGAACTAGCTGTAATAGCCTATAACCATCTACGTAAGCTAGTTCGCTAGTTAGCTCGTCTGCTGGCCTTCGTTCTGCCCATTAAGGTTTAACTCCACCAATGAGATTAACGAGATTGATGAGACACATTAACACAAACAAGGCTCTGTGCGTACGGTGAAGTGTAGGTGTATTTATGCTGCAGCGACAGGATGGGGAGAGATGCCGGGAGTAAAAGCACCCGAGTCTTTTGAGAGGGTTTTTGGAAGGTTGAGCACCACCCACACGGTGACACATCTCACAGGGCGCTCACACTTCCACTTCAAACCCCATCCCAACACACTGGCAGATGTGCCACCTACTCAGTGGCAAAAAATAAAACTGGGATTCAATGGCACCGTATATATAAATATGACCCAATGTACTCTATTCTGTTTACGGTGTATGTGGGCACTCTACATGTGAGTGGTGGTGAGGTATTATATTGTATTGATTCTTATAAATTCCTCTTATAAACTCATTATGGTCTCAGTTTTTTTTTTAAAGGCAATCTATATTTACCATTAAGGAAAAGTGGTGCAAAGACAGCAAAATCTTACACAGGGAAAAACAAAGTTCCACCATAACAAAGTGGTAGTTTGGGCTCTATATACACAGTATGATCATTCAAATTAAAGCTGACAAATTTATTTAAGTGCTATATATCCATTTTGGAAAATTCCTGCTGACTGAAATCGATTAGTTCAAGTAGTTTAAAAAACAGACGATTCTATCTACAACTGTCTTACATGACTCGTAACTCTTCATATATACAGGGAAGGTATGTTAGAAGAATCTAGGACAAGGATGAAGGACGGTTTCCTTGTGGGACACTACTATGTTGACTACCTCCATTGCACCCCACACACACACACACACACACACCCCTCAACACACACACAGTTTAACAGGCAAAGTTCGTGGTGCAACATCTTCCCCGTATGGTACCGAGTGTTGTTCCTCTGTTCTCCCCGCCACTCTGCGCCCTGTTTATTCCCGATCCCACATATGAGTGCAAAGGGCTGCATCCTTAATGACTGGTGTAATAAATGATTCAGACCCCGGGGCTGCAGAGAACAGGCAAGGAACAGCTAGAGAGGACGAAGAAGAAGAAGAAGAAGAAACAAGAGCAGAGAGAGAGAGAGAGATGGAGTTTAAGATCTTGGGATAAAGTTAGAGAAAGAGGGCGAAGAAGAAGAAAGGAGGTAGAGGAGAGAGAGAGACTGGAGCAAAGGTAAACCAGAAATTAGGGGAGAAAGAAAAAGGAGGGCAGATGAGAGAGGACAAGAGGGATCAGAGAGAAAGTAATAACTCGCTTGGGTCTACAGAGACCCAACCAAGTAAAATGGAGCAAGGAAACCACAGCTATACCCTGATCTGCTGAACATGCCCTAGTACTCGCTGCCCCACTCCAACTCCTTCCTCATCCTCCCGAACAGCGATGTAAAGTATCAGCAGCGATGCTATGCTAGGTTCCTTAAATAAATCATGGTTCCTTCTTCTCCCCCACCGCAGAACAACACCCCCGTTGCTCCGCCACGTCCACAAGAATCACCGTCCCGTGAAAAACGAATGACAATTAAAACATGGAAAATAACTGAGAGCTCCATTAGCAACGTCAGCCTTGATTTAGCAACATCACAAACACTCACATCCTGTCAGCCGCACAGAAAACAGAGGACAGGAAAACAAGGTACAACATGGCAGCCACCTTGAGGCATCACAGTGTGTATGTACCGTGGAAAAGGCTGTTACATGCAGTGGGAGCTAGGCTGGACTGGTTGGGGGTGCTGCCTTCAGAGCATCGTGGGAAATGGCAGTACCACAGTGTGCACAGGGCTCTCCCGTATCGTCTCACATCACAAGACCTTGAGAGGAGACGGGGGGGGTGCACGTCGATGCTCTCAGGCCATTTAGGAAAGGAGAGGGAGGGGTTGTTGCTGCACACGCCTCCCTGCTGAGCTGTCTCCAGATGAGTAGTTCAACAAGCTCAACGCTGAGCTGACAACAGCTCTCTGCACACTTTGCTGCTCAACACAGCCTCGTTCCCTGTGAAAACCCTGTTCCGTCTAATCCCAAATCCTTGTAGGGTTGTTGTATCGAGGTTGACGCACAAGCATGGATTCCCACGACAGGATTGCAGACTTGAGCTCTTTGAGCCATGATAAGACATACTGAGCAGGTCCAGGTGAAACCACGTGAAAGCTACAATCCTATATTGGATTGAATATACTATTGAATCCAAAACTTTGCACAGTACTATAACTGTACTGTATGCTTCATGTTTGGCTGGTGCACCAGGCTGCACTGCGGTATGGACAGATGTCTTTCTCTTCTGTTAACGTTCTCAATTACATTTTGCATCAGCGCTACAGCTGTTTAACCAACGTTTTTACTCTCTGTTTTTCCACGCTGGTCTGCACCTCTGCACCTCATCAGCGCCATTCTGCATCCCTTCCCAACGTACAGGCTTCCCTTTCTGCCAGCTGTGTATCAGTACAAGCCTGACTAAACACTCGTCTGTTTCACATGCTTTTTACTTACTGATTTCTCATCCACTCTTTGGATTCCAGTGACAGCGCCATGACTTATTCATGCTGATGGATTTTCCCTGTATACAGCCTGATCCGTTTTTTTTCCCACAGGCAGCTCTTACTGGATGTGACCCAGGGGCCCCAGAGCACATCCCTGCATGCCTGAGTCATGGCACTGCCAGTGCTACCTGTCCCAGGGACATCACACCAATTTTGTGTTGGAAGCTTTGTTTACCTGGTGATGGAGGGCATGTTTTCAGTCTAAAACCTACTGTCTGAGGACTGACACCATGTGACTGCTGAAAATGAGATGAATGCATGTTTGAGGTGGTTGGTAATGAGCAAAACAAACCTGTGTTTTGAATTGTGACGGCTTAGGAAAGTTGCAAAAAGATTATTTTCTTGCAAACTCAACAAACTCCCAAAGAACACAAGACTTGACAAAAAGACTTGTGGAGGAAGGTGCGGGGGCGCAGAACAGGTCAAAGGTTAAAGGTCAAGATGTAACCAAAAAACGACCAGGCAAGGTGGAACAAATACACACCAAGCAAACATCATAAACACAGAAGGGAGCGAAAAAACAACAAGAATGTCCCAGATCAGAAAGTGGGTGCATGGGTGGGTGCTCTCGTTTCTTCTTACTTATTATGATTTCTGTCTGACATCTCCGGTGTAAAAACGATCCTCAACAGGACTAACCTGGCAAAATAAAGGTCAAATAAAAAGTAAATAAAGTTTAGTGGACTCTAGACACCTCTCTGATTTGGGAGAGCTTCACGTATCAGATTCCTCTACGCTCTTCAGAATCAGTCAATACTTGAAATCTACCAGAGGGCAGAAAAAAAAAGGGGATGTTTCCCCTTTCGGTTCCTCCATCGTCTCCTCCATTTTCCTCCTCTCACTAATGCATTCCTGTCATCAGGGATTTAGAGAGCGTAGTGCAAGCTAACACAAAACCCACAGTGATGGACGGCCTCCCTCTTGAAGCCCTAATAACACCGAGAGGGAAGAAGTGAAACTGTCAGAGAAATAGATTTTTGTTTTTAACACTGCCAACGTAATCATGGAAAAAGTGAGATGTTAGAATCCCAAAAAAAGGTCAAAGGTGAAAATGATGCACTGAGGTGTTGTTCACTGAAATATCTGATGAAATAACTGAAATGTATTTTTTCTTCTTAGGTAAAAAGTCCTTCACGCTACCGGGACGATGAATGGCAGCGGAGGGAAAACAGCGCAACCCTTTTTTCGGAGTTAGCGCCATGAAATATTTAAGGCCAAGTCAGTGAACAATTGGGGCAGAGCTTCAGCTTCCTGGAAATAAATAAATAAGCACCAAATACATTTAATAAAAGAGTCACTATGATGGAAGCACCTGGTGTGTTTTTTCTCTCCAGTTCAACAGGGTGAGAAACTAACCTCGCACATGCTCACATCACACCCAGGACATAAACAGAGGCTGGGGGAGGGAGGGAGGGGCATGATGTGGGAGAGGATGGACACACACACTCTCTCTCTCTCTCTCTCTCTCTCACACACACACACACACACACACACACACACACACACACACACACACCTCCGCAAGCACTTCCTCGCCCAGACCCCCTGTACCTTGCAACTGCCTGAAGCGTCCATCCAGGATGGATTTGAAACAGATGTTGGAGGTACTGTAGCTCAGCCAGCGGGCCCGTTTCATACCCTTGGCCGAGGAAGAGGAGGAGGAGGAGGAAGAGGAGGGGGGAGGGGGAGGCGGCTGCGGGGGAGGAGAGCGCCGCTGACGTCTGGGGGTGCAGGAGAAGGAGGAGGAGGAGGACAGGGACGAGGAGGAGGATAAGGGGGAGAGTCCCGGGGGCGCCATGGCGACGGGGACGTGCAGCAGCAGGGTGCCGTTCCTCTCCGGGTGGTGCTCCGGCTCCGGGTGCTTGCTGCTGCCGCTGCTGCTGCTGCGCCCGTCCCCCCTCGCCACCACCCTCTTGGCGTCAGCTCGCTGGGCCCGGTGGCACCGGCGGCGTGCTCCTGCTTCGGCTGCTGCTGCTGATGCTGCTGCTCACGCCGACCCGCGCCGGGGCCTCTTTCTCATAGGGCGGCCGGCTGGCGGGCTCCTTGGCTCCGGTCCGGACGACGGTCTCCCTGCTGCTGGTCTTCAGGCTGATCTTGACCTCTCTCAGCCGGGGTTGGCTGATGGGGGCGGCGCGCAGCAGGCACGGGCTGCTCATCCTGACCCCAGACGACAACAACAACTACAGCAACACACACACACACACTCACTCACACACACCGCCTGCAGCTGGGAGAGACGAGCCTGGCCACTCCACGTCTCTCCTCTTCTCTCTCTCTTGTCTCTCTGTCCTCCTTTTCCGGCTCCCACTCGTGCTCACTCCTGCTCCCTCCCTCCCTCCCTTCTTCTTTTCTCACTCTCTCCCTCTCCCCCTCCCCCTCTCTCTCTCTCTCAGTCTCTCTCTCTACCTCTCACTGCTGCGGTGATGATGCTGTGCTCGGCTCAGGCTCAGGCAGCCTTCAGTTCGGGTCAGAGTGGTCTCTCCAGCCCCAGCCATGCATACAATATGTCTCTGGCTCCGCGTCCACGTGCTGGGAGGCTCCCCCCTCCTCCCCCCCCGGCACAACACTCCCACACAGTCATGACATCACCACACGGGAAGTGCGAAGCCACCGATGTGACCGAGGCAGAAGTGGCGTAGTGATGCGCGGCGATCGAGCGTATCGGTCTCAAGGGAATGTGTAAGGAGCAGTGTGTGTGTGTGTGTGTGTGTGTGTATGTGCTGGGTGCACGCTTCCAAATTCCACAAGCTGTAGATTAACACTGGGTGTCAGAGCCTCTCTCTCTCTCTCTCTCTCTCTCTCTCTCTCTCTCTCTCTCTCTGACAGGAAACTCTGATTGCATTACGGAAACATCAGTGCAGCAGCACTCTAACACAAGGCTGCCAGCACCCACACAGACAGAAGCCCTCCTTACTTAAAGAGACAGGGAGAAGAGGGGGGAGAAAACAGTCCGGTAAACAGTCTAGACACCACTTCAGCCACCCATCTCCACAGTCCGATTCATAACCGTACCACATCACGGCTGACCCCTACCGACGCGAACACGGCGTGACCCTCACCTCCCCGCGTCTGCGATTCCTTCCTTCTTGCCCCAGAAACATTGCTATTTAAAAACCCCTGCGGACCCCGGGGCAGCAGCAGCAGCAGCAGCACCACCCCACAGGTGGGTCACAGCTTACGAGCTTAGCCAGAAATGCCAGAGATCTGCGCTATGGGAGGGAGACGGGCAGGGCAGCTGTCCAGATCGGTCAGACCGGGGGGCATTCTGGGAATGCGCAAGCGATCCCAGTAACTTGGAGGGGGCCGGCGGGGCTCGGCCGCTGGGAATGTGCACGACCACAAGACACTTAAATCATAATAATAACACATCACGTTTATATCGCGCTTTTCATAGTAGCTTTTCATAGTAGCAAAGACGTTTTACAGTGAAAAACAACAGCAGATGACACATTTTACTAGATAAAACACACACACACACACACAAAGCTCCTACAGCTATCTAAGTGGGGGCTTTTGAGACCATGACCATGTGATAAAATCTCATTGGGGGGGACGTCTTGTAACTTTTTGACTCATAAATCTCGTCGGTGAACACATCGGGGACCACACAAACCTTCCCAAGGCATCCCATCCTTTCTCCCCTGCCAAAACTCTCAAAAAGTGTCATCTTCAACAAATCTGTGTGTCTATTTGCAGCACAACTTCCAGCAAAACGTATGAAAAGTTGGTTAGCAGCTGCACACTATATGTTGCTATTGACATAAGTTATGAAAAGTAACACTAGATGTGCTGTGCATGACACATGACACATGACACATGGCCTATTTCCCGTGCAGCCGCTCACCTGCGAGGGCCTTGATGCGCGAGCGCTCAAACAGCCTGGCGGAGCTGTTGTCGTTGTCCAGGTCGCCGTCTGAGAGGTCGAAGCGGGTGTTGATGCGGCTGTACTGCTGCGTGATCTCCGCATTGTCAAAGTCTGTGGTGGACGTCATGGCGGCGGCCAGCGTGGCGACTGGTCCAGGGGGACGGCTGCGGGCGTCCTCAGGTGCTCTGGGGCTGGGGAGGAGGAGGAGCAAAAAGGGGGAAGAGACGGCAGGACGGACCTGACTGGGAGGGAGTCTGAGAGACAGAGGGGGGGAAACAGAGAGGTGTCATTATGAGTATTGTTCTTGCTCAGGAGTTCACCAGACGGAGACGAAGCTGTATCAGCGTTTATCAATATAATAAAGAGAGACATCAGTGTAGGAGAGCAGAAAACAAATTGAGGTTGAAGTGTAAATAGCAAATACAATATAAATGCTGTCAAGAGGAGAGAGGGCAGGGTTGCCGAGATAAGAGGGAGAACCCCGGTGAGTGTTGCGCGCCTTATCGCTACCGTCTGCCAAACCAGACAGATATTTTCCTGCTAACCATCGAGGTCATCCATCATCACCTCCTAATGGAAAATAATAAACACCACTGTGATTTCCATCATCGTTTCTCTTTCATTTGAGCCCTTAAAGCTGGCCCCGTCACCCCTGTCAGCCCCCCCAACGTCCCTCAGGATCTCCATTTTGTGCGTGACACGTTGCCCAACTGTTACCCTGCAGTGTGTGTGTGTCTGTGTATTCTCTGTGTGGAATGGCGGGTGAAGGTTAGCCGCTAAGATAGCTCTATCTGGGCGCAGCATAACTCTCTTATCACCCGTCACGGGGGGGGAGGAGGGCAACCCCTCTCTGCTGGAGAGCGTGACGTGAGCGTTTCAAACCGCCCTCTCTCTCTCTCTCTCAAATGATGCAGTTTGAACCCTGAAGGCGTGTGTTTGTGCGTTTCCGTTGGTGGGCAGCTTTGAGAGTAAGCGTGTGCACGTGAGGGAGGGGGGCTAGCTTGTGTTGGCGCCGTGGTAGACGGTGCATGGAGGTCAATGAACATGGCAGAGTGTCCTCATGGTGCAGACACTCAATACTAACTAATAATACTGATACGTTTTTCATAGCATCAGAGAAATATTAGAAATAGGGATTTGGTTAACAATCATTATTTTACATTGCATTTATTTTGCTTTAGATTCATGTTTCCAAGCAATTAATGCACTATAATACTGACATTTTGTTAAAATTTATATAGTAATCTTGTACAATAATTGTCTAATTTCTGCTCATCTCTTTGGGGAGGTTGACAAAACACCCATCTGGGTAGACCTAGAATTACTACATCCGATATCAGCGTGTTTCCATCTGCCTCTACACAAATAAACCAAACACAAGTACATCTGACTGAAGAGGAGGTTAGCCCGGTGTGTTCAGGGAAGAGGCCCTTGGTCATGTAAAGTGATCCTGCAGGTCTCCTCCTCCTCCTCCTCAGTATCAGGGCTCTGCAGAGGGATGTTATCAGCCTGGAGACGCTCCACCCACCGCTGGGGATCCCCTTATCGCCGCACACACAACCTGGACGGGGCTACTGCACAACTCTCTTTACAGACACATATCCACCCTCCACTGTACTGCGTGTGATGTCTGGGGTTATAATGCCAAATTAAAACTGTAAACTGGGATTTTAGGTGCTTACTGATACAACACCAACCTACATTTTTATCTCAGTTAAGCAGGATGGCGTGGTTAGAGGCGGTCCTGTAACTGAAATGTCACCGGTTCAGTCAATGTAAGTCCCTCAGTAGCTAGGTGTCCTCTTGTCCTTGAGCAAGACACTGAACTCCTCCCTGGTCACTCAGTGTAAGTCAGGCTTAATAAGAGTGTCGAGAAAATGCAAAAAAAGGTGGAAATTATGAGATTTGCTGAGGTTGAATATAATACAGACATTTCTGTGAGGTTCAATTTGATTTGCAGAGCAGGGTTTGTGCACGACACCTGAATACTTTGTTTAGGAGATGTGAAAAGCCTTTTTTTCTGATGAAAACCTGCAGCTCTACCACCATTCCCCCCAAAAAATATATGAGGTAAACAAAAAAAATCTGTTGTAATATAAAATTCTGTCTTGACAAGGAAGGTGCCATCTCCTTTCACCCTCCCTCAAATCCCCAATAATAGGATAAACCGTTCCCACTGCTGTAACTAAAACCCATGTTGATGCTTCTCCTCTGAAGAGTACAACACATTAGCTGGCTACTGTCTGGGAGTGGGCGCATTATTCTGAGTAGCCCAGAGTGAAATGGAGAGGATGAAATAAGAGATGGGTGTGGTCAAGACGCGTTGACCTACAGTGTATGAAACCGTAGCAGCAGCAAGCAACTGGACTAAGAACAGGGTAGGCCCCTGGTCCAGTGGAGACTGGTGTAGTGTAAATCTGAGACATAAACACGGGAGTGGATAGAAATCAATATGGAGGGTGGAGAGGAGGAGTGACCACCCCCCTTCTGCTGCAGTAGAAGTCTGGACTGAACCTGTCAATATCAAGAACACACTAATCAATACTATTCATCAGATAAAGGGAAATACTTTAACCTGTGAATAATCCATCATCAGTGTGTGGGAAATCTCTACTGTTGTGGTCAATCTTGTTTTGACTGGAACAATACTGAGGCTGATCTTGGCAGAGGTTATAAGGAATCGATTGTAAACTATTCCTGGAGTGTGTTTACACAAAGTCCTTGCGCATCCAGACCGTTAGTCTGGGTACACGGTGGCACGCTCTCACTTGTCCTTTTAAGGGGTTATAAGGGGAACTCGTTTGCACGGGGAACATCTCATTTCATTGTTATTTCAAAAGGCTTTGACACCTCGCGGCTGTTTTCATTCACCGATGTGCATCATCGGGTGTTTTGTTTGACAGAGAAAGAAAGGCTATAAAATAATGAGCAATGAGCAATAATGAGTAAATAAAAAATGTGCGCGTGGGCCTAGCTGATGAGAAAACCGCACTTTTCTAGGGCCAAACGCGCATAAAGCCATCGCGCGCAAGTTCACCAAAGTAGCGGGCCTTGCTGCGGCCTCCATAAGTAGCATATGGTTGTTAAATGACAACTTAAGTAATGACCCAAGATGTAACTACAACAAACACTAATAAACCACAACAACAGAGCATATTCGCGTCAAATAAACCAGCATTTGAAAAGAACGACATGTCCTTTACGGTCTGGTCCAACAGGTGGTTTGGAGTAAACTTACCACGAGACTACAAACAGCGGCAAACAAGTGTCAGAGGAATGACAGCCATTCAGTGACCAATGACAGAAACTATTTGGACACGGGTCAATTTTCTTCTTGTTGCCATAAGGCATTAGCGGTCCCTTCAATTTACACTTACTTGCTTCTGGATGTTGTCCTGTCCGAAGGTGTTTATCTTGAGTTTTCTCCCTGCCAATAAACCAATTATAATCCCATTGAAGCGGAGTGGTCCCGGTCAGAGCGGTGGTCTCCACGGCGCGAGCAGGGAATGGTCCTGGACGGGGGACTAGGGAGAGGGGCTGTAGGCGCCGCGCACACCACGGTCATTCCGGAGAGCCAGAGCCTGACCCACCCTGCTGGGTTAAAAATAAAGTGGGCGCATCGAGTACATGATCTCTCCGCGCAGGGGACGGACATTCCTGACAAGAGCTGGTGGCTCTAAATGGCAGAGACACTTCTGATCTCCTGTGCGCCCCCACCCCCGGCCTGCCTGTCCCTCTAATCGCACATACACCAAACACCACCCACCCACCCGCCCGCCCCCTCTCACAAATGTCACCTCCACTACTGCCTACAGTGTGTCCCATTCACGTACAGTGCAGAGCAGTGGGGACAGGGGCCCCTACACTACAACACAGCTACACAAGTCGTTTGGTGACACATGCAGTTTTAAAACCGTATTTATCTTAAATGTTGTCAATAGGCAGAGATAATTACACTTGTTTCAGGAATTTCCTATAGAAAATAAAAGCAGGTCACTCCACTAGTATCAATGAAACTAATGCTTTTTAAAATTAAGACGCACTACTAGATTAAATGACTTGAGATAGATATTTTTTAGGGCAAAAAAGTTTGGGAGCCCCTGGTATAGTGAGTTATAGTGGTTACAAATGATGAAGCCAAGCCAAAATGTTTAATGTTACCTTGATCTATTGTTGACTGAACAGTTTTGGCAGCAGATCTTTTTTTTTTTTTAGACAGGTGATGTGAAAATTCCACGAATGAAAAAAGAAAACAAAACCAAAAAAACACCTCACTTCAAAATATGTGTCAAGTGTATTTATAAAAATAACATGAGACTATGGGCTACATTGCATGTTATTAGCAACATGGAGGGTTTTGTAATAAAATACATTTAGAACATATCAAAACATAATCAAACATAAATAACAATGCTTTTTACACACAGTGAAACAAGCACAAATATATAGATTTACAAAAAGAAATCATTACAAAAAGATGTCACTGCATTCCTTCATTCTCTGTCCCAGGAGAATCTCAACTTCATGTTTTTGTTCCTTCTTTGGTTCCCCGGGGAACTTCTTCAGTCACAAACTGAGCAGTGCAGCTGCAACGCCAAAAAACATCCTGAACCTTCAACTACTCTAAATTATATGGCTTCATATCTGACCCAGCTTTGACCAAGGATAGTCGCGCCTTTGATCAGGCTTCTGCATAGTTTCAACACTATTATAAACTTAAAAACAATCACAATCACTTTTTCAACGTGAACCTTCACAAATGCATTTACCATTCTGTGCAAGCAACTGTAAACGGCACCATGCTCTGCAAATTCAAAACGACCAGCACCACAAAACACAATCAACAGCATTTTGAACAGAGGACAGTAGGGACAAAATAAATACTATTCAGAATCAGAAGAGAACAAAAACCCTTATATAACTCAGCTTATACACATTGGGGGGGTACCGTATAGTACTGTAGTAATATACATCTTAATGGAGCTCCTGTAAGGAATGCTTGCCAACACAGGCGCTTGAACCCGAGTCCTCTGGTTGAAGGTCAAACTCCCTATGACGCCGTCCTGCTAATTCCCCCTTCTAGAGTATATTTTCAGCAGAGAGGAAGTAGGGGCTAAATAGTAATCACAAATAATTCTTAGCATTTCTTTGGGTGGGATCTGCTGCATTACTGTAGCACCTTTCTGCCCAATACATGGCCTACATACATACAGTTCCCCCTTACTGCTACCGAACCGTTGGGGGAGTATGTTTTACTGCAGAGAGAAGGTTGGTGAGTGGTGTAAAATATGCAGTGCCTTGGGAGATAAACACACAAACATTACAGATCAGGGCTAGACAGTAGTTGCAAATAATTCTCAGCAGTTGTTTGGGTGGAGGTTTGCCGCATCAGGACAATTCAGGTGCCAGCTAGAAGGTGTCCTTCACGCAAAGACTTTCAAAGACTTTCCCTGGCGAGGGTCTAAGCTTTCCGGCTGTCATCGTATTGCCCTATCCGGCAACTTTCACCCATCCTGCACCTAAGTAGGTATATTTGCAAATACTAGTTTCTTGCGTGGTAAATACACCCATCCAAACAACGGAATCTCAGATTGTCTGTTGATCAAACCGAAAAATGTAGTTTGATTTTTTTGCTAGCTTGTCATGATGTTGGCCATGTTGACTTTTAGATATATGGCTGCCTCTATTATAACATAGTTGGAGTCAAAAGCATTGTAGTGCTAACAGGCATAAAGAGAAACTGCTACACCCCACCTCCCCTTCCCCCCAATCTTTCCCAATGGACAATATCAGGTCAACACTTTAATTTAAAAATGTAAAAATAGTTTCATCATGTCATATATCAGTGAATTGATTCGGGAGGGGAACTTGCAAGTTGGAATTGCCCCAACTATATAGTAGTCTAAAATTCAATGTAACACTATGCTGTGTGGGTCATTTTCCTGAAGTCATTCCTTAATGTATCAAAAACACAAAATCTTTGGCAAAATAGGATTATGATTGTTAAAAGCATCATATACATTGATGCACAAACTTAAAAAACAAAGTTACAATATATATATTAAAAAAAATACCCTCATACAAAAAAAAGCTGTATCTGGATATCAACACAACATCAGTGCTCTTAAAAACAAAAGTCAAGTAAATAACGTTTGGGTGCAAATTCAAAGAGACTAATCCCAGGCTTGGGACGGTTTAGTCTAAGTGCTCACTGCTAACGTGTCTTCATGCGTCCTGCGACTTCACTGAGCGAGGAAAGCATCAAGCTCAGCGATGACGGCAGCCTGTCTTCTAGCTACAGTGTTCAAAAGTCGGAGGGGAAAAGATGGCGTCCCTAGGTCCACCTGAGGAGGAGAGAGAAAAGTTAAAAAAAACATGCAACGACTAAGATTATTCACAGGCCAGTCACTTCGTATGACCATCCTATCCCACCTGCAGCAGGTAGATGACCCTGATGGCTTCTCGTCCACCACGTCTGATGGGCTGAAGGACCCAGCAACTGGGCATCATCTCCCCTCGGACAGCGTCCACACTGGGACGAGGCAGAGACTCCTCAAACACAGACTGCATAGCCAGCACATGCAGGCCACCCTGAGGCAGAGGGGGGGGAAACTAAATCATCAAACAGGTAATGCAGGCCATGACTTTTGATCTGCCAAGAACAAAGGCAAGTGTACACTGACAATATTTCATGATAACCCACAGCTGGCATGGATTCCTCCACACCCACTGCCTCTGGGTTAGTAACTTGTTTGATGGAGTTTGTCTGATGCTGAAACAGATTTTGTGGAAAGTGAAAAACTCCATGCCATGTTGCTGGAGGACTATTTAAGACGGTAGTGTCCTCCTGGTTTCATACCAGACAAATGTACATTAACTTTGTTATTAAATGTACATACTTTAAATGTACATTTCTGATTTAAAGTGTGACTTTGTGTATGGTTACGCTGCAGAGGCTCACTGGACCTTACACTAATACTACCAACAACTATCTGTACCGGCTGGTTGATGGTACAACTGTACTGACCTGTTTGGACTCGGTGCTGATGCAGCAGAAGTCTCGCGGCTGGCTGAGGTGGCAGGTGGACGGGTCTGTTAGCAGGTAGACTGAACAGAGAGACGGGGGGAGAGACAGGATGAGCTAGGTGGACAGACAGAGGGTTGGACAGTCAAAGAAACCTGGGAAACCTGTGGCTTTTAAAAACACATTAGTAACACGATACACTTTCAGTATGTGGAGAAAATCAAATAGACAAAATGTACACTGAGGTGTGTTGGAGTATCAACATATTGCAGGTATGAGAGTGGAGCTGATCATGCAGTATGATGAGTATGACTGTAGATAGCTAATGGATGTAGATGCATTCATTGAAGTGAATGTATTTACAGGCTTCATTACTATTTGTGCAAGTTAAAGTCCATACAGCTCAAACTCTGAATAACCGGTGTCTCATAAATTATTCATTTTATTGTTGAACACCTGACTGTAATGTCTTAGGTCTAGTGCTGGCTGACTAGAACTATCATCTGGGATTTAGGCAATCAGAAAGTTCTCTTTCTTTCATGGCAACTACATCTACTGGCAGCCAAACTTGGCATTAAACCTTTGACAGCTTACGAGAAAGGCTGGTCCTATAGCTGAATCAGTACAGACTATTTCCCAGCCAGGCAGGCTGTAGGTCTGTTAGCTCATTAGAGGAAGACAACAAGGTTCTCTGTGATGTGGTGCTGTGGTACAAATGGCCCCACATATATATATATATATATATGACATTTAAAAATGGATGGGTTGGTTCATGCTGACTGCCTTTTTGGAAACAACAGCATTGTGCCTTCTGTACCTGATGGCAATTACAAATGTGGATGGTACATACAGTGTAACTGCAGGAAAGGATATAACATTGGTGTAATAACCTGCACAACTACAGGTGGGTGGGGCTGAAGGGTTTAAAACAGATGCAGGACATTGTTATTGTTATTGTTATTCTATTAAGACTATTATAAGTCTTGACAAAGGTCAGAGGACCGAAACGTTGACCAAATAAAGCAGAGTCTGCAACAACGTGTACGCGTGGGAGTACGTTAGCTCACCCAGCTGAGTGCTGTCATCTAGTGGTCGTGTCCAGACAGAGCGGACTGATTGGTGATACATGTGGCTTTTGGACGGCTGTCGGAGCAGGTTCCACAGACTGGCCAGGGGCCTGTCCAGCTCCCCGGCCCCCAAGAAACCATGGACCGACGGGCTGGAGGAGGGCTTGTAGTAGGCCTGGATGCCTCGCTCTGTGCCCTGGTACCTAAACAAACACAGACACAAATATATAGAACATAATACCTATGTTTTTGAGGGAATGCATCCCTTTTAAAGTCTTTTTTATTTGAAAGTCGACTGGGAGGAAGTAATGCAGAAGTAAGATCCCATGCAAAAGAACAGCAGGCAGTGAGATTATGGTGGTTGATAGAAAAGACTCACCTCCAGCCTGCTGTGGCTTTGCCCATGACCAGGTTGCTCAAATCCCCGGAAGAAGCTAGTCGCACCTGGGTAGAAAAGACCTTCTGTTTATTCCTGATAATAATCCCAAGTAGAGTAAACTACAATGGAAGTGGGACTCATTATGATGTGCAAGGGGATAATGGTGACAGGATGTATGGTCCCATTTAAAGTTAGTGTATTTTGCTGATATGCAGCAGCACTGTGGGGTCCAAGGAAATTTCATCTTCAGGACAGCAACATTTTTAATATCTACTCTCATGTTATCTATATTACCTCAGCCAGAGCTCGACGGAGGAGACCGGATGTGATATCCTGATAGGCTGTGGATATGGAAGAGGAGGAGCCAAAGGAGGCGGTGCGTTGGCGTACACAGGTCGGAGGTGATGGAGACGAGGTCATCAGGGGCTCAAACCCCGTCACCGGAGGCTCGAGGCGGACGTCTGGTCAAACACACGGAGGGTTAACATGGATTTAAGATATAGAGAATAGATAGAGGAGGATGTAGTGAGAGACTGTGAGTATTTAATTGCTAATAATGTTGAAATGTTTCATGCTTGAAGCCATTTCTTCGTTTTGACATAGATTTCTTCCTACATCCTTTTGAGTTGTTTTTAATATTTGACCCATATTTGACTGTTTGATTGTTTTTCCTCAGTGTGTTTGGAGCTTGTGAATCATTGTTCAGTCCGTACCCTGGGCGGACAGCCAGACTCTCTGGGTCTTCACACTCTGAAGACCACATATAGGGGGACGTGTCCTGACCTTCAGGCCTTCATCCTGGAACCCTGTGGCCTGAACCAAAATAACAACATCCACAAAGTTGGCCTCTGCAATGCTCATTCAAAGAAAGAAAATCACTACAATGGGATAATTTATCGTTCAATGAGCCATTTACAGTACTGAAGTTGATCATAGCTTCTTTAAAGTTTGGTGTGAAAACATGATTACAAACTATAAAACACACAACACATTTACATTCTTACATCTCTGAGTATATACAGTATATCTTATTTCAAATATGCTGAAATGTGTGACATGACTGTACCGACCTGTCCATCCAGAGTAGGTCTGCTGCCATCCTTCAGCTGGGCTGTGTTGCCACTGTTGTAGCCTGAGGTTGGTCCAGAGGAAAGGCTCAGACTGGACCCAGTACACAAGGTGCTGTTGCTGATTCTTGTCCGATACCTTAGGTCATCCTGCACCACACACGGATGAAAATACCATCTAATACTGCAGTATAATGAGTAGAATATCAGATCCCCCAATATTCACCAATAATACCTTTCTTTATTTCATCTTAATTTTTTATTTACATACTCAAATGGTGAACTGTCAACTGTCCTGATACAAGCTACATTATTCTGGTGCAGTAAAACCCAATAACCCATCTGGTGCTCAAGTGGATTAAACTACTTTTTGACCCAGGTCTGAACTAAAACTTCATAGTGTGACACCTGGATGACATGAAGTGTGATACTGCAATGGGGGCACACAAACGAACCTTGACCCCTTGAGACAGGGCCTGCTGCTGAAGCCTCCTCTTCTCCTGCTCCGTCCTCTCTCGCAGTCGTTCTCGTGCCCTCGCTATCTCGGTCCTGGCCTCCTCGCGGGCTCGGCCGTAGTCACGCAGCAGCTGTTCGATCTCCGATGGGTAATGGCCCTCTCCTCTGGGAGGGTCTGGTATTCTGAGGTCATACAGATACTTCAGTGATATTCGACTGCAGGAATGTGTGTTTGACTTGATGCGATAATGATAGCTGTCAAAGTTCAAGTTCAACTCCAAGTTCAACTCGGTCAGTGTTTTCCATGTATCAGGATACACACATTGGACTTTGGGGAGTGCAATAATAAAAAGAGCATTCACATATCATACAAAGTGATCCAACATGTTAAATGTGAAGGTTGTCTGCAAATTAAAATGGGAAACATCAATCAAAGCCTGATATGGGACTTTGATCTTAGGGGCAGTACAGTGTCTTACCTGGTGCTATCTATCACCTCTTGGCGGAGCTGTTGCAGGTACGCCTTACGTCGGCTGGGCATGGCCGAGACTCTGGAGGAGGGCTCGGCCTCCTGGGGAGGGGAGCGAGGATGCTTACTGGGACTCAGACTACGAGCTCTCCGGTAGGTCTGGAGACGCTCCTCCCTCTCCTGCCTCAAACCCTCGATACTCCTTCGGTGTCTGAGAGGGCAAAAAGAAACAGGAAACACATTTATACCGATTTGGTCAAAAAAGTTGGTTCCAGCTCAGTTTAAAACACATTTAGCTCATTTTAATCATAATACTAAGATAAGAGCATTTGCCCAAAGATGGGACAGTTCCATCACAGTAAGAATGCATTATCTGTTTTCATAAAAAGGTATTGAAAATGTCCTGAAAATACATATCTACATATTTTATCTGGAAATTTGATTTCACCTAATTTTTATAAAATGTTTTAGCAGATTTTAATTTCAATTATTACATCAAAATAAGAGAACCTGGGCCAGTGTCATCCTTACCTGTCGTACAGCTGCTGTTTGGTAGGAACAGAGGTCGGAGGCTCCACCTCCTTCCTGGACCTATGGGACAGCATCTTTAACAGTGTATCCGTCTCTCCCAGGCTGTAATGAAGCTTGGCCTCTGCCAGCTCCACAGTCAGTGGTGTAGGGTTCATGCTGAGGTTGACCGTAGCCATCACCTGCTCTCTCTCCTGTCGCAGTCTCTCGATCTCCCTCGCCTTCCTCTCCCTCTGCGCCAGAAACTCCACATTCGAACTGTAGCTCTCCGTCTCATCCCACTCGGCACAGTTTCGGCTCTTATCGTTGGTTAGATACGCAGCTGGCTTGTTGGGGAAACTATAGCATTGTTGTGATTGTTGAGAACTGATGCCTGACCAATTGGTGAACTTGTTGTGTATGGGCAGGTCCTCTGGGACCCTCTGGTGGTCATAATGTGGGAACACATTGGTGATTGGTTTGACTTTCACAAGGACGTCTGTATTACATTCACTGGGAGCCAATGATACCATGTCATCCTCTTGAATTAGGACAGTCCTGTCACTGCCAGGGGAAGGGTTGTAAGCATCATCACAATAGTGTCCAGAATCAACTACTAGTCTTGGTTGGTATTCCATCAGTTGTGTTGTGTAGCTGAGAGTGCTGCCATGTCTAGCTTTCCCCTCCTGTTTGCATACATCAGCAGGAGAGGTGAGGTTTAAACAATTACTAGAAGCAGGATTCTTCCATTGAGGACTTTGTGGAGAGGTCATCTGCCATTTGGTTTTTGGTGGGGGGTTACGTTTCTTTATGGGGTCTGTTTTTTTATGGGTGACATTTCTTCTGTCACTGCCTGTGTATTTATCCAGTGATGAACTAAGGCTTGTAGAGCACCCATCAGATCCCTTAGGATTTGAGCAACTCATTTCACTCACCTTCTCAAGTGATATGGATTCAACTGATTTTGAACTGATGGGAATTTGATCATTGTCTGAAACAGATGTGCATGCAGATTGTTCATGGAGACCAAGACAAGGCATAGTGAGGCATTCTTTAGCATGTGAAATGTAGTCTTTACTTCCATCTTTATGTTTCTGAGGACATAGTGTAGACTGTTTTCCTCTCTGCTTCATGCTTATCCTTGCTCCCACAGTGAGAATGGGAGATGATGCACGGTCTGTGTATCTAGCCTGTTCCTTTGAACAAAGAGATGGGTCATTTCTCTTAGAGGGGATATGATTTTCTTGGCAGTTTTTTGACGATCCACAGGTGCTTTCAGATATTGCACCACTTTTAGGGGTCAGTGCCTCAGGCGTGCTTTCCTTTGAGCTTCTAGAGCAAGCAGACTTTGTATGTTTCTGACATTCAACAGTAGTCTCCACAGGGGGTATTTTGTGAGGGGCATCTTGTGATTGCAAGCCAGATCTTTCTTTTTCAGCAGAGGTGTTGAATCTCAGTTCCGGCATGCTCTTTATCCTTTCATCGGTGTTAGCTTTAGTTTTGACATCCTCTTCTTGAGATACAGTGAGAACCTTAGAACCAATCACTTTGACTATCACATTGACTTCATGGGATTTGGACCTTTCAAAGGGTGCTGTTTGACGGACAGTGACTTCCTTCTCCACTGGTGTTGAAGCCCTTTCTGTCTGGATCCCGATATCTACCGCTGTTTGGGTTGAGCAGTCTCTCTTGGTCCAATCTTTAGAGTAACTATAGGAGACATTGATATTTGAGATGTTAACATTTCTCCTTGGGCTGGATTTGCGGACCTCACCTATTCTCATTCCCTGGACATCACCCAGCAGGTCTGAGGTGCTGTGAATCAGTTGCGAGAGGTGAGCAGACATGGTCTCTAAACTGGCCCATGTGGGAGATTCTTTAACGTCCTCTGTTGTTTTCCTTGTTATGGGTACATGTGTTTTGCTCCTTTTGTGGCGCTCCTTCCTCATCAGAGCACTACTAGCGGTAACAGCATTAACTAAAGTTGTTTGAAGGCGACACTCAGTCTGAGTGCCATGTTCACATGTCCTCCTTCTTTGGCCTGTGGTTTTGTTTGCCTGTGACTCCTGCTCAGAGGAGTAAACCAACATGATCTCATCCACTTGACCAGAGGTGTTACCAAGACCACCAGGAACACTGGAGGAATTGCTGTTCATGGTCAGGTTGGTTAGGTCATTGTCAATACCAAAGGACGGTTGTTGACATGGCGTAAGTTGAGATGTGGCTCACTTGTTCTTTATAATCTTCAATACTGCTGAGAGTACTTGAGAGCCCCTTGTTGTTGGCGTAAGTGCTGAGATGAGAGTTGAAAGGAGAGTTCTGCCTATTCAAACCATTGTCAACACTACAGCATCTTGCTATACGCTTTTCAGTACAGTTCAAAAGTGGGGATTTGCAGGATAGGTCGGCAGCACTTCCAAATGCTGGGTTCTTATAGCACCTTTGACTCACTTCGTCATCTTGCCACTGGTGAACAAACGGGTTAATGTCACTCGAAACAAAATGCATAGGGGAGTCCTGAGGCTTTAGTGTATATTGTGGTTTGCTTTCTTTAGCGTAGGGAATGATTTTCTCCCTATTTGTCCTTTCCTGCATTGCTTGAGTGGTTAAAATATGTCCCGTCTGGCTGTACTCTCTACCAACTCTAACTTGATCCTCATTTTTACCTGGGGTTCGAGTGGAACAAGACTCCATTGTAAATTTGCCCTTTGAACTTGATGTGGAAATATCGGTGTCTTTCCTTCTAGGCGGAGTGACCTCTTGTTTGCCATTACTCTGAGTTCCAGGCTTTCCCCATGTTGATGAAGGCCTGCTGCGATGCACCCTAGAGGTTATATCGTCCTCCTCATCCGACGAAGCCTTGAGTGAGGAGTCAGAAGAGGAGTTAAGATGAGCCTGGACATTGGACCTTCTGAACCTCTTAGACGTCCCCTTTTTATGCTTAAGAACAGAAGTACTTGGTTTACCACCAGATGCCTTTATGTCCTCCTCTTTGGACATGGGATATCCATAACCATCACTTATATCTGTGTTAGCATTTTCCCGTGGTATTCTGTAGAGAGGAGAGGCAGAGATATTTGTTTCATTTTTTGAATTTACTAAGATCATTGGAGCATGTACCAGGGTTTGGGGGTTCAATGTCCCATCATCGATTTTGCCATTTTTAACATGGCATTTGTTGTTATAATTCATATTGACCACACAAGTCTGGGCCAAATTATACAATTGTATTTGTGGACAGCTGGACTGATGCTGTGCCGTAGCACAATGCATATCTTTTGTTCTGGTCTCTGTTGCACCATTGCAGGCATTTTGGTTGCTGTATTTCATGGCTATAGACATGTAAAAATCTTCAAAATGTTGTCCAATCATCCTTGGTGTGTTCAGTTTGTGTAAACCACTGTATTTATCTTGGACACTGGATGCTGATTCCATACTGACATCCTTTATATGAGTACAGTCAGTTTTCATTTCCATGCCACCTATGGAAGATGATGTGTCAGAGAACATTTGGTGAAGTTGTGGGCTATGAGGAGTCAATGCGGGGGCAACCAAACATGTCTGGGTTTCTGGTTGTTTAGAACAAACATCATGGCTGGTGGGAGTAAGATGGCATGTTTCTCTTTGTTTACCTAGATCATTAATTTCCAAAAAGGAATCTATCTCTGGAGTGTTTACTTGAGAAACAATTTTTTCTTTTGGTGTAATGGAATCATTTACTGAGTACAAACTAGTAGGATCCAATGTGGGGCTGTCAGGGTACTCAGACTCTCCATGGTTGTTCAGTGTATTTCGGCTTTTAGCAGAGGGGCCTGGGGAAACAGAATGATCATTTACTGGCTTGTTTGATATCCTTTCAGAGACTCTAGTAGAATGCTCAACCTTATGTGTCATTTCAGTAGACATAACCATTTTGCTCTCATGATAAGCACTCTTTTCGGTAGTCATCTCTGACACTATGTGCTCACTTTGGTCCACTATCGTTTGACTGTAAAAGTGACCCTGTTCCATGGAAGGGTATTCACTATGGGTCACCATTTCTTTCATGTCATCACTCCTTTCATCTGTCAGCTTCGTTTCTGTCCCTCTATAGGCCATACTATGGCCATTACATGTAGAGCTGATCTTTTCTTGGAAGTCTGATGACAAGGCATTCAGGCTTTGACTCCTACTCTCACTGATACCATCTCCATCCATCAATGACATTCGCATGTGCTCTTGCACTACTTCTGAGATCCTCAGGTCAATGGCGCTACAGATAGCATCCCAGTGACGTACATTTTTTCTATGTTCTGGATGTCTTCTCTGCTTATCAATGTGGGACTCTCCAACTTGCTTTTCTACAACCACTTCCTTTCTCGTTACGTCTCCTTTTTCAGTTACTTTCCTTTCTCCAACAGAGGTACCAATCGGAGAATGTACGTAACCACTTTTAAGACCACTTTCAGAGTCCTCAAACATCCTGCTGGTCTGTTCAAATTTCCTGCACATGGGTTTGGACCCTAGCAAAGTCACAGTAGCCATTGTGTCTTGTTTGATGCTGAAAGTAGAATCAAATCTGGGGCTGTTAACTTCTACGTCAGACTGCTTCCCTTTAGTGTCACTGGTGTTATTATTGTCATCAGGCCAGATAACTTCTTGGCTGCTGATTGGCGTAGTGCAGAACGTTAACTCTCCACCGTTGCTCCTCTTTGGAATTTTCAAGCTGCCCATGAAAGCATCCTGTAGGGCTTTGTTCCTCTTCCTGGAATTTTTACAAGCAGATTTAACAAGTTCCTGCTCTGGAAGTGCAAGGTCCTGCTCAGTGTCTTTGGTTTCAAGCTTGTATAATGTTTTGTCACTTGTAAGTGACACATCTTTGGTATTTCCAGCGTCATATGGCTGTATATATTTCAACTCTGTTTCACCATCTAGATTGCATAGCATCTTATCTTCAGTGAAGGGCTTCAAGGTACTTTTACTGTCAGACATCTCCCTTGATATTTCACCTTGGTTGTCATGAGTTGTTGATAAACAGGCTTTTGATTCATAAGCTGAGGTGCACATTTCAGTATCAGGGGATTTAGCCCTACCAACAATCCCCACAGTAAGGATGTCTGTAAAAGCCTGATGTAATTTGACATGTTCCTGTGTTGCTGGTGTGGTGTAGTGAATCTCAGAGTCAATGGGTGACGCACAAGCAGTTTCATCTGAAGGGGACAAGGATGCTGGACACTTGTTGCTGCTGTAGTTTGGATAGTTTGCATCTATGAATGCCTTCCCTACACTTTCTAATTGGCTCCCTAAGTGCTCTCCATAACATCGTACCTCCTCCTGACTCTCTGAGATCATGGCATCCTCTGTTGCTGGTAATATCTGAGAGTCTTGAAAATCCAACGTATCTGATGTACCCTCTGAAACCTCAAGGGTTTGTTCCTCCACTGTTACATTTACACCTTCATTACTGGTGGATGTGGAGTTGTAGCTTCTAGATTCACTCTGACAGTCTGAGAGGTCCATGCTGATTGGGCTGGGACTGTTGCTGCTCTCTACAACTCCGGAAACCATTCTCCTTTCGAAAGGTAGAGGATCTCTCTGAATCCTGGGACTGTCTGCTGCGTCGGTGGAGGACCAAGCATCGGTGAGTGTGAGCAGGCTTTCTGGCTCCCTCACACTACAGCTGCTGAGGGAGCGTGGGCTGCTAGTCGAAGTGGTGTGCATGTTCCCAAAGTCCTCGTTCAATTTGGGTACAGTATCTCTGCCTCGGGAATCTGTTCCTGGTGGGCTATGTGAAGGAGGCCTGCTTGTTGCACCAATTTCTTCACTCACTCTTGTTGTAGGGCAGCCACGTTGGCTCCAACTCACCTCTGCTGGGATTTTTTGAGGTTTCTGACAGCAGTCCCTTTCGGAAACAGAACTGATCTCTGATATCGTATTTTGCTCCATTGATGGATGGGAGGAATCTGTCACCAACGAGTATGTTGGTACTACTGTCCGACTTAGTCTCTCAACTGTAAAGTATTTCCCACTGTTCTCCACAGCCAAGGAGTCTTTAGACATCTGGCTATCTTCACTCTCTGCCCCACTCTGAGCTGCCTCCTCATGTCTCAACTGCTCTGCTAGGGCTGTGGCATAGGCAGAGGACAGGGAGTCTAGAGAGAAAAGGCTGTCACAGTCCGAGGAGCCTTCATCCCTCTCTCCTTCCTTTTCCCCATCTTCCTCCCATCCGGCCAATCCCTGCTGCCTCTCTACCCATCTGCCAGTCTTGTTCATCAGAGCTTCTGTACTATGCCACCGCCTCTTTCTAATATCCTCAGAGAAAGTCCTTTGATCAAGCTCCTCACATGAGACAGTTGTTTTAATGGCACATTTATTTCTGCTCATCTTGGTGTCTTTTAGGCTCCGATCTCTGCTTTGTCTCCAGTGAAACTTGCTTGTTATCCTTCCCAGTGGTTTGGGGCGTCTTCCTCCAGTAGCACCTGATGGTGGTTTTCTGAACACTTTGGACAGCGCTGTCTTTAACCCAGGCCCCACGGAATGAGAGAAAACCTTTCTGATTGTTTCTAGTCCTTTGCTAGCTCCACGGGATGGGGTCCTC
This sequence comes from Hoplostethus mediterraneus, assembly GCA_034670385.1. Taxonomy (NCBI): domain Eukaryota; kingdom Metazoa; phylum Chordata; class Actinopteri; order Trachichthyiformes; family Trachichthyidae; genus Hoplostethus; species Hoplostethus mediterraneus. The sequence goes on from JAXDDW010000007.1 coordinate 10,617,777, forward strand.
ACATTCAAACATGGGACATTCTGAGAGTTGGATTTGTCTGTTGTGGGTCCCTCTAGGTTGTCACTGTTTATTGGCTGTAAAGCAGTTCTATGTGGTGACTTCAGACTAAAAGGTGAGTTTTGGTTGTTCTTAAAAGACAGGCCTCGTGTGGGGAGCAGAGGTTTTCTTTCTGGACGCTCCTGGCAGGGCTGAGCTGGGGGTTCCTCTTTGGCAGTCTCTTTGAGGTCTTCTGGAGAGCTGACCTTGCTCTTGCAGCCTTGACTTTGTTCCGAGGAGCCAGTGTTAGAACTACTCCTGGTCCGAGAACAACTCCTGGTCCTCTCCCGTGGAAGACACTCATCAGACACCCACTTCCTGCAGCCGATGGAATCAGAAGTCCTTGAAGAATTCAAAGTCAATTCTGTGGATCTGTTTTTCTTCAGGAAATGGCTGTCAGGGAATAAAAGAAACTTAAGTAAGTGATCAACAAGTTATTTAATGAGACCTCAAATACTCAGAGACTTAAATGTAGACAGGCTGCGACCAGCCAAATGCTGGTATATTTTGCCTGTCTACTCTGTCAGCCACTTTGGCAGTAACCTACCCACACATGTTCTAGTCTGTCCTAAAAAAAAAAACGTATTGGCTGGTAAAATAGTCCAAGTGTCTAACTTTGGGGAGTATCAGCCCCTGTGACAAAGTGACAAAGATGTTAGAGTTAATTGCATGCAGAGCAAGAAGCTGAGGGTATCACGATTCCATGTGCTGACCTGAATACGGGGGTGTGCTGGGGGTAGAGCCGGGACAGGAGATCTGCTGAGAACGAGTGTCTACGTGAAACAAACGGTGGTCCTCTGTGCTGTGAGGGGGACCCCAGCTCAGGGGACTCTGGACTCTCTAACCCTGGAGGTAGGGCCTTTTCCAGCCGCTGCAATTCCCTCTTAGCTTCCAACAGATGCCGCTTGCGAGCGATCCTCTCCAGCTGGTAATGCAGCCTTTTCCGACGGATGCGGCTCTCAGCTCGGCGCAAGGCGTGATATCTCAGTAACTCCTCCTGCACCGCCTTCTTTGTGGCCCTCACCACCTGTGACGGAGGCTTCACTGTCTGACCTCCCTGGTCTTCGGACCCCTGAGCAGTCAGTCTCTCCAGGAGGGGGGCCGGGAAGAGGTCCGTCTGAACTCCAAACTCTTGGGTCCCTTTCTGCTCTACGGTCGCCAGGTGCTGTTTCTCCTGCAAGATCCACTGCTGGACTGTTGGTAACGAATCATAGAAGCAAGTCATAAGTGGACGGATATCTTTTGTGTATACAAAACATTTATCAATACACAGGATCTGAGGTAACTAGCCACTGAGCTATTACGTTATACTACGTAGAACCCTGGCTTGGCTTTTGGTAGTGGGTAGTAGGTATGTTATTGCAGTAATTGAATGAGCACCTGCCTCCTTTCACAGATGTCTTATTGCTAATACATAAGAAATTGTATGTAGTTTACAATCAATTAAATATGATATTGGCTATAACAGGTGATATGTATTTCAATAAATTGTTCAGATGGCAAAGTGTTCCTATGTAGTACTATGTAGTAACACTACAGTAATCATTTTCCCCTTTGTTATAACACTTCACACAGCAATAACGTTTTCAGACATGGGTTCAGAGGGTGTACTTACTCTCAGTGTGCTGCTGTTGGAGGTGGGCCTGCTCCCTCTCCAGCTCTCTCTCAGCCCGTCTCTGTTCAGCCTGTATCTCCTGCCGCAGACACTCCACGTAGCGCTGCTGCTCCTCCACACGCTGCCTAGCGAGAGGCTCCTCACCGGGGGAGAGACAGGGGCCCAGCTTCCCCTGAAGCTCCACTCCTCCAACACTATAAAAACAACACACAGATACAGGATGAAGCAAATACACTAAGAAATGGTGAGGGGAAAAGATGAAAGAATGCCAAACAAAAACATGCCTTCAAAGACCTGTGATAAACAACCATTTTACCTCACTTGAGTAAAAGTCTATGTCCAGAATTCAAAGTTGTAGAACAACAATCCGTAAACCACTGAGTGACTCCTTGGCAGGTTTAAAGTGAGAGCTACTGTTGTTGGTTTTTAATGCAGCGTCTTGGCTGTAACCAAGCAACAGCTGAGCCTGTCTTGTAAACAGCTAGCTGGGATTGCTCACAGAAGCTGATGGAAACACACCATCTCCACCAACTGGAAGGAAACATGCATGAGGCATTAACCTATTTCTACTGCATGTACACTAGCGGTACACTGGTACCTCTTATCAAATATGCATGCTGTGAGTTGGCAGAACAAGGTCGATATTTTTTTGTCTTCACAGACACACGCAATGGAAACACACCTATAAACAACCTTGTTTTGAAAAATGCGGGATGTGTTGATCTGAATTTCTTTTGAGTGACTGTACCTGGAGTCAGAGGTGAGGGGGCAAAGGTCACTGTAGCTAGAGGTCAGCACACCATCACTGGTCTGAAAATATCAAAAAAGGATAAAGTATCATGTTATACCAATATCATCATAACCCCATAATCACCACAACCCAATATTACTTCCAAATCACAATTATACCATCATCATTGTTATTTCCAGCTGAGCAGCACCCACCCGTCTGCGCTCCCTGAGGATGGCTGCCTCCGCAGGGTGGTTGAAGCGGAACTTATGCACTCCTCCCAAAGTAATCACTGTCCCTGGAGACAGACAGAGAGACATCATCACACACTGTGCACAGGGTGTGTCCATGTAAACTGAGGAAAAGAGGTGTGTGTGTGTGTGTCAGGGTGTGTCTCTACGCAAGTGTGCATGCATCTGTGTGAATGGGTCAGAGTCATATGTGCGTGTAAGTGTGTTTATGCTGTGTAGGCATCGTATCAGTGCACCTGTGTGTATGAGTGTATGTGCATATGTGCATGTAAGCGCCATTTGTGATATCCATAAGGTGAAGGCTAGATTCACACTGACAGGCCCTCATGCTTTTATGACTGTTCTTATCTATTCTAGCATGTAACTCGTATCCCATACCAATATGAACTGACAGCGACGTTGTGTTTTTGTGCCTACGCTTCTCCCGTTTGTCTGGAGCACATGCTGGTTACAGTGTGTGCCTTTGTTTTGACGACACTGAGCCCCAAATACCGATCAATCAAACTGGCTATTTCCCTTTTTTTCCATTGTTGTGTGTTGCTGTTCTCCATGCTAAGGCTATCTCAGTCAAGCTGTCGTGGGGCGTCAAATTGATGACAACTGTCTCAGGTGAATGATGCAAGATTTACTTAATGTCATGGCAACGACTGGCAAATTCGAAGTTGAGCGTTCAAATTCAAGTTGCATGTAGGTTGCATGCCTCGGGATGCAATTTTATACCACATGTGCTTCAGATCAGAATGGAAAAAAATGTGACTCTGTGCAGCTTTTCGTTGTTCACACTGAAACATGAGATCTGTGTCACATGTAAGGGGGGGGGGGGGGGGGAAAAAATCTGAATTGATACTCTTTCAGCTGCAGTGTGAACATGTGATTTGTTGGGCTGACCTTGAGCCAGTCTGCAAGGTTCGGTGACCTCCCTGTCGTTGACCAGGCAGACGCACCCCGGCAGCGGTCGGAGAGTCACCACCCCTCCCTGGTTCTCGATCTCACAGCTGGCACTGCCCTGCAGAACTGGAGACACGATGCAGATGCACAGTCAGACACACTGTCAGTACTGATATACTGTAATCACCGCCCAATGCAGCATTTTCATTTTGGGCTATACTTTCAAAACAAGATTTGTATCTCATGTGTGTTAAATAGTTCATATACTTCTCTCTGCCAGTGGTTTCTGTTTCATGTTGTTGGTTTGTTATGTACTCTGTAATGATGTGTGGCTGTGAGGGGTTGTGATGACAGTACTTGTGAGGTATGTTTACAACAAGCTCCCTGAGCACACTCCAGATCTATCTATCCAAGGGTTGAAAGAGAATATCAGCAGCAAACATGGAGACCGAATGAGTGACTTATACCTATTTGTGGCTCTTCTAGTTGGTCCTGAGGTCCGATGTGGGTTACCCCTTCCTAAAACACAGGATCAAGATGTAAACACGGCAGCCACACTTGTACACCACATAAACAAAAACACCAAAACAAACCTTACAGTAGCTGGATGAGCCCAAAACACACATTCCACTGCAGATTTGTGGCAAGAGCATCACACATCATGTCCTTTCGCAGAACTATTTCACTTCTCATCTTCCACTTAGCAGACAGGAAAAAAAGATGATTTGTTTACCTTGAAGCCTTATCTAACGGGATTAAAAGGCTTTCTTAAATAATGTCAGCACCACATGTGCTCCCAGCTGGCCCCGGCTCTTCACATGAAGGAAGCGGTGTAATTGTCAGGCCTAAGGGCATGCTTGTCATTGTCAGAATCAGGACAGCTTAAGCTCCCCCGAGTCCAAGCTAAGAACCAAGAGCCTCTTATCCAACCTCGCTTTATGTGTTTTCCGATAACAGAGAGATGGGAAATCTACAGGCAAATCTACAGACAGCTAGAGGGGTATAGTGAAAAGAAAAAGGAGAGAGCAGGATGGAAACGCACCTTTTCTCAAGAGTTTTTCTAGCAGAACAGACAGAAATAGAAGGAGGAGCAGGGAAGAAGAATCTAGTAGGCAGAAGAGAAACGGTTTTAGTCAAGACTGCTGACAAAAACAGCAACTGGAGACATGGAAAAAAAGTAGAGTGAGTGCATAGATGGTATGAGAGTTTGCATCATGTTGTTGTAAGAGAGTGTGTGCATGTGTGTGATGCGTTTGTGTCTCAGGGGATGAGAAGAAACTTATGAAGAGAGACAACGAGTGAAGGTACCTGCTGCAACACCAACACTGATACCAAGACCAAGACCAAGACCAAGACCAGGACTAGGACTAGGACTAATATTAACACCAACACTGATACCGGTACCAGGACTAGGACTAGCACTAATATTAACACCGACACTGATACCAAGACCAAGACTAGGTCTAGGACTAATATTAACACCAACACTGATACCAAGACCAAGACCAAGACCAGGACTAAGACTAGCACTAATATTAACAGTGACACTGATACCAAGACCAGACTAGGACTAGCACTAATATTAACACCGCTGATACCAGTACCAAGACTAGGACTAGCACTAATATTAACACCACTGATACCAGTACCAAGACTAGGACTAGCACTAATATTAACACCACTGATACCAGTACCAAGACTAGGACTAGCACTAATATTAACACCACTGATACCAGTACCAAGACTAGGACTAGCACTAATATTAACACCACTGATACCAGTACCAAGACTAGGACTAGCACTAATATTAACACCAACACTGATACCAAGACCAAGACTAGGACTAGCACTAATATTAACACCGACACTATGAAGACTACAGACACTAACAATGATATTAACACTAACAACAACAGTCATTTTAGTACTAGCACCAATATTAATACTTTCATCAACGCTAATACTAAATCTAGACAGACCTATGAACGAAAAATGAACAAAAATAGATTTCATTGTGGGGGGGACAACTAATACTAATACTAATACTAATACTAATACCGTTTGAACATGTGTACAATACATCGATCTGCCTTTTCATCAGCATACCCTGAGGTGATAGAAGATGACCCCGGTGCTGAGGACATCTCTATCCAGGGTAACAAGGTGTGGCTGGAGGGAGTTGATGAGGAAGCCGGCCTGGTCTCGGTTGATGTCCACGCTGTACTGCTCCAGGAGCTCCTTCTTGTCTCTCCAGCTCTCGGACCAGTCCTTCGTCAGCTGCTCCACCTGAGGAGGAGCCAGACACCGAGGAAGAGGAAGGTCAGGGGCAGTAGGGGATGAAACCAGCGGTACTACGTCTACTACTACCTCTACTGCTAACCACTAGCACCACTACTACTACTGCTACTACGCCGTTACTCCTAGTACTTCTACTACTACCACTCCTGCTACTACTACTACTACTAATAATAATAAAATAATAATAATAAAAAGTCCTATATTTAGAGCGGTGTTCAGGTACTGGGGAATATCACAAGCAGTGATTTGAAGTGGCATGACAGGGTCTCTGTCAAACATGAACAATCACACCGGCTGGATCCATCAAGGACTATCTGTCAATCATTTTTCACTAGACGCAAGAGAGACAGATACAGACAGACAGATACCTTTAGTTCGTTCTGCAGCACAATTTCAGAGAGGTTTCCATCCCGCTCGTCACTCAGGGATGGGCTGGGATTACGCTGCTGTCAATCAAGAGAGAAATGATCAGCCAACATACAGCAGGAAAGGAAACTATCATCAAGTAGAATGCCATATAATACAGTATAATGCAATACAATGCAATATTTTAACTTTCAAAACCTATTGTAGTACTTCAAAAATGCGTATCGGTCGGTTTAACACTACATTTGTTTGTCTTAAGTCCTGAAAACCACCGTACCATTTCAAAGCTGAGCAGCATACTCTTCAGCCTGTCAATCTCCTCTCTCAGTTCCCTGATCAGACGAACACTAGCGTCCTGCAGGGAAACCAGAAGGGACATCGGCCTAGTTGACAGGATGTAAAACAATAATGCGTTACATCTCAGAAACAGACATGAAACCACCCGCTGACCTCGTTAACACGCGGTTTGTTGACGATGTTTCTGGCATGGGCAGCGTAGCGCAGAGTGCTGAGGGTCTCATTGTAGCTGCTGCCAGACGGTGAGATGGCTGCAACACACACACACACACACACACACACACACACACACACATTCATCATTTCATTCATCAAGACATTTTCAAGTGTTAACAATAACGTTGAGACGTCCAACACTTACTCGCAACCATGATGGTCTTGGAGTTGCCGCCCAGGCTGTCTTTGAGCAGCCAGGTGAGAGCAGAGTCTCTGTAGGGAATGAAGCAGTGCCTCCTCCCGCCACCACCACCACCTCCTCCCCCTACTCCACCTCCTCCTCCAGACAGGGAGCTGCTGTGGCTGCCCACCATACTGCCGTCGCCCTCAGAGGCCATGCTGTTGATGCTCTGGCAGCTGCTGGACATCTGGGAGTTCTGGGCTGTGGAGGAAATGGGAAGGTGGAAAATGGTTTAGGGAAGGGGTGTGTGGAGGGTGTGAAATGGACAGAGGGGAATAGGGATAGAGAGGAAAAGGTGTGGTAGGAGAAAAAAGGGATAGAGAGGAAAAGGTGTGGTAGGAGAAAAAAGGGATAGAGAGGAAAAGGTGTGGTAGGAGAAAAAAGGATTGGATTAAATTTGGAGGAAGTGATAGAGGGAGGGAAAGGAAATGGAAACAGTGGCAGGAATAGAAAGTAAGGCGGAGATATACAGTTCGGAAGAAAGATAATTTGTTTAGTAAAGACACAGAAGCAGTAAAATAGTACCTTCTAATACTAATACTAACTAATAATAGTACCTTCTCCAAATCAATTTCATCAGACGTTCTGGATGCAAAACAATTGTCAACAATAAACACAGCCATACCCAGAGCAGAGATGACGATGCCCAAGGTGACCAGGGACTTGTTGATGTTGGAGCCCTCCGTCAGTCTGTCCCTGCAGTAGTGGGGGTCCGCCCTCTCACTGACAGACACCAGACCAAGACAGATTAGGTTCATGTGCTTAGAAATAATACACAACGTAGATAATGCAATGTGGGTCAACGTCCAACAGAGAACAGAGACTCAACATAGCAGATAAGATCCACTAGGGGGCAGTTTTGTAAATGACATCTACTAAATAGACGTTGACTTAAAGCCTAGTAAAGATTGAGCTTTTAACATCTATTTAAAAACACATTTAATCCTTCTTGAGCATAAAAGGATCTGTTGATCAGAATAACTCTCACCTCCCAGCCAGGTCCACCAGGTTGATCTTGCTGACAATTTCTGAAGGCAGGTTATTCTCTAGTATGGCCTGTGGAGGAAAACAAGAGGGATCATACTGGGCTCTGCACACTAAAGACAGTCAAACACTGAAATGCATGAAGGAGATATTAGTTGGACAACAGTACAACACATGAAAATCAAGGAGCAGCCTTAATAATCTGATGACGTCACGAGGAGATGGTGACCTGTGTGTACTGGATGGTGAAGATGGCGTGGGATCTGCTACTGGCGTCATGGTTGTGGGTTGCCGCGGTGATGCGGTTGGCAATGCCTTCCTCCAAAAGGTCCATCGCCTGCTTGCAGTCTGAGACCACATGCTGCGACAGGTCTGACCCAAAGGAGAGAAGGAAATGTTAGCAGATGAACCAGAGGTGGTACAAAACAGCCTCTAAGGTAACGGACCTTATTCCTACAGTGGACATTTTGAACTTATGTCACACTCAGGTTGGAACACTACCCAGAAGAGCAAGTACAGCTAAGTGGCCAAAAGTATGCAGACACCCCTTGTAATGGATTGATGGATGGATTCAGCTTTTTCAGCCACACCCGCTGCTGACAGGTGAATAAAAATCAAGCACAGCCGTGCAATCTCCCTCGACAAACACTGGCAGTAGAATGGGCCGTACTGAAGAGCTCAGAGACTTTCAACGTGGCACAATCATCGGATGCCACCTTTCCAACAATTTCCAATTTCTGCCCTGCTCAAGCTGCCCCGGTAAAACGTAAGTGCTGATGTGAAGTGGAAACGTCGGCCAGGCAGAGTTTCCCACCCTGAGTGTAACTTAAGTTCAAAATTTTGTTAAAAGACCATACAAATTAATTAACAATAAAATTGATGAAAATAGATCAATTACATAATATTGAGAATTCTTTGAACTCTTTTTTTGTGGAAATACAATTTGCCATGTAGGCCCTACTTTACAGGCAAAAGGGCAAAACAGTGAGACAGACATGGTGACAAACAGAAGTAGGAAGAGAGACAGACAGACGAGTAGAGCGATAGACACGTTAAAGACAGACAGACAGGAAATATGTCTCATAAATACTGGCTCACGTTATGATCCCATAGGAAAACTATGACAATACCGCTCTGCTTCCAGGGGTGAATCACATCAGTTGAAGATGCACACACACTTCCTCTTATAACCTTCAATTTCTAATTCTAACACGTGGTTACGTTTATCCTCGTTATCATTTACCTGTCCAGTACCGAGCTGTGAAATAGTTCAGGAGAATAAAAGTGATTAAAACACCGTAATGAGGTTTGAAGACATGTAAGAAAACACTGGGAGCGCTAGAAACACGACAACGTGCTCTGTGTGTTCTCCTTGGAACCGCAAGGAAGTGACTTCACTTCCTCTGGTCAACTGGGATTTCTCCTCCTCCCAGACAATAAGTGGATGTCAAGGCTTTAAAGATACAGAGAGGGGAGGAGGGGGAGAGGAAAGAACTAGAGAGAAAACCTAAAAGAGGAGGTTGGATTTAGTGCCAGCAGGGCCAAATCTGGGTATAATCAAAAGTTTAACGAGGAACAAAATTGCACCGCTGACCACATACCACAGGGGCCTATAAACTAAACTTACAAGACACAAGTATTACTCAAAATACTTCAGAGCATGTTACACGTCCAACTCCATCATTTGACCAAATTATGTGAGTGTGCATGGCAGAAGATTGTGGAGATGGGAGAGTTACCCTTGGGTGTCAATACTAAGAAATTAAGGTACTTCCTTCCTAACAGATCCAGTGCCGACGAGTCACTTGGTCATTGGTCCATTGCAGCGATCAGAAAAGTAAAGTAAAGCCTCACCTTGTACGTAGGGTCCTTTCTCAGGGTGCTCTCGGACCCTCAGGGAGGCTCTCTTCTTCTGCTCGCCGTTTCTCAGCAGGTCTCGCACGCGCTCGTTGTAGATCTCCAGGAAGCTGCGGGGACCGAGGGAGAGCACAACATCCCACCATCAAGAATCAATCTAGATGCACCGATTCACAGACTCACATCACACACATCAGCTTCATATTTCTACACACATTTCGGAAACGACCCATCATTACTCCAGACGTTCGTCAAAAAGGTACTTTGTGTTTTCCTGGTTTGTGAATGGCTGAGGGAACTGAGAAAACATAATGTCTTCTCTGTTAGAGCAAACTAACAGAATATGTTTCCAACATGTGACCGCTACACAGCTGCTGATACAAAGTTGTAGACGTCTCCAGCGTTGAGGACTAGCCCCAGTTGATCAGAAGGAGTAAGACAATTACAGTACCTGATCTCCACTCTGCTTGAGTTCTGTCCATCAGGAAAAGTGTCCTCAGACCTGAAGAGCCCCTGGGAGGAGAAGAGAGAGTCACTGATCAGACCTACAATACTAAACACTACAGTCCCCAAATGATCCCCAAACATAGATCTATCTTACCTGACAGATCCTGGGGGTCAAGCCAATAGAGCCCTGACATCATACAGGAAAAAACAAGTTGATGAGAAAACAGAAGGAATTTACTGGCACACTTCTTCCATTATGTGTAGTAATGGAAGAATCAGGTCACAAGTAATGGAAATACTTTTAGTTACAATGAGTAACTTGATAACCTGACCAATTAATGCTTGAACAGTTAAACTGAATCCACTCAATAGTATTTGATGCTATGTGGTGATACCCCCCCCCCCCCCCCCTCACCGGTGTCCCCATCATGGTGTAGGTCTTTCCAGATCCAGTCTGGCCGTAGGCAAACAGACACACGTTGTAGCCCTCTGAAGCTCCAGCCAGCACCGACACACCCAGGTCCTGGAACACCTGAGACACACACACACACACACACACACAATCATGAATACACACCCAGAATCACAAATATGCCCAAAGGAAAAGTTTTGTTTTTAATGTCTGTATGACTGAGCAGAATGCTGACTGAGGATCACATGATGACAGATCTGTTAGGTGGGTATGATGATGCCCACAAACCAGTCGGGGTTCTCCTGGCCTGAGAGGATGTTTACAGTGTGAGCCGGGGCTGATCTGATACTGATCTCAGTGCAGATTTAAACCAAGGCTTCAGCATCACAATGCTGTGGCAGCGGGCCAGCAGCAGGGAGGTAACGCTGCTTCCTGCTGAGGTGTTTGGCTAAGGTGGAGGAAGGTCAGCTAATACTCAGCGTAAACAACTCGGTGGAGTGTGTGTGTGTGTGTGTGTGTGTGTGTGTGTACGCTATAAAATCGGCTGGGTCAGGAAAATAAACCTCGCTCAGGAGCACGGGGGTGAGACTGGGAGGCCAGGGGAGGTCCCATACACAACAAAACCTTGTTTTCCTTCCCTCAACGCTGGCCTCCGAGGAACCTGGAGAACCTGGAGGCTGTCAGCACCACAGGAGGTCAAATCAGAACCACCTACTCTTACAGAAAGATCATGACTTGTTGCACAATACACATCATGACGAGCAAAACGTGTATACCAGTGTGTGTGTTCATTCTGGTTCTGTGTTGTCGTCAGTCAACGGGCGAACGGACAAATCTCAAATCTCTGTTGATGTTCTCTTGCTTTCGTTCGTTAACAATCAAAAAGAAACTTCATCAGAACCAGTTCCCACCCAGAGCTGAAGACATGCCCTCAGCAGCCCCAATAGTCCCAAGTCAACACAAGCCTGGGGGCAACCTGATCTGGACCAGACCCCCAGACGCAGCACATTCTCCCCCAGAACCATAACACACCCTGGGATTAGTGAGGGGGTCTCCTCCCCAGACCGAGGAGCAGAGAGGAGGAATGCTCTCCCAGATACCAGGACCTCACATAATCAAACACAGGAACACTTTCAACATATCTCCCCTGTGTGTGTGTGTGTGTGTGTGTGTGTGTGTGTGTGTGTGTGTGTGTGTGTGTGTGTGTGTGTGCCAACCTCAGCCTGTGTACACTTCCAGGCTTACAAAACGGTGGGAATAGGTTGAAGCTGAAAGCCCTGAAAGGCCCCGGCACCCCCAGAGGGATCCGTCGCTAACCTGGTTGTTCTTCGGAGTGTGTGTTAACATTCAGCGTTGAGTTTCCTCGGTGTGAGGTAACTCGCTCAACGCGGACCCAGAGGGGAGCAGCTCACACAGAAAGACTTTACCTATCCACCGATGAATGACACGGCAGAAACCAGGGAGTGAACCCAGATACTTTCATCGATTACCTGCTTGAAGTATCAAACCAGCACCATAATCCATAGGAGTACCCAAACTCAGCAATGTAATCTGATTACACTCAGTTACTTTTGATTTACTTTGCATCCAAAATCCCTAGAAGATGCAGTTAAAAGAAGAGCAGTTTATTCCCATTTACAGATTAATTTACTGCACACACACACACACACACACACACACACACACACACACACACACACACACACACACACACACACACACACACACACACACACACACTGATACTGGTACTTTATGTCCCCAGATTACTGTATTGGTTTTACAGTTCATCCGTCACACCACAACCCTTTTACCACCATTGTTCATTCTCTGTGTAGCCCAGCCGACCGTGTGCAGGCTCCACGTGTCTCTAGTAAAACGGCTGTCTTAGTGAATGACCTTATAAATCACCCAACAGGCACTGGGGCAGAGTCAACACCCAACACACAGGAACCAGGCGGGTAAACAACAGCAGGATCAAAGATGATGTTTTCTTCTACTCAAGTGATAAATCCAATCAAAATGATACGGTACTATCATCCCATCCCGTCGAGTCCAGACCACCTAGCACTGCCCCCCCCCCCCCCCCTCTCGGCTGAATGGAGGCTCCAACATGGAGACAAAGAGAGACCCGCCCCTGTCTTGTCCTCCCTCAACAGGGAGAATCAATAAAGCCCCTTGTTAAAGTTGACCCTCTTAAAGTGACTGTATGGGGCCAAGACGAGGCTGAGGGTTCCCCCCGGCGTCGCACAAAGACCAGGAACTTAACTCCAACCACACTTCTCTGAACCTCTCTCTCTCTCTCTCTCTCTCTCTCTCTCTCTCGCTCTGTACAGCCTTTCTATTGTTCTTTCCATTTCTGTTTATCTGCAAAATACTTCAAATGATCCGACGGAGTAAAAGCACAACCTTATTTCACCTCCTGAAAGAATGAAACAAGTCTGACCCAAGCCCCGATAGGCCTCAGATTAAAACCTGTTGAGTCTCATCACTGTCACATCATATTAATCCATGCCGTTGCTTTGAATCTTCCATAACCACTGCTTATAAAAGAGACACAATGCCCCCCCCCCCCCCGCCTCTCCCCTCATCTCCCCCTCACAACCTACTTTCACAGATTGAAGCACCCCGAAATAAAAAAGACAGGAGGTATTTGGGGATGAACAAAGCAGGTGAGGTAAGAGGCAGAGAGCATTGTGGGAGCAGGAAGGGAAGAGTCCGGGGACAAAGAGAGACTCACAGCAAGCATGCAGGCTGGGGACAGACTCAACACTCAACCATCAACAGGAAGGCCTCTGCACGCGTCTGTGTGTGTGTGTGTGTGTGTGTGTGTGTGTGTGTGTGTGTGTGTGTGTGTGTGTGTGTGTGTGTGTGTCCGTCAAGCCAATTCAGAGGAAACAGCATCCAAAACAACGACAAAGGCCTCAGAGTTTTGCTTTCCTCCCTGAGAAATCAACAGCCATACAATGAAGGGAGGAAAGCAAAATATAGATTTCCATTCTTGGGCAGGAAATGCAGGTCAGGGAAGAAAGGAAGGGGTGATGGGGACGGGTGGGGGGTTGGATGCCATATATTCATGATGGTGTAGGTTCAAATCTCATCCCCTCCCTCTTTCCTGCCTCTGACCACAAGACATTATCCAATAAAGCAGAAATTGCGGGGGGAAAAAAACCTTCAAAAAGATGAGGATCGGTTCAAACACGGGTCAGACGCTACAGTTACACTCGTCTTTTTAAAGCCTCTTTTATCATCCGATCACGCCAGGACGCATTATGCGCCACAGAAACCTCCCTGACTGCAGCCAGAGGTGGACCAGACCTCGGTGACGTCTGCCCATAAACAAGGAACAAGGCTGGATCTGGTCCCAGAGATCTGGACCGCGATAAACGCTGCTGGTTGTTTTGAAACACGGGAAGCGCTTTCTTTTTTTTTTTTCGCCAGAGGAAGCCGAGCTCGCGGCGAAAGAGCCAACAGGGGAGAAAGAGAAAACAGGAGAGGCGGTGAGAAAGAGAGGTAAGGGTGAGAGAGAGAGTGAGAGAGAGTAAATGCTGTAATGCCTCTCGCAAAAAAAGGAGTTCAATCCCTCTAATCATTGGCCGCGGAAAGACTTCAGTTGCTGGCCTGCTTTTTATGTGCTCCACACCAAAGAGAGAGAGAGAGGGAGAGAGAGAGAGAGAGAGAGAGAGAGAGAGAGAGAGAGAGAGAGAGAGAGAGAGAGAGAGAGAGAGAGAGAGAGAGATGTGATGTCGTCAGGGACGGTGGCTCAAGGCCAGCCAAGCAGACTGAAGCACTTCGCCACATTTGAAAACATCAGCTCCTCGTCGCCGTTGCTAGCGTTGACGCAAAAGCCCCCCCCCCCCCCCGCTGACACCCGATTAATTTTCCCACCCACAACTTCTCTCTCTCTCTCTCTCTCTCGCTGGGAGGGCGTCGCTGATCTGAACGCAACGAAACTAAACTGCAAAAACAGAAAGGAAGGAAAAGAAAGAAGGCATGCGAGGAGAGCCACACCCCTCTCTCTCTCTCTCTCTCTCTCTCTCTCTCTCTCTCAGTCCAAAGGGATGAGATGGCGGTAGATAGAAAATTGTACTTAATGCATGAAGCTCATTTAACTGATTGCAAACAAGCCAGACCAGCCTCCCTCCCTCCCTCCCTCCCTCCCTCCCTCGACCGGACCAGCTGCAGCAGCAGAGGGGTCGCTCGGTTCCCGTCCCACGCTTTCCCAACTGGGTTACACAAACACAGCAGCTGGGGCCCCCGAGCATGGCTAAACGCCGCTGAGACGCGGGGAGAACATGTCACCGGAGAGCCCTCGTCCTTGACTTCCTGAGTGAGAGAATCAGGAGGTGAGAGAGAGAACGTTGGGGGAGGGAGGGAGGAGACAGACGTGGGGGGGGACACAAGAGAGAAAAAGATGGAGAGGAAGTCGTCTGGCCGGAGTTCAACAAGGCTCTCGTCTGTGTCACACTCTGACAGAGTTTGTAGGTCAAATTAGCATGGGAGGGCAGAGGGGCATCATGGGAGGGAGGGAGGGAGGGAGGGAGAGATGGGCTGCTCTGCATTATTCAGGCCTGCCTACACATGGGAGACAGGGAGTGTGAGGGAAAGAGAGAAAACAGAGAGAGAGGGGGAGAAAGTAAAAAAAAAAAAGGATTGGATAGGAGGGGAGCGCTGGCAGCACATTCCCTTTTTCAGCATCCAAACCCCCAACTGTTGCTGCAACTGACAGTGGGGCAAAGGCTAGACTTTAAACAAATAAATAAAAACCATATCTGGAGAGGGCTTCGGCTTTTCGCTGCTCCTCCCCACAACGCTTGTTAAAGGAGCCGGAGCAGAAAACTGCAGACTGGGAATCAGACTGGGAATGACTTCTCCAGCCGTCAGACCGATGGGAGCCTCGTCTGGCCTCCATAGGGTACAGTAGTAGTAGTATAGGTTCCTCCACTGAGGGATGAAGGCTGGTGCAATGCATACTACTGCAGAAGTAGTATGGGGGGGGGGGGGGGGGGGGTCTGCCATAAAGCCTCAAAAAAGTTCAGACAATCACAGGAAACTATCTGAAAGTCAATTTAATAGACTGATGCGGTAAACTCCGCCCATCTGGCACTCAACGCACATTTAAACCAACACTACGAGTTAGTTGCACATCCTACGTGAGCGCGGTCCATGCTGAAACTATTATACTGTTGCTAGGGGCAACACATGTGGCCACACCGTTCCTCTCATCCTCCGCCATCACTGACAGAAAGCTGATGGTTTCTCTCCATACATCACAGGTGTTGAACCCGTGTCATACTTGTGAGTTGACAGCAATGCGGTGTGTTTAGTGTCCTGTCTCTAGTTAATAGGATCCAGGCTGTGCTGGAGTTGCAGCTCTCAGTCCAGCCCTGGGGTGGGTGGGAGGGGGGGGGGGTAGGAGAGGGGTAGGAGGGGGGTGGATTAATTGCTCCCAAGTGCGTGGAGGATTCCTCCCAACACAGAGCAACTATTCTTCCCCTCCCGTCTAACAGCACCACTGACACACAGACCCAGAAACACCGAGAGCATAATCACATCATGCACTGTGTCGACAAAAGGCAGCGAGAGACAGAGGAGGAGGAGGGGGAGAAAATAGAGGGGGAGAAAACGGAGGGGAGAGAGGAAAATCCCCAGCAAGCTGACTCCATTTGGCAATTTAAAAAAAAAAATTAAAAAAAAGAAACAGCATTGTGCTCCAGCCGAATCCCCAGCAGTGACGTCTTCGCGCTGAAATTTCACTGCAATAAATGACTTAGTGAGGCAGCTGTGAATTTGGCAGGCGAGAGTTGGGGAGGGGGGGAGGCAGCAGGGGGAGGCACAGTGGACCTCATGCCCATTCCTCCCCTCCTCCTCCTCCTCCCCCTCCTATGGAAAACACTTTCCCCACTTTCTCTTCGTCTCTAATCACTTTCTCTCTCTCTCTCTCCTCTTCTCTTTCGTTTTCCCATGTAGCTCACTGTCAACGTCAATAATCACAGTTAAGCGTTTGTGTTGATTAAATGGTGGAAAATGCTACATACTATTAACCCAACATGCAGAGCCAACACCAAGGCAGTGTTCAGACAAACAGCCAACAGCTGGCTTCCATTATGGATTATGGTTCCCTACCTCTCCTCACCTACCTCCCTTTCTCTCTCTCTCTCTCTCCCTCTCTCTCTCTCCCTCTCTCTCTCTCTCTCTCTCTCTCTCTCGCTGCTCTACTTTCTCCCACATCAGAGCTTCTCCAACGTTTTCAGCCCGAGCAGCCAAATTAAAAAGCTGAGTCTCTCACCCTGGAGGCCGGGCTTATTAAAACATATTGCCACTCTATTCATGTGGGGACCCGCCAGCGACAGCAACGTAACCGGGCCTGGGTCCCAACCTATAGTTTGAGACACCACACACTGCTGGTTTTTCCTCTTCTCTCTCTCTCTCTCTCCGCACTGGAAGCGAGCGCATGCAGACAGATCTCTACTCCTGAAGCATGGATGGATGGGAGGTCCAGGGGCTGGGAGGATCGTCTCAGAGGGGGATCTGGGGTGTGGTGGGATAGCACTGGACTGGAAAAAACGGGAGGTTAAGATCTGTTTTCTCCTACAGGCTCAGATTCAGTCCCATGGGGGGTCTCTACAGGAAGTCCCCCTCTCTCTCTCTCCTCTGATGCTAAAATACACTTTGGAGAAAAGTCTGATAAAAACAGCCTCAATACATGAAGCTGAAGAACGGGTTGGAAATACACGGTGGTTAGACGTGCACCTGTTGAGAGGGAATTAAAACCTCTTAGCAGAAGTGGCTCTTGAGATCTGGCATCCACCTGCCACCGTGCTGCACCGACTTGGTTTCCTGCATTGCTACACGAACAAACTTTCGTCTTCCTGGCCTTTTTTTGTTTTTTTACACCCAGGACACCGAAGACACACATTCAAATGTTTGTGACTGTGACGTGCGATCGTTCTTCAATATAGAGCAAATTCCTCCACCTCTGAAAAAGAGGTCAGATGGCTCGGCCCTTCATTGGTGGCCCTTTGTCACCCCTCTCCACCCACAACCAGGCCACTCTGACTGGACACAATTCTGCCAAGGAGGAGAGGCAGCCGAACCAGCCAGAGCCAGAAAGAGAAAAGACAAAAAAAAAAAAAAAAAAAGGGAAAGAGGAAAGAGGAAGAAGTGCTGTGTTGTCTGTTTCTCTGCACTGTGTGTAGGCCGTCATCACAGCGCCGGCTTTCACAAACTCATACAAAGACAGCTCTGAGAGGAGGTAGGAAACCCGCTCGACAAAAGCATAGGAAAAGAGGATCTAGTGTGAAGCCGAGGGTGCAGCTGCAGTGTTGCACTGAACAATGAAAACATGATGTGAATACAAATGCACGACAACTAGGAGACAGTTAAAGTCTAACAATAGAGCTCCCAATATGGTTTTGAGAGTTGAAATGAGATTAGGCACCACTTCCTCTTGATTTGTGGCTCGTCTCGGGTTTCAGCGCCGCCCTCCAATCAGAGCAACGCACAGCCATCTAATCGCCCAATCACAGACGGGACATGAAAGGCGAGCCGACTCCAGCCGTGCCAGGTCTGAGGCAGAGAGGCTTTTGGGTAACAGATGGAGCTGATATCCTAACCCCTGAGTGTCCATCTGACAAAAAAAAACCAACACAACACAACCCTCTTGATGTGGTTTAGCTCCAAGGACAGCGTTTCCCCTGGGCTCCTTCTTTGGGACAGAGGTTGTGATTGCCCGGTGTCACGTCCTGGCCAGAGTCTCTGGATCGGCACGCACATGACCAGGGCACGGGACATGGCACGACGACAAGAAAACCCTTAACACTGCACCTTATGAATGAATGAATTGATTTCTCCATGTATCTCCACATTACCTCCTCCTGCGAGGCGTAGTGAGGGTCCGCAGGGTCCACCGACCAGTAGCAGTAGTCGAAACCAAACTCCTGAAGCTTCTCCCTGGAGTCCACAGCACCATCCGTACGTCCATCCAGCTTCAGGGAGAGATAGATAGATATGTGAGACAGACACATGCAATTCACTTTTAACAACATTGTTTTACTGTTTCTTTGTTGATTTGAACCTGTATAACTAACGATCAGACTGTAGCATCACCGACGAACTGCAAGGTCTCTGATTTAGTGAGAAATAGAAGCATTTCATTCTCCAAGTGCACAGGAATGCACAGGAATCTGTCTTGGTACTGGTGCAGACATATCAACAACAAAGATAGTGACACAATGCATGAGACGTGGTACAGGAACAGCATGTTCTTCCATTAACAAAAATAAAGAAGGGAATAAAAAAGATAGAGGAACTATATGATAGAAATCAGGTACCATCGATCACACAAGCATTGTTCTTCACCAGCCTCAGTGCATCAACAATAACCCCCCTCCTGTTTACTGTGCACGCTTCCTGGCCAGGATCAGACAGCACAGCAGCGTTTGGACATGCCTAGGCAGGACAGTTGCTCTGGACAACAGGACAGCCTCTCAGCATCACTTCTAAATCACCGCGCTCAACCTTTGCTAGTAGAGAGCCATCTTGGCACTATCGTTCTCACTGGCAGCACCTGACCTGAAGGAAAAACCCTCCCTTGAATACTCGTACACTGTTAAATATTGTTCATTTGCGATATTTGATACATTCCAGGAGTTATGTTGTGATGAAGTGATGTAAATAACCCTATCTATGCCTCCTTCAGGTGTTTCCCACAATGACTTTTAACAACCCCGAGAGAACAGGCCTAAACTTGTTTCTTTCAATCAAAGTTGGGCATATGGGCAATTAAATATAGCAAGCCGACCAACCGGTTCATGAACGTTGGGGCGTGTCTATCACCGTGTCCTTACTCAAAACGCAACATGTCTTGTTTCTGTATTGCAGATTGTTGAACATTGGTGCAAAATGTCTAGAAAGAAGCCCTTTGCTCTTTGATCCTGAGGGACCGACACCAATATGGAAAAATCCATGGAAAAATCAATCGGCAAAAATCCATGGAAAGTGTTCATGTGTATGTATGGCGCTGATGTTTAAGATACTCAATTGTAGCTGCACTGAAAATATCTCAACCTGACATCACATCGTCTAGGTTTTGCCAGTGGGAATGAGGAAAAAAAAACACCACCAAAGAACAAAAATGGCCTAGAAATGCAAGGTACTTTTCCTTTAACTATATAAATGAACTACATTACAACATCTCACATAAGCACATCATAATAATAGTGACTGGTAGGGATTCACTGTGCTGCTCAAGGTCAGCAGGGCAGACTGAAGGTCATTCTCATCTAAACAGAGCCTGACTCCATCAACTAACTAAATAACCTTTCTTGTTTCTGATTGCAGCATTGGGCAACACTAAGCTCTGGGTATCAACTCCTCTCAGCCAATCGCCTGGCCTGAAAGCATGATGGTTTAGCCCCACAGCGCTGTTATGGTACCGGACAATGGCCTTGCGATGTGAGGCATTAGCCAAGAGCAACACCGGCCACAGGCGACCCTCCGCTACTCTTTATCTTCTCCCCTTTTCACTTTTAATCTCTCGCTCAATTCGGTAGGTCTTTACAGCTCGTGTTACTTCACGATCCTGAAGTTTATTGTCCTGTAACATCCACCCTTTTTTCTCCCAGATCCTCCAACACTGTCCCACTTTCCATAAATAAATCATTCTCACGGGACCCGGCGAGAGCCTCAGAGTCCCGATCCCCCTCCCCGACAGAAGGAGGCCACATGTGGCTCGTCTCCTGTCACATCGTTTGCAACAGATTTCCTCCTCCCACTTCTTCTTCTTCTTCTTCTTCTCTCTATGCTGCCGTCTTTAAAAACGTCCAAATGCAAACACAAGGAGGCGGTTCTGTAACTGTCGATGTGATCAACAGAGCTCTGGATGCAATGCGTGATCGAATTCGTCAGCCAAATTGGAGTTTTGAAAGAATTCCCATTTGTAAACAAATCAAATTTGCAGCAAGTTTATTGCGTCTATAAGTCGCATCTAGTCGTATCAAGTCAAATATACTCAAAAAAAGCTTCAACATAGTGCAAACATTTCCCCTAAAGCTTGCTAGGAGACAGTAACAGGCTCGGCACCACTGCTGAATTGTGGTAATGGAGTTTGAACCAATCTGACAAGTCGCAGGCATCCAGTCGTCTAGCGGAGCAGGTTTCTAAACACTTACTGACAGCCAAAGTAGTTTCCAAGACCGTGATTGAATCATCGTGTCCGCACATTTACAATTTACCTAAAAACTCTACACATTTTGAAGCAAAGCGAACCAACAGCAAGCCTTGAAAACGCTTATTTCCTTGTAAATGTAGCGGTAGGGTAAGGACCCCCGCGGCTAAAACAGCTATGTTCTCGCTTCAAACGGTGATCCAGCGTTCACCGAGCACCAAAGATACACCAGGAAGCTTTTCTGATGTTTTCAACGTCGCATCCTCAAACTATTTCAGCTCGCTTGAAACTTTTTAAGCTCTTGGTTACGAGCAACGACGCTGTAGGAGGCTGTAGTTCTTGTGTTGCTGTTTGTATTGGTGGCGTGCTGTGGAGTGTGTGGCTGCATGTGTTTGACAGGGAGGGTCCCTCAGTCCAAGTGTTTCAGAGTGTGTGTGTGTGTGTGTGTGTGTGTGTGTGTGTGTGGTTGTGTATGTGGTGTGTGTGAGGGTAGGCCCAACACACTTATAGTAAACAACAGTGGAATCGAGCAACGAGGAGGCCAATCCAACACTGTAAACATCCTGCTACTGAGATAAATACCCTCTGGACACACCCACACACACACCCACACACACATATTGTTTGGGACTCTGTTGTATTGAAATACTCACCTTCACATTGCGGATCCTCACAAACTTATCCTCCACCTGCACAGCCAGCCGTCCTCCATCTGCACTCTCCCTGTGGGCGAGAACAGAACGAATGGCTTCACAGTTGAACTCAGTAAACATCCATATTAGGAAGAGTAAGGAAACGTGATTAATGTCGATGACAGGAAAGCCCTCAGGTCAGGGAAACAAAAAGATCTAAGGGACCCTATCAGTATTGATCAATGTCTCCCAATCCAAAATGCAGACAGGAGACAGATACAACAAAATATCACCAAATTCAAACCGGTTTCAAATCACTAGATCAACAATAGATGGTCTTTGTTGCTGTTGTTATAATAGAGAGAGTGTCCAGACAAGTTATGGCTAGTTTCAATTGACACGGGACCATCACATGACTAATGCATCTGTGTGTGTGTGTGTGTGTGTATGTGTGTGTGTGTGTGTGTGTGTGTGTGTGTGTGTGTGTGTGAGAGAGAGAGAAAGCGAATCGAGAGTTGTGACGATGATCAGTTTCGGGTTCAAATGAAAACAGACCCTCACATTCTCTACAGAGACTCTGATGAGGCAGCTTGGTCCATATCCAGAACAAAACTCTGTGTGTGTGTGGTGTGTGTGTGTGTAACAAGGTCAGCTGTGTGTGTGTGTATGTGTGTGTGTGTGTGTGTGTGTGTGTGTGTGTGTGCTTCAGCAGCTGGACCAAGCACATCTGATGCAACAGCGTGAAACTGGAGGCAGCTCCAGCGTGGAGCAGAGTGAGTTTTAATCTCCTGGAGCGATAATGATGGCGAACGCCGCCGTGGTGTGCGGCAACGCTCTGTACGCTCCCGTCTCTGTAGTGGGGGGTTAACGGACAGACACACAGACTGTCGTAATCGTCAGCTCTCCCACTGCCTCGCCATGCGGGACTCATTTCGCCAACCCCAGCAAAGGCGGCACAACCCAAAACCACAGCCTTCAATCTCGGGCTGTAACCAGCATGGAGGAGAGGAGCTGGAGGATGGAAAAATGGTAAAAACCCGAAACTCTGTTTTGATACAAACCAAAACGAGTAATTTCATGATTGGGCGGACATGTTTCTTGCACATGTGGAGGCTGCCTGCGCTCTCTGAGAGGCCCGAGCTGCATGCACAAGCCTATTGGTCAACTGAAAACAACAACATACTTCTACGCCAGGCCCGATGGGAGATGCGGCTGACCGGGAACCTCGGTAACGAATATCTCTGTGACGCAGCAGGTGCTTCTCCAAATACGACTGTAAATCACTTCAAATGCATCCACTCACATGCAGAGCAACAGGAAGAAGGGCCGCCGGGCTGTCAGCGCCAGCACCAGGAAGCACAGATTTGCATGACAGTGAACATTAGGGATAAGATGGTCTTTTTTCATGCAAAACTCCCAGGAAGACCGGTTGAAAGAATCATTGTCCTCACCGCTTGAACCACGCTTTGTCACGATACTGTAGCAGCATTTAGACAAAGTACACTGGCAATTCCTCTCTCTCTATATCTCAAACCCCCAATGTAATTCAACATGTTGCAGCAATTTGGCCCTAAAAGTAGTGGGGTGCTGCAGTGGGGCCCCGGTAACTTTACAACCTCCCTGGGTTCGTCTGCTACTTCAACACTGGATTTTACTGCTCTGTAAAATAGGGGGGGGGACTTTTTCCATGAATGCTTCTCATCAAACAAGCAGGAACAACCAACAGGAACAAAGACAGTAATAGTAGTGTGTAACATAAGCAATCACTGTAATAACACATATTATGCTTTTACTTTGTAGAAGCCTGTAGGTTAATGTGCATGCACCAACACACTGAGCATTAATAAAGGATATTCACCGCTTTAATGGAAAGAAACCCAGTATGACACACACACACACACACACACACACTCCTGTGCTGCACAATACCACTGACAGCCACAGTTGTCAATGTTCCCCATGTGTCCCACTACTTCTTAAAGTGAATTAAGAAGTTTTTTCCGAGTTTTACATGATATTTCACAATTCTTAAGAGTATAAATACATTATTGAGCATTATAAACAAACAACGAGCAATATGACAAGTTTGTGTTTGGGCTCTCACTGTCTCAACTCCCAAGACTGGCAACACTGGCAACACTGGCGACAACAGTTGAGAGCAATGGAGAAGTTGCAGCAGATAGGCAACTGTACTATCATAAGATATCCCGCTGTCCATTTCATTAGCTGCTCCTATGACTTTACCTTGCAGTGAGCGGACGGACTCGTATGGCAACTTTCACGTTTGCCATGATGATGATCCCCTCGCGAAGGTTTTCACGCGCAACTCAGCGGACGGCCTCGCAGATGGAAACTACCCATGTGGGCACACTGTGTCTTCTTGCATATTTATCCGAGCAAAAAACTGAGAGGGGGGTAGAAGAAAAAAAAAATGTCTTGACATCTGTAGCTTCACGCCATTTCCACCCGGCTCGCGAGCTTTCTCCCCAAACTCTCTCAACTGCAGAGTGAAACTTCCTGCTGGCCCGCCCGCGGAGGAGAGGCAGGGCTGAGGGCTACTCCTCCTACCGCATTCAAATCCACTACGGTTTGTTTCATGCCTATTATTTTTTAAATGTCTCTACGTTACAGTGTGAACATGAATATCTCTCCTCAAAACAAGCAAATAAAATAAATAAAAACAAACAAAAAAAATAAGTATTTTTCTAGTGGAACCAAACAGGGTGGTGGTGGTGGGTTCATCCATGGGCATCACTTGGGTGTGGTACTTGGCATAGCTTAGCCAAGTGAGTTCAAATGTGATATCTGAGTTTGTATCACTATAATAGAAAGCAAAGATCAAGAAAGAAATTGGCAGAAACCTATTTGGAAGCCATGTTTGAGCCATTCAGGATCCCTGAGTTGAGGTTGGTGTCCTCCAGTTCATCACACTGACCAAATACTTTGTCAGTCATCTGTAATTGCTTCCTGTCCCCAGGAATTCAGCCAATATAATAAGGTTTGGAAGTTTTCGGTGGCAAATATTAAATATTATACCCTCGGTTTTTGCCGTACCTTAGGGTTTAGTGAATTCACACCTCATAAGGATAGCTATTTTTATAACTTTAATCAAATTGCAAACACACTCAGTGTCATCCACTGCAATACACAATGAAAGCTTTTACTTTAATACATCTTTATTATAATTTTATTTTGCGACGACATAAAAAATATTACAGTTTAAAAGCAGCAGAGGATATAACAAGTTCAACATGAACTAAAATATCACAAACGCAGTATCGCATTCATGAACTGGAACATGCAATCACTAGTACCGGCGGTCAAAGGCAGTGTGTGAAAAGTGCCATACTAAATTAATAAGACATCTATTTTCTCTGGCTGGCCTCAAAACTAAACGTCACATTTTCCAGAGCATTTTTTTACTAAGTGTCTAGAGCAGTGCCTCTTAAACTACGGGTTGTCTGATGGGTCCCCATGTGTCAACAATACTGTGTTCAAGTATTTCTGTTTGTTGTGTGTTGTCATGAGTACGGGTCCTGGGGTGCAAAACCTTAAGAGCCCCTGGCCTTGACACTGCCGCTGTCCTGTCTTTGATACTCATCTATTATGATCTCGACCGCGTTAAAAATCATTTCATATTTCCCATTTGGCAAAAATCATCTCTCCAGGTTTGTGTGCCTGGTGGTTCCCCAGATCTAGGGCGTGAGTGCATGTGGTCATCCATGTGTCCCTGGCTACTAATCCTGAGTGGCAGGACTTTCTGGTTCTCATTTGCACCTTTGCAAAAGGAGCTGGGGGGGGGAAGGTGGCTGTCAAATCACAGGTGGAGAACAAAAGTCTGAAGCTGCGCTGAGGGTGAATGTGTAGTAGCTGCGACAGGCTATGCAGAATTACCAACTGGGGAAAAAAAAAACAGACAGGTCACCAACGTAAAACACTGTGGCGATCACTCAGAAGATGCCACAGGATCTTGGGTATTATTCATTTTGTCAAGTGGCTCCCTCTACTGTCTGTTTCGAGACCTGCAGCATGTCCATGTGGCTTTGTAAGTCGGGCAGAGGCAAGGAGGGCCTTTGACACTGCAGCTGAAATGTCTCTGCGAAATCCTGAAATGAGAGAGAATGACAGAGTAATGGGCAACAGTCAGAGAGGACAAAAGACAGATGAAAAACATGTTAACCAAAACCAGAGACGCTCACCGCTGGTAGGGCCAGATTCGACAGCTTCTTCCAATGAGACGTCACCTCTTCCTCTCCCAGCAGCCCTCTGTCCACCAGCTGTCTAACCAGGAACAGGTAGTTGTTCCACTGGAAAAGCAGAGGAATGCATGGCAGGGATTCAGTCATACTTTGGCCAAAAATGAGTATTATATATCATTGGAAAACTCTCACTGAATTCTTTGAACATCAGATAAACAAAATTGTCGCAAATGCACTTAATAGCTTTTTCAGTATCATTTTTCCCCAGTATGAATGGTTCCTATGTTATTTTGTGTCCCTTTTGCTCTGAAGCCTCAGTATGCATGTGCTTAACAGGTCTACAGACGGCCATACATACATACAGAGACTGTCTAGGCATAAAAGAGGTGAGTCTAATAGTAACAGACATAGTAGTATCATTAATAATTATATCAGTAGTAGTAGTAGTAGTAGTAGTAGTAGTAGTAGTAGTAGTAGTAGTAGTAGTACCTTGGTGTCGCTGGCCCTCAGCACAGCAGTGACCATGAGTGGAGTGAAGAGCAGGTGGAGCGGTGCAGAGGAACAGCAGTCTCTCTGCCACAGCTCAGCAAGCTGCTCCAGCACAGACCTGACAGGAGGCTCAGACCCTGGACCAGAACCCGGACCAGAACCCACACCAGAACCCACACCAGAACCCACACCAGCCCCACCGCCTCCACCGTCCTCCTGGACACCAAGCACCGGCAGCTCTGCAGACACTGACCAGACACAGACAACAGGCACTCTGTTACACAGTACAGTACTGTCCATCAACCCAAGCAAAGCAGCTGAGCAGCACAATACAATTTAAACTGTAATCCAACAATGATAACCTAAATTGTAACTACTAATATTTATAGAGCATCATTGGGAAATAGTTATTAGTAAACCAACAAATCAAAACAAAAACAGGAGACACATTATACCAAAGTAAACTACTCATGAGTTTGTCATTCACAGCCCTGGTTCTCACCCAGCTTGCAGGCCAGCAGGACGGTGGAGCGCAGCAGCATCTGCTCTGACACTGGGGTGAGGAACTAGAGAGGAGAAGACCAGAGAGTGAAGGTGAAAGTGTTTTTTTATATATGTATTTCACTGTGTATTTATTGTATATGAACTTATAGATTATTGCTAGTTGCTATTTGTGATGATAAATTAGCACTGAAGCAGTCTAAGTCATTTCCCCCAGTTCAACAGAGCATCAAGTCCCTCTGTGGTGTGGGGGTCTCTACGTGGTGTGGGGGTCTCTACGTGGTGTGGGGGTCTCTACGTGGTGTGGGGGTCTCTACGTGGTGTGGGGGTCTCTACGTGGTGTGGGGGTCTCTATGTGGTGTGGGGGTCTCTACGTGGTGTGGGGGTCTCTACTGTACCTTTCTGCAGGCCAGCATGTCTCCCAGTCTCTCCAGCAAGGTTTTGAGCTGAGAGCCGGTTGGCAGCTCCTCGTCGGTCCTGGGGCCGACCGCCACGCTCAACACCTCCTGCACACAACCAGGGAGTCAATCCAGGGACAAGTCAATTCAATTCATCATCCAGTTCTTACTCTCATTACAACAGTACTGAATTGTGTTTTGTTTGATCTTGAGAGCTCAAACTCTAAGCTAATAAAACACAATTGGGGACATTTTAAAAACGTCTACTTTTGCAGAATGACACCCAAACAGTTAAGACATCAAATTCAATGATTTTTCCAGGTCTTGTTTGGTGAAATTCAAGTTTTGGGGGAGACATATAGAGGCCTTTTTTAACTCATACTCTTATCAAGTCAAGCAATCATGGTGAAATCTTTCATTTTAAAACTGCTGCTATATGAATGCAAATATCCATCATAGGATTTTCCTCAGGATGTGAAATGTTGATCTTAGGACGGAGAGAGGTCCAAAGAGCTGAGGCACATTGATGCATTTGGGTGCCAGATTTAAAGAAAATGTGTTTATTTGCTGCGTTATCTTGTCACAACTTTCAAAAGGTTTTTCAAGGGTATACCTTTATCTCAATGAGCATGTCAGAGGGCAGAGAGGCAGTGTGGCTGCAGTCTGGAGGGCAGGACGTCAGCCTCTCACCACCCTGTTTTCTCCTGGGGGTGGTGGGCTGCTCCTGGCTGGCAAACTCCACCCCCACCCCCTCCACATCCCCCAGGTCTGGGGCTGCTGGGCTAGCCAGAGCCTTCATCACCCGATCAAACCTGCTCTTCCACTCCCGCCTTATTAGTGCTGATGGTGAGAAAAAGGGGAGAGAAAAACATCTTAAGCTGCATGCCCATGGGAACCTTTCATTATAGCGCTGGTTGCTTTTTCTCATCGTCTTCAATGGAAAGGATGTGCTGTAGCTGCGGGCTTAACCTGTTTTTAAGATCAGAGCACAAACCGCATTGAGGTAAAGGCAATTCAGCTTTTAGGAAAAGAGCAAAGAGTTTTACATTGCTGCAGCAGGAACCGTTCAAGCAGCCTGAGCCATAGTCAGACGAGAGACAAGGTAGACATTGTTGCATCGAACAACTGGACATGACATGTGACAGCAAACTATTTCTCAAGCCCGTCAAGTAAACCCACTCTCCTCCTCCCCGGCTACCTGTGATGTTGGCAGACAGCCAGCTGCAGGCTTTCTCTGTTGCCAGGCGCTGAGTGATGTTTTCAGACGTGGTCAAGACCTGCAGGGAGACGTTATGTCAGAAAGACGGAACAAGAAACACCGGCTAGAACAGGCTCGACATGTCTGATGTGTTTGTGCTCCCTTGTTATAACGGTATAATCATGTCCTTTTATTTGCTGTGTAAAGCAATTTGTGACGAAGCTGTTTTAAAAGTGCTTCATGAATGAATTTGACATTGTTGTGTATTAGGCTGATTTAAAGGACCTACGGCAGGGGAGGTCTCCTCCGGCAGCAGGACTCTTATGGCTTCTGGACTCTTCTCACTGCAAAATCTGCAGAATCACATAAGAGCATATATGATCAAAAAGGAAAGCTGGCCACATAGAAGTGGAATACTAATGGGGAGAAGAACAAGAAAAACCTATGTAGTATTTATTATATCCGATAAAAAAACAAATATTAATCCTTTTCTACCAATCAAATGGTCATTAACTCTTCCATTCATCCCCTCATTCATTACTGGGTAAGGCTACCAAAGGAACTTAATACTAATATCCTAATAAATCTGAGAACATGCACTAGAATAAAGAGCATCTTAGTTAGTTAGTTGTACCTGGTGGCTCTGGCCAAGGCCTCCATGCCCCCGTCACACAGCTGAGCACAGATGGAGTCATAGAGTTTTGGAGGACTGGATTTCGGCGACTCCAGACCGTCTCTCAGCATCTTCTCACCTCTCTCCACCAACTCACTCACCAGCGTCGCCCTGTGAAGCACACAGAGTTAAATGTCTGCCAACACATGCATGCACACAGACTACAAACTCACATACACACTCTGCAGTTCAGTTATAGTAACATTAAGAGCAGACATTTACAATGGTGAGGTTGTCTATACTACCAGCCACTTAGACAGGTAACCAACCAATGCTGGAGGTTGGTTACCAGTCCAGTGGACAGACAGGCTAACCCACAGCTCTGGGATACCAACTTCATATGCTTGACACAGTTGGAGCCGACCCTCTCGGCGACAAACTCCACGGTGCGGCGCAGAGACGGTGGCTGGTTGTGAAAGAAGGCTTGCTCGAGGTCCACCTTCAAGGAGAAACGTGATTTTAAAATGGTCCAAATTTTCACATCAGTTCACATCTCATTCCATTTCTCTCATCACTACTTGTTGACTCACCTGTAGTTTCTGCTGTAACCGGTTAGTAGCCGGCGTGTCCCTGGGCTCGGCAGAAGTGGGAGTGATTTTGCGGATGATTCCTCCACTCTTGGCGGCGCTGCCGGACACAAAGGCAGCTAGCAGCTTACGAAACTCACCTGGACAGACGGAAGACCAGGCAGAGCATCAAGCCAGAGCATTTGTGGTGATGATGTACAGACCTAACATCAGCTCTCTGACTCCCTAGTTGATCATCTCTTCTCTACATGACATTCCCAAACACAGCTTCTAACATATCACATACATGTACACGTAGACGCACTGCTGATACAACAATGTTCTCTATTAGAAAACGAGTATGAAAGTGTCTTACAGTAACAAAGATTGAGCTACATTTACTGTATATTCCCAAACATCTCAGCATCTCAGCGGTCCATGTGAAGTTCTCATATTGTGTGATGACTCGCAAGTAGCTCGTTCACTGAGCAGAGAGTTGGTAACCTTTCATTCTGCGAGGTTTTGATGCTATAATTTATCTTCTCTGGTGTTCATACCACTTAATAACACATGAAGAAATAGCTGAATATGAGCATCAACCGAGACTGCGGCTTGCCCTCGGTTCATTTTGTTCCAAGCATGGAGTAACTGCAGGCTATCAGATGTCAATATCAGCCTCCTTAAGCACACAAAGACTTTTGCATTTTGTGGTTGCTTCCTGTAGCTGGTTCCAATTATGTTCTCACTTCCAACAGTTTCGCTTGGAGGAAGAACGAGACCCACATTTTCAGACGGTCTCAGTATGGTTGTCTGAATGGCCTGGATCTCACCTGCCCAAACAGAACTAAATGCAGACACCCCCTTACTCCCTGAAGGGAAATAAGGGAAGGCTGAATGTTGCCGAATATCACCGCCAAAGTATCAAACACCATTTCCACTCACCCAGAAATGGACAGCATGTGTAGAGAAGCTGTTGATCCACCAGGGGAATGCAGTCCTGGAAAATAAACCAGGAGTCTCAGTATGCAGGAAGATCAACCAGTCAGTGGCACGCTGTATGGACCAATACCGATTCACTTACAAGTCCCTGAGTACTTGTGCTGCTGTCCTCCAGCTTGGCCACCTCAGTGAAATCACTGGTGAAGAAAATGTCCTCAGGAATCACTGGGATCTGGAAGACACACCGGGTCAAATTACTGGTAGATGAAATGGATAAAAGAATATGATTCTGATAGATTAGTAATACAGTGAGCTGCATGAGTATTTGGACTGTGACCTCTAAGTATTTTGGCTGTGTCCTGCTACTACTTTGGAACTGCACACCATGTAAAACAACAACTTTATGTCTCACCTGAAAAAGCCAACCCAACACAGCCACCATCAGCAGCTTGTTCAGGTAACACATCTCTCCATTTCTGCCCAGCAACATTCCCCTAAAAACATTAAAAACATGTGAGAACGTGTGTCTGAGGCTTCGCAGAAACATTTGAAATATTTTAGGTGAGTTACTTTCCAGTGACTCAACATTCACAAAGTGCAAACAGTGTAGCGTGGTCAATGACGCAGGTGCTATCAGCATCTATACTCGTGATTAAAAACCTCATACGTTTTCAGAAATGTATCACAGTTATTTCATACTTAAGTTAAATAAACAAAACTCAGGAGATACATTTATTCTCTAAGAAACAAACTTGTTGTGCAGTGTGAATTTTGGATTTCACGTTTTCACTTCAGTGAAAGGATTACAAGGTCCTCTATGGGTTGACCTATTGGGCTTATGAAACCCTTTCAAACCCCATTGGATAACGTCAAAAACGCATCATCAACACGCTAAAAACAAGCTCACGAAAAGTTGACGTTTTACAGATACAAGGTTTTACAAGGACAACAATTCAAAAAAGCGTTCTCTGTCCACATCTAAAGTGTGAATGTGACCGAGTCAGAAACGGACCTGTAGAGGAGCAGCAGCGTGCCCAGCGCCGTCCTGTAGCAGAGCAGCAGCGGCCCGGTGAAGTCCAGCATGGAGAGGAACTCCACCAGCCAGGGCACCGTCAGGATGGTGCGCCTCCTCTGCACACAGCTACGCAGCACAGCACACACGTCGAGCACCGGGGCGCTCTGAGGGGGCGAGGGAGGTGAAACATATTCTGACAACAGATACGCATTTTATCTGAAGAAAAATCGAAAACAGACAACAAATCAAGCAACAGAATGTACCAGATATGGATCGGATCGGATTTCCAAGCACTTTAAGTAATGAAGAGGGTTAGACTGATATATGGGTTGCCTGATATATTAGACTTTAATTAAATATCAGCCAATAAATGTCATCCACCCCCAATATGATGGAGGTTCCACAGCTACAAAGTTTAATTTCTTTGCACATTTTATTTACCCATTTACTTTTTCAATAATCTGTAATCTCTGTAAATCTGTTCATCATTTACAGGTCTAATCCATCCTAGAGTTTCCCTGGCTGTCGAATAGATGGGGTGAGTCACTTTGAATTAAAGAGCTGCAAACCTGAAAGATTTTCATTTATAGTGGTTGGAGAGTTTTAATGTCCCATGTTCAAAATTCACCCTGACAAGAATAAGGTTGTGGGGGAATGTGTGTTTTTTTTGGGGAATTGTTTGGCATGAAAATAGTCAAATTTAAACATGTTAAATATTGGCATCAGCTTCAAAATTGGTCGAATACTGATATTAATCGATGACATTTTCATATAAATGCATGTAGAGCAGGTAAACACATGAGCACATAAATGCTGATCCGTTGCTTCTCACCTTGCTGCGTAGGGCTAGAGCCGTCTCCTGTATCTCCCTGGATGGTCTTTCAGATGTTTGGTAAGGCAGAAAGGAGATGAAGCCCAGAAACTTGGCCAGGAGACGAGCCAGGAGCAGCACCGAGGAGAACCGCTGCTTCTCATCCTGATGGGGATGGAGGGAATGGAGAGGAAAGAGAGCGTGTGATGGTATCACTTTAATAAACAAAGTAAAACAAAAATGAGCTGAGAAATGAAATAAGAAAGTAGCCAGACATGGTGACCCTCACATTCAAAAGCACATCCCTGCAGAGAGAAAAACACATTTCACAGGTTTTCACTACTTTTCTGACCCCCACGTACCTGCTGCTCCATGTCCCCATCTCCTTCCTCCTCTTCCTCCCCGATGGAGGCAGCAGGACCCAAGATGGACACCTCATCCAGCTGGAGGAGCTGCTGACACAGGCTGTCCTGAAGGTGTTGGTTGAGCTGGAAGCTGAGACACAGGAGAGGTTGTAGGAGATGTTAGGACCCAGACAGACGACAGATATAAACATCTCTAACATACAAGGGCAAGGCTGGATGAGCGGCCCAGTGAAGCAGCTTTTGACAAACACAATCTTAAGAAATGATTGCTGATGTCAATTATGACCATTGCTTGATAAATAGATATTAAATAAATAAGAATAAATAAATAGTACTCTCTTTTGTAATGAAGATGAAATGAACTGAATAATGAAAGTAAATGATGTTTAAACCGCCTGTGGCAGTTAAATGGTTTTGTAATGATTCAGTAATCGGTGTCGTTTGCTTGCGGACGTCATCTCACCAGCTGGCCGTCTGCAGGAAGTCCCTGAAGAACTCTTGGTGCCCGGGGAA
Organism: Hoplostethus mediterraneus; assembly: GCA_034670385.1. Classification (NCBI taxonomy): domain Eukaryota; kingdom Metazoa; phylum Chordata; class Actinopteri; order Trachichthyiformes; family Trachichthyidae; genus Hoplostethus; species Hoplostethus mediterraneus. The sequence goes on from JAXDDW010000007.1 coordinate 10,650,762, forward strand.
GGACGGGGGAGGGCAGGGGCCAACGATGCCATGGGGCTGAATAAGACGTTCCTCCAGACGCTTCAGACGCCCCAGGCTGTCTGCTCCCAGCATGCCTAGCAGGTCGGCGTCAGGGGTGTCCCCGGGTGAGCTGTTCACACCCGGGCCTTTGCACATCTGGAGAAAGAAAATCATAGTTGCCTGTCAGCGTGGGTAAAAGTCCATTAGACGGAAACAAAGGGTTTTAACGTGCCCACAGAGATCTGTACTCTTTGCTGTGAATAAAATGTTGTCTTGTGGCATGTTTATTCTTTGTGTTTCATCCTACACCCATTGTGCACCTACCTGGACAAGCTGCTTCAGGAACAGACGGGCAAAATGAGAGTGGTTTCCTGCAGAGGCCAGTTGACTCACCATTCCTCTGAAAGGAGAGAGCACAACGAGAGCGTACAGCAAAGATAAACCTCATGAAAGAAAGACAAGATCTGGTGTGCAGGTATCCACAATGTTGACATTTACTAGCATAAGCTACAAGAAATACATATAATAAAAAGAAAAAGGAGAAAAGTAACACAGCAACGTGAGATTGAAGGACTTACCGGATCCGACTTCCTAGAACATCAAAGCTCCACCCGGGTTCCTTGTGGAAGTCCTCCCACTCTCGCAGCACCTCATAGAAAACATCCCTGGGAACAAAAGGGCAAAAATGTCACATGCACATTTGGACTCAGCCGTTCTTGAACCATGAACTGCTCTGCTCGCCCACACTGTGTGACTGCAAAGGTCACTATGCACCGCTTTATCCAATCCGCCCATTTGAAAAGGATCCAATTCAAATGGCAAGGTGGGGGCGCTCTATCATGCTGCTACGTCAAACAGACAGTTTACATCTTGGAGACATGATAAGAGAGTTAGCGTTTCAAAGAGTTGTAATATACCTCTGTTTTTTAAAAGTGTGGAAGGCCTTGTCACTGCTGAAGTTGGACCTGTTGTCAGTGGCGGGCTGGAACGGGACTGAGTGGATGAAAGTGGAAACTGAAGGAGAGAGCTGCAAAGAAAAAGACAGAATATAAAAGAACTTGATCTTGTGGTATCAGTATTGTTTCTAAGGCATCAAAAGGTAAAAGAAAAACTTCAATATGTGGAACATCCAACAATGGAGCGTCAAGTTTTTTGACAGTTTATGGACATTTCTATTGAGGAAATTGAGCACAACCGATTCCAATAAGAAACGCGTGGCATGTACAACACATACTGGATGTTAAACAGAAAATAATGTACTCAACTCAAACCAATATTGAATTTGAAGTACTGGAAACATAAATCAAAATAGGCTGCTGTATAATACATGTGTGTGGTACCTTGGCTGTGCTGGTGTCCTGGGCCTGAGTCAGGCGGTCTCTGAGGGTCGGAGAGAACGAGGCCACCCTCTCGTTCTCCGCCAGCAGACGCAAGGTGCATTTGTCCAGGTGAGCTACCAACCTGAGACATGACAAGACACAGTTCTGAATCATCTCAGAGATAGTCAGACCACAGCAGAAAAGTCATTTCTTTTAGGGGAAACTTGGGACACGGTCAAGTCAAATGTGTAAAGTGATTCATTACTCAGTATTACAGGACAATAAATTACATGAATACAGATTAAAAACTCACAATTTTAACACATGAACCCAAAGCTATGTGGCAGTATGCAAGAGCACTGAGGCAACACCATGACATAGGAAACAAGAGAATTGTACGACTCACTGAAACTGATCCTCAAGTACCCTCACTGCAAAATACACACAGTTGTGTACACGTCTGAGGTATCCTCTCTCCAGAACATCTGAAAAAGTGAAAGGGAACAGAACAGGGTTTGTATGTTTATATGTTCATTCAATTCAAATGTAAAAAACTTAAACGTAGAATGGTTACATTATCTTGAAAATCCTATATTAGATGATTAACTTTAAACAAATGACTTAATACTCTGTTGAAAGAGATATTAACCTGGTTTCACCACACACAGACTTTCTTCGTCGTCTTCGGAGATCGGCGGGGAACGAGACGTTAGCAACTGCACCACAAAGAAAAGCTCCAGGAAAATGTTTGGCACCAGGTTTTCTGTGAGATGAGTAAACACAATTAAGTTTGTTTTCAGTTTGTTTTTTGGAGGGGCTTCTTAAAACATGCTCTTTATAGATAGGCATTCATGCAGTGTGTTTTTACCCATTTTATTCCTGTATTTCCTGTTTTGTTCTTTTCTAATCGTGTTTATTTGTCTGACTTCTTGGTCATTTATATTATTATATTATTATTTGAACTTAATCCCCCAATTTCTTGAGCACGAAGGGCAACCATCAACCGGGTTCTTACCAGTCCCCTACCCTTTACCTCCCCCTTGTGGTCAATTACCAGAAATGCAGGTGCAGTACAGCTCTGCCAGGAGATCCAGTTCAGAGGCCGAGGTCACTTTTGAGGGCTCAGGACAGGCTGCCTGCATGTCTGGTGTAACCTTACAACCCATCCTAAGCCCCGACTTGGTAGGGGTGCAAGGCTCCAGAGGGGATGGTTGGGAGGTGCAGACCTGCTGGGCACGCTTGGTCCTAAAAACAAGGAACTCATGATTAAGAAACAGTAGAGATAAATGGAGTAGAGTGACTGCAGTGGGAGCAAAGAGAGCAGAGGCTGTTCTTCATAATTAATGAGGAAAAAATGAAATTAGACACTGGGAGAAACTTAAGACTGATACAAGGTGGGGAGTGAAAGATGAAATATGAAGTCTTTGAAACTTGATCAGTTTGACCAGGAGATCATCAGTTTGAATTTCAGCTGTGAAAAAGTGATTGAGACACTTCACGTCCTGAACAATCAACAAGTCACTGTCCCATCTGTCCCACACAGTAGCCGACAGCAGAAGCCTGGTAGAATTGGGCAGGTCCCTGGTATACGTGCATGAATGTGTGTAACCCATTGAAACTACTCCCCCAGGATACTGGTATGGTGAAAATGTCAACTTAAGTTAAAAAAAGATTGATATTATAATGGTGTCTCGTTCATGTCCACTTACTTCTCCCTCTTCAGCAATTCCCTCTCCTCCTGCAGGCTTAGAGGACTGCCCACCGTCAGGGACCCCCCTAGGGCCTCTGCTCCCAATGGGGGACTGGGGGGCTTGCTGAACGGGGTGGAGGTGAAGCAGGTCTTTGGTTTGGAGTGCGGCCGCTCTGCACTGACTGGTGTGGGATTTATTCTCCTGGACGGTTTAGTTTTTCTGAATAATGGAAAAAAACGATACTGACACAGAGCAACTGCAGTCTAAAATGGTCACCATGTCTATGGTCAGACAAAGGTTTTGACAACTGCCTCAAGATGCATGCACTAAATGCACAAATGCAACACGAGAATGGCAAAACATTACATTAGGCCAGTCATTCTCAATCCTGGTCATTGGGATTTTATCCTACCAGGTAGGTAATTGCATTAATCTGGGGTTCCAGGTCAAAGTCAGTCCCTGGTTAAACAGCTGGTATGAAAACGAGCAGGGCTCTGGGGCCCAGGGTGCAGGATTTAAAAACATATATATAAAAGACATACAAAATTGAGGAAGGAAGTAAAGAAAAAAGGAAAATGTGTGAACTCACGCTGGTGAAATGGGTGATGACCCAACAGGAGGGAAGTCCTCCAGGTTGTTGAAGTTGAGCTGACCCACAGTCGGAGGTGAAACCTGCTCGCTCATCTTACTGTACCCTGCTCCTCTTCCTGATCTCCTCCCCCCACTCTCCCACCGCGCAGTCTCCTCATTGTGGTGTCCTCCGCGTGCACCTCCATGTCGTCCTTGTCCTCCCACCCCCACGCCACCACTACTCCGCCTGCGACCCTTCTGGGTCTGCAGGTTGGGGCTGTGCTGGTGCTCCGGAGGGGAGACGATGTAGTCCCCCAGACTGCTCCTGTGGTTGGACCGGCGCTCTGAGCCTGAGGGCCTGGAGGCCGGGCTCCATGTTGAGCTAAAGGAGGGGCTGCTAAAGGTGCTGACACCACTCAGACAGTGGGATCCAGACTGGCCAGCGCCCCACTCAACACCGGGGGACACTGAGGGGACAGGGGAGAACAACTGGACCCGGCTGGCGCTCCGAGAACCAGCTCCACCTCCAGCAGACCTACAACCCCTCCGCTCAACGGAGAAGCCCTGAGTCTGTGGAGTAGGCCTGGGACGGCTGGGGGTCTTGGCAGGCGTCGCAGGACCATGGGTTAGGGCTTCACTGCTCTGCTCTCTCAGGAAGTTCAAAAGGAAAGGCACAAACTCTTGTTTCTGAACTGTCATCACAGGCTCATTGAATGACAACCTGTCACCCTCCTGTTGGAAAGAGAGGCATGCCAATAAGGTGGTTGGCTAGTAATGTGTAATACTAATATAAGTAAATGGTTCAGATGGTTAACGCGAGCTATTCGAGCCATGACGAGATAACGCCAACAAACGTTAGATAACGTTACCTAAGACACTTTTGCAGAAAATAGCCAGCTAGCTAACAGTAAGCTGGCTAACACGTTGATCTGCACAACCCTGATCAAGACAGATGCTTGTAGCGAGCAGGTAAATTACAATGAATTGACTTTACTCGGATGCATTAACTCTTGTAGCAACGTTGCCAACGTAGCCTCCAGTGTATAAACTGGCGTCAACATACCCGTGGCTACATTAGCTCAGATAGCAAGCTTGCTAGTCAAAGTTTTGTTTACATCAGTTGTGAGCAATGACATCTCACATCCCATGCTATACAAAGGCAAGCGTATACAAAATGTTGTACCCATGTGTCTCTTTGTTATTTTACACCTACCTCGACATTTTTTAGCCAGTCCAAGGCCTTAATAATATCCACTTTCTTCAGTAGAAGCGATTCCAAAAGAGCCGCCATTCTTGCTGCGCGGCTGTAGAACTGGAGGGGAAGGGGAGGGGCGAACGTATGCGCATGCGCGTATTCCCCATGACGTGTGCAAATAAAATTACATGTCCAAAGACACGCCCACGATGAAGTAGAAACACATAATTTTAGATATTTATAGATATTTAGACATTTATAGTTAATGTGGCTTCACACCATGACCACTTATGAATGAACACACAAAATATGTCGAGATATTATTTTGTCTGCATGCTGAATGAGTATTTTATTTATAACCAGTTTATAAAAATAAAATACAAAATAATTTTAAACCAACAGAAAAAAAAAACACTGTACAAGGCATTGATATGATACAAATGATAGAATAAACATAAATAATTACAGTTATGTACAATGCAAAACTTCCACATTCTTACATTCTTTCCTTGAGACTGTACAGTTACATTTCAAAACTATGACATACATTACAACACAAAAATATCAAACATCCAACAACTGAAGTCATACTGATGGATGGGCAAATTAGTAAATGTGACAATAAATAATTTCTGTCAAGTATTTGTAATATATAAACAAGTAATCCAAAGTTATGACATGAGAAGTGTGTCAGTGCACACCAAAGCTTTCATTAGTTTCCACCTCAACTACCTGTTCAAAAAAAGGTTTGCTCTGCTGTCCAATGGGTATCTCTAACCACAGCGATCCCATTAGACCACGAATACAGGCAAGCTACTATATGTATATATATGCTACCTTGCCATCACCAAGCCACTCAGAAAAGTGACAGAAATGCTCACCTGCAAGGTAACACTAGTACTACAACTACACACCACTTTGTGCAATAATAATCGAGAAAAAAAAAAAAGAACATGAGAAGAAATCTGATTATCTTTTCTTCAAACCAGCAGCACTGTTTAGTGTCTGTTCCACCCTTTCACCGAAGCTCGTCAGCAAATAAGTTATGGTTTACAATAATGATTTTGTTTAAATAATTACTTTGAACATTTTACAGGTATATAGTAAAAGTCTGCGCAATAGCGTTCTGACGTCTGAAAGCTTGAAATACCTTGAAATTTGTAAGCCTGAAATAGAGAAGTCAAGGAGGAGAATTCGAAGATTGATTGCTGGCGACATATGGAAAATCTTGCAAGAGCTTGTATGAAAGCGTACGACCGAAGATCACACCCGGAATACTGCACCCTCGACATCTCGTTTTCCACCAGTTTATCAATACGTAGTTCACACATTCTCACCGAAAAACAGGGGGGGGGGGGGGGGGGCTCTCCAATATGATCATAGCTTTTGATTTCACGTGGACAGAGAAAGAGGACAGAGTTACAGTTAACAGACGGCCTGATCGTGGAATGATCTCCAACACAGACAAGGCTCAGTCATCCCTCGCTATGCACAGGAGGGGGAGAGAAGAGACATTAAGGCGGCTGACTGACTGAACGCTGTCTGCCTTCAGGATGAGTCATCCTAGCTGCTCTGGGTAGACTAGCGTAGGTACCTGCACGATCTGCATGAGTCAAACAAAACACAGCACGCACTTGACGTCTGCAAATGTGCCCATTTCAACTCTAACATACACTCGTCACAATTCAAACCACAGTTGCAAAATTTATCAAAATATTGGCAATGTGGGGTTTTTTTTTGTCCGTATGTGCAGCCATACCTAACAGTGGCTATCAATCTTTCATGTGTCATCTCCTACAATACAAAGCAAAGTCTATTTTTCTCTTTTTCATAGGGCAAGTGTTGAAAATTGAGACTGTGAGGAGAGGGAGGGGGGTCAGAAAACATACAGGCTCATGGACATTACAATGCTCACACAAAATGAAAAGAAATCCCTTTCGAGTTCTTCACAAGAGAGATGGTGCATGATGGGAACTGGTATGCTTTTACTCAATAGTTTGTTCTGGGTTATTTTTTTCCTCTCTTTTTCTCTGTAGAGCATGCAAAGAGTAGCACTGGAAGCCGGAGTTATTTTACAGTATCTTACAAGCGGAGGGAGGAGGAGGAGGAGGAGGAGGAGGAGGAGGAGGAGGAGGAGGTTGTGGAGGAGGGTTTGGGTGAGGAATGTGAACTAAATGAAACCGTGGGTCTCAAACAATGCACAAGCATACTGTATGTCAACTATATAAAAGACATTCTCTGGCGCAAAAAACAAATAAAAACAAAAACAAAAGCGCTTTCCTTCCCTGCAGCAGGAGGGAACATCATTTTGGTGTGCGAAATACATATGGCATACATTTCATATGACGTTATATTTGACAAAGTGTTTTCTTGAGGTCTGGAATTTTTGTTCTATCATCTGAGAGTCAGACGCTGACCCGGTGTCAAGGTCACACAGGACACTTAAAACTGCTTTTTTACTTCAAACATCTCAAGTAAACACCTGCGCAAATTGTGTTTGATTTGGAAACATTCTCGTTCTCCTTTTCTACTCAATAGAATACTGTTACATGAAAAAGGGGTCATCTTACCCACTGGCACAAATTAACACAGGTCTGTTTTTGTTTTTGGCTCTTTTTGTTCTAAATCGCAAACAGACCCGAAAGTGAAACCCCGAGCTGCCCAAAGTGCCAAGGCACACGCCGAGACGAACATCTGTATCGTGTCCCTTGTTGTTGTTGTTCAGGCGGACTCCTACTGCTGATTGACAACCGCGTGACATTGATGCAATCACTCCTAAAGCAACTTTCCTAAAAGGAGTTTCACTTAAAGGAACGATGACCTGTAATTCACTTCCATTCACTCGGCACGACATTTTAAGATCCCCCCCCTTTTAGCAACGCAGTAGGCACAGGTAGGTGTGTGTCCTCAACACACTCTGATTGTATTAAAAGGATCACTTCGGGGCGATCCCTTCTGTTGGACATTTAACATGAACGCAAAAGGGACACGGTACCGCACATCCACTATCATAGAGAGGGTGGGAGTCATAAGCATTGCTAAGCGTTAAAATAAATAATATTTCAATAAATACTACTGTACACTTATTCTGGCTTTACGCATTCGCATGTCGTATAAAGTAAAAAGTATACCCTGCCTGAAATCTCCAAATAGACGCAGAGGAGAGAACTCGGTCAACTTCGGGCCAACTACATTACGTAGATCAACTATACTGATAATCCATCAGTATGGTGCAAGTGCATTTATAACGGGGCTGAAGGAGTTCCTATGTGTTGTGGTGCATCAAAGACTAACGTACAGGGAGATGGTTTATATCAACCCAACTATACCCAACTAAACTACAATACTTCCCATATCAGGAAATCAATTCGTTGAGTTTTACAGCTACACTAGTTCTGCTCTACAACACGGTGAACTCTATAAACTAAAGTACCCTGAAATGTGGACGTCCCCCCCCGTCTGATTAGGTACCGTAACACCGGGTACACGATGAGTGAAGAAACTGTGCAAATGGAAGGACTGAAGAGAACAGGGGGGGGGAGGCTGGGGGAGACACGGGTGAGATTGACAGGGGGGGAAAAGTATACGTATACACAGGCAGGAAGACTCAGGCCTTCATCCTGACTGTGGTCTTCCCCCCCTCATCCCGACTGTATAGTCTTCCCATCCTCTGCTGCGGGGCAGAGCATCCCCGGCGGGCGACTATCTGCTCAGCTTGCTGGAGCACTTGCCCTCCCGGCTGCAGCCCTTCCCCCTGGACAGGTGGAAGGGGCCGGTGCGGGCCTGGCGGCTGCAGCAGGTCTCCTGGTGGTGGGGGTAGGAGCGGCGAGGAGGAGGAGGCGGCGAGCCGGAGAAGCTGGGGGGAGAGCGGCTGCGGCCCAGGCAGCCCCCGACCCCGCCGCCGCCGCCGCCCCCCCCCACCGCGAGGGTGTTGTTCGTGGCGGGAGGGCGAGGAGCTGACGGAGCGCTGCAGGGAGGAGGAGCTGCGCGGGGAGGCGCTGGAGCTGCGGTGGTGGTGGTGGTGGTGGTGGTGGTGGTGGTGCGGCGAGCTCGTCAGGCTGCAGACGCCCATCCTGGAGCCCCCGTGCTGCGCCGAGGAGCGTTGGTGGGTGGTGTGGTGGTGGGGGGGGGTGGTGGAGGGGGGAGGAGCCGCGGGAGCCGTGCATCAGCTGGGCCAAGCAGGACAGGAGGTCCGAGTCGCTGGTGCTGCCCGCTCGTATGCGGTAGCGCCTAAGCCTGGTGGACGGGGGGGGGGGGGCGGGAACACAGAGCAGGACGGGTTAGAAACAACAACCAAACCATATAATCTCATAATATATCGTCTCTGTCGGGCGGAAACCTCGTATCTCCATATTTTGTCATTTTTATTTTTCTTCATAAATCAATGCTACTGGTCACTCTTTACGTCTGTGTGTGGGTTTCATACATTTTTAACCAATGAAAAGTGTTAAAACAAGCTTGTGACTAAATCTCGTAACTCCACTGGATCCTCACGCTGTCGGCAAAACCTCATAGCTCCACCCCGTCTCCATTTTGAAGCTGAGCTGAAAGTAAACAGTAAACAACTTCACGAGGCGATTTCGTTTTTTTTTCCATTTCCTGAAAAATTACGTTTTTTGGACATAGAAGGTTTCCGCCCGACAGCGACGATATACACACACAATAAAAGCTCCTTTAATACAGTCACATTACCTGCCCTCCACTGTGGGGCGGCTAGGTGGCTTTCCAGGCGGCGGACGTGGCAGGAATTGGGCAGCCAGCTGCTCGGGGGTCGGGGCGGGGTTGACGGGACGAGGGATCCTGCTCTTGCGGGACAGGGGGCTGGAGGACGAGGACAGGGAAGGGGCCTCGTCCGCCTGCCGGTCGGAGCGGGAGCCCAGGAGGGAGTCCTCATCCTGGGAGCGGTCGGAGGCGGAGGACGGCGGGTCCCGGGGGAGCGAGGCCACTATGGGGAGGCCACGCCTGTCGGAGAGGGACGGGGAGGCGGTGGGAGAGGGGACCGGGCCCCCGTGGTGGTGAGCCTTCTTCTGCAGGAGCTTCTCCTTGGCGGAGCCGGGAGGAGGGGGCTCCAGCAGACTGCAGGGCTCCAGCACGGGGATGCGACTTTGCCTGCGGTTGGGGTCCTTCCGGGGGGCGACGGGGGAGGAGGGGGCCGGGACGCCGGGCTCCTCTTGAACCTGGTCTCCCCTCTCCTCCCCTCCTAGGGCATGCTGCTGCTGGGGCTCCGCGGCGTAGGGGGCGGAGCCAGGATCGTACCCGGGGTCTCTCAGCTTGGGGAAAGCTCCGCCGTCGCTCGAGTCCCCCTGGCCGTTAACAGGGGGAGAGAGGTGGCCGTTGGCGAACGCGGGGCTGTTAGGGGAGCGAGGGGAGCGCGGAGAGGAAGGTGAACGGGGAGAGCGCGGGGAAGACGCTCGGCTCGGCGCGGGGCTTTGGGCTTTGGCGTTGTGGCTGTCTCCGTTGGCCGGCGGCGTCTCGGCCGAGGGCTGGGTGGGGGTGCCCGGCCGGGTGGGGGTGCCCGGCCGGGTGGGGGTGCCCGGCCGGGTGGGGGTGCCCGGCCGGGTGCGCGCGTGCTCCTGGGGGGAGTTCATGTCTGCAGTGTTTTCCTGGGGCTGCTGAGCCTCAGCCTCAGCCTCAGCCTCAGCTTCGCCACACCTCTCCAGCAGGAGGCACTGTGGAGCACTGTCTGATCCTGACTGGGAGGAAAGCCCAGAGGGACGCTGAGCCGTCAACTGGAGGGGGGGGGGAGGGAGAGAGATAGGAGCAGAGGAGGAAGAATAATACACACAGGTGTTACTGTAGAAATAAGCCACGCTATAAAATGGGAGTAATATTCTAGTTGTCAACGGCCTGTTGCTGATAGACTACAACATGTCAAGTTGTGCTGTAGTTCTGTAGCAAGAGCCTGATAAAGATGTGTGAAAGAGAAGAATTTTATAATATGGGGTTTTAAAAATGGAGATTAGTTTGGCAACAGCATGCAGTGCCATAGCTACCGTTATCAGACCGAAACACACAAGTGCTATGGCAGTGTCAGTCAAGCCGTGAGTACTAAACCAGCAAGTAGGACAGGAAACGTTCACGCAACTTCGCAGGGGGCTTCAACGAAGAGAGGGTGAGAAACAAATACAGGGAGAGCGAGAGAAAGAGAAAGAGAGAGAAGACAAAGACGATCTGAAACAAAAGAGACCATGCGACCTGTAGTCATGACTCCACATTCCAAACACACATGCCACAAACAGACAGACACATACCCCTATTCAGAACAACAACATGTCCGAAAAACACAAGGACGCATCTGAGCATGCTCTGTCTGGAACTGCACAATGCCCTTCCTGGTTTCTGGAGAGAAGCTGCCTGACAACGACACAATGACCAAACCGATAAAAACAAAACAAAAAAAAGAAGCCAAACAAGAAGCCAAAAACGAACAACGTAAACCAAAAAAAGAAGAAAAAATGGGGGGCAGCTGGTGTATATGTGAGAGAGAGAGAGAGAGAGAGAGAGAGAGAGAGAGAGAGAGAGAGAGAGAGAGAGAGAGAGAGAGAGAGAGAGAGAGAGAGAAGCTGATTGGATGTCTGTTTAGTGATGCCGCAGGACTGGCTAAATCACCTGCTGGAGCTGGGCGCGAGTGATGCGTATGACTGAGGGGAACTTGGTGTTGGCGGCGCCGGCCGGGATGGCGGGCAGTTTCCTGCGGCCGGGCGAGCGAGCGCTAGGGGCGGGGGCTGGCGGTAGCGGCAGGGAGGCGTGGCAGGAGGAGGAGGAAGAGGAGGAGGGGCGGTCCTGCTGCCTCCTCGTCGTGCCCGGCGGCCGGCGCTGGTGCAGCGGGTCCGACAGCGTGGTCAGGAGGGTGTGCGGGCTGGGAGAGCGCAGGAGGATGGGGCTGGGTGATGATGTCCGGGCCACAACCTCCTCAGGCAGGGATGGAGGAGAGGTGGGGAGCTAAGAGAGAGGAGGAGGAGGGGGGTGGGGGAGGGGTTGGGAGGGAGACAGGTGGGGGGAGATGGGAGAGAGGAGGGGTTTCGTGAGATCGGTGAGGGAGCGAGAGGATGGGAGGGTGGAAGAGTCGTGAAAAGTAGGACAAGCAGGTCGCAGGGGTTGGGTAGCGCAGTGCAGCGTTGTTCAGGACAAATTAAGTTCGGCCAACTTAAGATGGAGGAAGCAGAAAGACTCAAACGTTTCGGGGTGGTGGAGGGAGGAGGAGGAGGAGGAGGAGGAGGAGGAGGGGGTCGTGGAGAAGGGGAAGCAGTGTACATTTCAAATTTGGAGGGAGTGGTTCTGGTCGTAGGGGAGGGTCAGGGGACAGTCGGGGGCATTCATTCCTCTTGTATCTGAGTGAAAGCAGTCTGTGTTGGGCTTTGTTGAGCAGGAATCTGGGCTGGTCGAAATACTGAAGGTTATGAGTGGCAAAAGGAGCAAACAACCCATTTAAATCTGAGCAAAAACCAAAGCAGATTTAGATAAAGAAATTATTTCATCGATGAATTAAAAAAGCAAATGAACCAAACGCACTGCAAATGAAGTGTCTGCAAATAAGGTGAAATGATGTCAAATGCAAACCAAAGTGCATTTCAAAGCGTTAACCTCTCTCTCTCCCCTTGCCTCAATCTGATAAAAGCTCTGCAGTTGTATCATCTTTTTTTTTTAATAACAAATACAGACAAGCAAAAGAAGCCAGCACACATAAAGCAGTAGCATTTTGCCTCAGATTAGAGCAAGATGCGTCTGGTGGATCTCTACACGTCGTATGATATCGGCTTTGCAGTTCTAGCGCTAGAACTCTGACTCGGTGCAGCTTTTTAACTTGGTAAAAACGCTGAATACAGTCAGTATCACGTACGTCATGTCATGAGATGGCACTGAAAGCGAAGGGGCTCGCTTACCTGAGTGAGGACTCCTTCTGCCAGAGCTTCGGCCGGGCTGGTTGGGGTGATGGGGGGCAGGTTCCCCGGCGGGCCCACACTCAGCTCCAGCCTGTCCACCTTGGCGGCTCCCGTGGAGGAAGCCGTGGTTTCCTGTTTAGCTTTGCCAGAGCTAGGGCTGGGGCTGCCCTTCTCCCAGCCAGGAGACTGTTCCCCTGGCTGGAGCATCTCCGGCTCCTCATCATCATCATCATTATCATCATCATCGTCGTCGTCCACCGATGGGCTGGCGGTAGCCTTGGCCCCTGGGGAGTCGCTGGGCCGCTCAACCATCACCCACTCCCGCAAATCAACGTCCTGCCGGCCGGAGCTCAGGTTGAGGGCCACGAAGCCCCCGCTGCTGGCCGCTCCCTCCCCCTGCTCCGGTGAGCCGGGGGACGCCGGTTTAGGAGAGCCACCGCCGGACAGGAACTCCTCATCGTAGTGCCAGACCCTTTCAGGACGCACCCCAGCGGAGGCGGCTTGACCCTGGGCTGCCGGGACCATCACAGCGCCCTCCGCCTCCTTCTGCTGCTGCTGCTGCTGCTGCTGCTGGGGACTCAACTGCTGCTTTGTTGAGCTGGACAGACACACAGACAGACGCCAAGATGTCAAGTCTCTACTGTGCTGCAAGGAGAATCAAACAGTAGATAAGATCGACAGTAAAAGTCATCGATTGGAAGGAAGACCGGGGTGGACTGACCAGGCCTCCAGGAAGCGCTCTGGACTGGGCTTGGACTCCAGACCGAGCCTCCTCTCCAGGTCGAAGCTCTGGATGTTGCGGAGTTTCCTCAGCAGGGGGGCGTCGCGGTCCGAAGCAGCCACCTCAGAGTGCACTTTGACCGGGGAGCCCAGGCTGGGCCCGGCGTAGGGGCTCTGGTGGCCCTGGTTGTTGCTGTGCTCCTCCTCTGTGGCCTGCTGGAACCAGTCAAACGGTATTTGTAAGGGACTGATCAGTTAAAATGAACAGAATCAAAACGACATATCAGTGATAGTAACAGACAATTGGCATCACTGTTTTTTTGTGATGCTCTATTGATCCCCCAATGGATAAATCTAGCTTTTCCCTTCCCCCCGCCTCCACAGGGAGGTCAAAGCACAGGGTCAGCTACAGGACAGCACCCTGAAGCTGGTAGGGATTCAGTTTCTTCATCAAGGACGCTTGTTGTCACCCCAGCCTCCTCTGGCTGAAGGTCTCCCTGCTCGCTGTGTCACCCTGCCGCCAGCTGAGGTTTGACAACAACAATGACATGTAACATCAGATGGTTTTGTTTCCCTGCTGCACTGTCGCCATGGCGATGTGATCATCAAGGAGCAAATTCAGGTCAGTCAGTCAGTCAGTCAGTCAGACACTTTCACACTTTCGTCATGATTTACAGCACTTGAAAAAAAACTGTCCTTTATTGAGAGTAAAAGGAAGTTAGTGAAAATGTAACTTTAGCTATGAGTCTTCACACCTCGGCTGTGAATTTTCACACTCTCAGTCTTCCCATATTAAAGAAGAACTACACATCATCACCACCACAAATGGGCGGTGGAACTGTAGAGAATCTGTACTCGTCTTTTCTTCATGCGCGTCCACGTGCAGCCTACCTTCCAGACCGCGGTCCTGATGCGGTTGCGGTTGCGGTCCAGCTCCTCCCAGACGTCGGCCTCCTGGTTGCGGAGCGGGAGGATGGGGGAACCCGGCAGGCGCTCGGGACCGGGGTTGTTCTCCCCGTCGCTGAGCTGCTCGTCCTGCAGAACCTCGTCTGTGTTCTCCCTCAGCAGGTCGCCGGGGATCAGAGAGGCGTTCGCCATGCTGGGGCACAACAAGCACACGCATTGATTTTGATGGTTGAGACTGTAAAGGAGACTACAGATACCCATCCAGGTTGGGGTTCATTCACTCAATTCAAAAGGTTAAATGTATTGACTTCCTGAATTGATTGCACTGAACTTGTATGGACCTCAGCCTAGAAACGTACCCCATGTGTGCCGGCGTGAGGCGGGTGTGGTGCTGGGGCGTGGTGGTGCTGGCGTTGATAGTCAGGGTGCCGTCGGAGCCCGTCCTCTCCCAGTCGTACGGGTCATTCTCCACCACGTTATAGGTTTTCATGCTGTTGTCAAACACCGACATCAGCAGCTGCAAAACAAACAAAACAAACAAATCTGTAAACAGACTCAAATTTAACACATATTCCTGTTCTCACTTGGACCCATTTCAGAATAGGCTAACGTTGTCTTGTCCGTTTTTATTTTCATTTATTTATTCCCTTCGTTACTTCAGGTTGCAGGTTGTTGTCCACCTGACTGAATGAGGTAATGCTGCTTGCTCCCTTGAGCCTCCTGTGTGATCACGGCCTCGACCGGTACTTACCGTATTTGCAGAGTCAGGCCAGCTTAAGCCCTTCACCAAACCCTAACAGACTCATCCGTCTCACCTGGTAGTCCGGCTTGGTGAAGTAGTCGAGGCTGGAGATGTGGTCCAGGAACACGCTGAACTCTGCCGGCAGGTGTTTGAGCATCAGCCGGTGGTCATAGGTCTCCTTCAGCTTCCCCACGTGCTCCTGGGATCGAATGAACACACACACACACATAAAACAGTCACATCTCATAACTTACAGCTACCTAGCTATGGCGGCTTAGTTTCCAGGAAGGATAACAATCTTTACTTTGTCCTTGATCTTTCTCCACGGCAACTGTCCGACCAGAAACTCCACCAGCATGTAGAAGAGGGACCAGAGGTCGTCGTGCCGACCCATCTCCTGTTGAATTGCACCGGGGTCACATTAACGTTATGATCAGACAACTGGACAAATCAATCATGTTTGATCATCTGAACTAGAACTGTGGTAACAAAACAAAACAAAAAAAACAAAAAAACCTGTCCAAAATAGGCGCTGATGTGAGAGTTGTTGGTTAGAGCACGTGGATGGGCATGTGTGGGACTGCAGCAGAGCAGACACTAACTGACCTTATTCTTGTGTGCATTGACAGATGCGTAGCGGACCGTTCCCCTGAACCCTGCGACTGGACGGGGCTGACGAACACAGAGAGAGTCACAGGAATCAAACGCTGCTGCCGATACAGTGTAATAGGCTTATAGCCAGGTCCAGACTGGATCTGCAGCTTCCAAAAACATTTTCTTTTGTCTAAGTCATGCACACAACACCATGTTTTATGTTAGTAAGTGAAGGTATTGCATCTTAGGGGCAAAAATAGAGAAGCACTCTGCAGAATTACTCAATTTTCAGTCAAAAATGTTGCAGAAAATCAAAAGAAATGTCAGAAAAAAGAAGAAAGTTTAATTTGTGCCTGCTATATTAACCAACCTTTAACCATTACCCTTCCTTTTAACACTGAGCACTACAGTCACTACACGCACAACAGCAGAGGAGGGTACTCACAGGTCGGACCTCCTGGCAAGAGTTGGTGAACTGGCGAGCTAAACCAAAGTCCAGCATGTAGCAGGTCCGGCAGGTACTGGGGAAACGGCCCATGGCGAAGTTGGACTGAAGCAGAGAGAGAAACAAAAGCAATAAGGTGGTGATGAGGTGATGGTTACGAAAATAAAATAGATTAGACGTAGTTACAGATCCAATTACATTTTATGTCTTTTATCTCCAAGGGGATACTTTTTATTTCCAGGGTGGAAAATAAGTTAATACGGCAAAAGACAGATTACATATATTCCATTACATTTCAGGCATGTAGCCAAAACTCCTATTAGCCAACTGACAGTAAGTGCAGCAGTCGAAAAAGTAAAATCCCTGAATCAGCAACATGACAACCAGCTAATAATAAAGAGGTCAAGGGTCAAAGCGCCATCGCCCAGACAATAGAAATAAAAAAATCCCTCCGTGCCCAGAATATGTATGAGTAACACAGCAGTGCTCGGTAACAAAATAAGAGCCACGAGGAAAATACATTTATTTAGTCCCAACGGGGCCGTTCTCCGTTCTCTGCCACACCCCTGGTTCCCGGTGACTCACCGGTTTGATGTCGCGGTGCAGGAAGCCGACAGAGTGGATGCTCTCGATGGCCTCCAGGATCTGGCGCCCCAGCCGCAGGGTGGTGCTGACGCTGAAGGTTCCCCGGGTCATACTCCTCCTCAGGTCGGCCAGGTTACGGCCCTGGGAGAGACCGTGCGCACAGTAAGCAAGCAGCGGAGGAAGCTAGCTTTCCCAAAAACCTCCATCACAACTACCAACCACAACCAGAGATTTAGCAGCATTTATAAACAGTTTACTCACTAGCTAGTTTATTTAGACTGCATCTCCTATATCCTTACTAACTGGAATGGATTTGAAAGAAGAAAAAAAACACTGATAAAAGCTCTAAAATGAGTCAGTGCAGCCTTGACAGTATGTACACTATATGGCCAAAAGTCAGTGGACACCCCTACTAGTCATTGAGTTCAGGTGTTCCTCAGGGTTTGGGCTTGGCCCCTTAGTTCCAGTGAAGGGTAATCTTAATGCTACAGGATACCAAGACATTTTAGCTGATTGGGCTCTTCCAACTTTGTGGCAACAGTTTGGGGAAGGCCCTTTGCTGTTCCAACTTTTGCTGTGACTGAGCCCCTGTGCACAAAGCCAGGTCCATAAAGACATGGTTAGACCAGTTTGGTGTGGAGGAACTGGAGTGGCCTGCGCAGAGCCCTGACCTCAACCCCACTGAACACCTTTGGGAGGAAGTAGAACGCCGATTACGAGCCAGGCCTTCTCGTCCAACATCACTGCCTGACCTCACTAATGCTCTTTTGGCTGAATGGGCACAAATTCCCAGACACACTCCAGAACTTGTGGAAAGCCTTCCCAGAAGAGTGGGGGGGTCCAACTCATCCAACTTTAGAATGGGATGTCCAGCAAGCTCATATAGGTGTGATGGTCAGGTGTCCACTGACTTTTGGCCATATCGTGTACCTGTCATGAGGGTTGAACACCGTAATTAAAAAAACGTGGACGAGGTTCTTTTGCCTTTAATTACATAAAGGGTCCCTGCAGTCCCAGAAAACCTCCCTAAACAAGCCACGTTGTGACTTGACGTTGAAACTCCTGACCCACCTGCAGCTCCATCACCACGTAGTTGAAGCGATCGTTGCGGCCGCACCCGACGAAGCGGCACACGTGGTCCTTACCTAAGAGACGGAGCAAAGAACAAGGAGGTTCTCAGGGGACGACCGGAGGTTCCTTCAAGGGCGCTTAACGGGCATCGGCGGCATTTCATCACGAGAGGCGACGTGCTAGTATGAATCATGGTGATGTGTGTGTGTGTGTGTGTGTGTGTGTGTGTGTGTGTGTGTGTGTGTGTGCATATTTCCCCTGCCCCCCCCCCCCCCTCCTCCAGTCACTACAATTCACCGCCCTCCTCTTAGCAGCACTCTGCTTGCCTGTATGACTACCCTGCTGATTTACAGCACACAGAACCATGTGTACATGAGTGCATGACTGGCTGTGTGTGTGTGTGTGTGTGTGTGTTTCAGTGCGTGTGTGTGTTTCAGTGTGTGTGTGTGTGCGCTCTGGTCTCGGGGGACATTGCTGCACTGGCAGCCTGAGTGCAGCCACGCCCCAGAGCCCTTCGGTGCAGAGAGAGTAGCCGGTACACTCCCATACAGCAGCACACATGCACATACTTATACTAGTTACACTCACAAAAACTAAATTCACCACCGGCAAGAATAATTCTGACAATAAATCCGAAATTACCCAGCAAAAGCATCGAAAACACAAGCAGGAAACGTCCTATTATTAGCTCTTTATAGCCCGTTTGTGTTTTTACGAGGCCGATGGGTCGATGCTTATTCTTTAAGAGTGGGAGGGTAAGCAGCGTTTGGGGGTTGGGGGGGGTCCAGCCCCGTCTCGGGTTACGTCCCGGTTCCCCCAGGAAGCAAACAGAACCATAATGCCTCGGGCCCGCAGCCATTAGACGGCAAACATGATCCCAGCCCATTGATTTTCCTCTCAGGGAAGGAGAGGAAGAAAGACGCAAAGTGGTAAAAAAAAGGCAGGAAGGAGGAAGAGGGGAGAGAAAAAGACAAGGTTAAAAAAAAAAAAAAAAGCAAATAAAAATGCCCAAAGGAGCTCTTCTAATTGCTTTGTTATCCCCTGCCTCTACTATGAGAGACTGGGAGTGTCCAGGCACACACAAATATACTTTAGTGTCTGTAATCTCAAACCTCTCAGATTAAAAAACAGGAGAGGTGTGAAATGCAGAAAGGGAAACGACAAGGATACAAGCAGATCCTGATGATGGCATGATGGCGTCTTTTTGCAGAGACTGAAGCTAGCTAGCTGACCCTAACGGAGCTGAAGCTGTAGCCTGAGTCAGACCAGAGAGTGTTGAGATGAGTCAGATGGTCTACGTCTGGTCTACGTCGGGGAGGGATTACGCTAGCCCGCTAAAGATGTGCACAAGCTATCGGTACTTTGCCACCAGGATGTTATTTCCTGGTTCAGTCTGTGTGTTTCTGTTATTTCTGTTCTTTCCTGGAGCAATTACTGACTTCAAATCAGTAATTGCTCCAGGAAAGACATCTGGCTGCCAAGAGTGCAGACTGCAGACCCCACACACACACACACACACACACACACACACACACACACACACACAGGATATGCACGTTTTTGGACCAATCCAATAGGTCACAGCATGCCAAATCAATCCCAGAGATGTAATTGAATCCAGTGGATTTGGTCCCCGACTCACCCTGGAGCTTCTTGAGCACGGCCACCTCCATCTTCAGCACCTGTTTGGGCTGCTGGGCCGACTCCACCTTCAGCGCCACGCTGACCCGCGTCAGCAGGTCCAGCGCCTCGTAGATCTCGCCGAACCCGCCGCCGCCGATCTTCTTCACCTAGGAGGAGGAGGAGGAGGAAGAGGAGGAGGAGGTCACGAGGTCAGCTACAGTGAGGCACCCGGGGGATTCAGTGTCTCGTTCAAGGACACTCCCGCCCGTGAGGTTTCGTTGAGGTCTGATAATGATGGCCAGGGTCACCAAGGGGCAAATGTAGGACACTGAATTGTACACGATCTAAATGTATATATGTACTATGTACTGTATGTACTTTTACCTCAGCATGTTCTGTGAAACTACATCTGCAGCAATATCACCTCCTGGTCCATTTTTCATCTCTCTCTCTCTCTCATGTCAGACTCCCCTCACTGACTCTCCCCCGTTCATTCTCACCTCTCGCTGCTAGTAGCGCTTTAATTTCCTCTAAGCTCCCACGTGTCCTTCACTGTCCTCCAACACACACACACACACACACACACACACACACACACACACACACACACACACACACACACACACACACCACTAAGAGCTAAAGTCGAGGGATTAGCTGCAGCACCGTTGCGTAACTCCGCTCCTCAGAAGACAGGAAGTGGCGGCGCTGCGCTGCCGGATAGGAACAACAACCTCACATGGCACCCAGGCCGGCACAGCAGTGGGAGACGCGGGGCCCCCCGGGGGGAACGGTGCTGCCACCTATAGCGCACCGCACCGCCACGAATAGCATCGCCGTTGCTATTTTAGGCTTGCGATGCTGCGACAGCACTACCTGGACAGAGAGACACAACCCCAAACTGTCCCGGGCCACAGGTGTGACAGGAGAGGAGGAGGAGGAGGAGGAGGAGGACGAGGAGGAGGAGGAGGGCAGGGGGAAGCCATTGTTTCAGGGACAAAGACGGTGCTGTGGTGAGTCGTCGTCGTTGGGCGGGAGGGGTTGAGGACGGGGTTGAGGACGGGCTCGGGGACAGGCGGTGACGGGGGTGGGGGTTTTAGAGGAACACACCGCCTATTGTCGCGGGTAGAAAAACACGCCACTTACCACTTTCCATCGTTCCTTGACCAGGGCGAGCACGCTGAGGATGTCGGCTTGCTCCGCGCCGCCGCTCATCACGTCGGTGGGGAACAGGAACGCTGTCGTCGGTGCTTCCCCTACAACCAAGCCCTCAGACGGGGACGGGCATCTGGGCTCCGGTGGAGAACCCTTACGGAAGCCCGAGAGAGACACAAAAAAAGCTGTAAGACAAACGGTCAAAACAACAACGAAACATATTCCAGGAATTCAGTCGTTTTCTGCTGATTTGGGAGACGTACAGTCGCTTAACCATGAACGCGTCCTATGAATACCCTATTGTACTATAATGAAATGATCTAATGTTCTCTGCGTGATCAATAAAAAAAAAAAAAAAAGCATGACTGGGTGGAAGATATACGAGTGAGTTTGAAAGTTCAGCTCTGGGTTTCTGATGCGAGGCCTTAAGCTGCAGCTGCCACGCCTGCTGCCAGCAGCTGTCTCTCCGGACAGACTCTCAGTCAGACAGTCACCGGCCCACACCAGTATTAAGGTCCTTCTAAATCTCCAGTGTAAAAACCGAGTCTGAAGTCTAAAAAAGGTTTCATCTTACTAGCAGTTGTTTTTTTGTTTTTTTTTACAGCTGTTGTGTTTTGCGTGGGAAGGCAGGCCACGCTGCTGCTGGACTGGATGGTCAGAGGCTGATCTTATAAACGACCTGCAGCATCAAATACACTGGGACTGTACAAGTATTAGTACAATATACAGTCCACTGTACTAGACCAGTGGTTCTCCACTAGTTCTGCATCAGGACCCACAGTTTTCATTTGCCATCAAGTGATGCCTCCATATGCAAGTAGTATCACCATAAGAAATCAATTCAATATCAATAAATAACAATATCTTCTAACTATCTTCTAAAATCACACGTCAAATAATCAAACTGATGATCGCATTGAACTGCATGGGAATATTAAGTTTGATAAAACTAACTTTCAAATATTTCCTTTTTTTTTTCCCCCAGATACACTTTTGTGAGTTTTAATTAGTATTTATTTTAAAACAAAACTATGTATCACAATAACTTGATATCTTTATTAATCACAATATGATTCTACTGAAGGATGATAAGTGATCATATTGAACGACTGCCCGGCCCCAGATGCAAGACGACTCAACGTTCACTCATCCCAGTTGTTCTCAGTCCACCACCACTATCAGGACAGCTTGTGACCACTTGAGAAAAACTGATTTCCCAACGCTGCAAAACACAAGATGAACTTTATTGTAATCTGCATTTGTCTGCACTGCACAACGCCAGCAGGCTGCCTCTACAACAAGGTTCAAGTGGAGTTCCCCGTGTCTGTGGTCCTTCGTTACGCAACACTCCTGTCATGGATGATCATCTCTCAGGGGAGGACACACTGGCAACTTCCTCTGGTCCGCCTTCAAAAACACACCAAAACTCCACATCTACTGTTATGCAACGAGCCTTCAAAACACTATTTGGTTACAGGGCACGATGCTGAGGAGTCGGGGCAATCAATCCCATCATGCACCAGGTATGAGGAGCCACGAGAGGGCAAGCGCGGCGAGACTAGATAACGGTGAAATGAAGAAGACCATGAAATCTGACACAAGGTTAGCACCCCGGGGAGCAGGGTGGCCTCGTTCCAACACAGAGATGACAGTGCTGGACGGGCCAGCGGTGACCTCAGGGCTCCTCCGGATCGATGGAGGTCTCATGTTATACTTTTGATAAAGTTTCAGATGAGACCATGAGAGCAGCAGCCATTATGTTGACCAGTGAGGTAGTGAGGGACGCACAAAGAAACAGGGCAGTGGTGACTTCCCTTTATAAATCACTGGAGGTTGTTTGTCCAAAAGTGAAAAAATCCTTGCATTTTCATATTTGGCTTCCATAAAAAAAGAGAAATATGAAATGGGAAGAATTTTGCTTTAAACCTTTAAACATTACAGAACAAAATGTCTCTTAACGTGTATAATATAATAGCATCTTTGTAGAGATAAAAGCTAAAGCAACATCTTGTAAAGAGACGAGTAGAACGGGTCATACGCTGCATCGGTGATGGGCACAGAAACAGGAAGCGCACCATCAAAACAAAATGCACAACATGATTGAAACCCGGGGATCTGCAACTGGCTCCAAACACGGATTAGACAACCTCTGTGGTCTAGTCCCAACTTCAAGGTCACCTGCTACTCCACTAGTTTCCTTCGAGGGTTTTCAGTATCATGTGGTAATATTATGAGAAAAACAAACACTGATCTCAAACAGGTTCATGACTTGCCTGCCTCTCTCTCTCTCTCTCTCTCTCTCTCTCTCTCTCTCTCTCTCTCTCTCTCTCTCTCTCTCTCTCTCTCTCTCTCTCTCTCTCTCTCTCTCTCTCTCTCTCTCTCTCTCTCTCTCTCTCTCTCTCTCTCTCTCTCTCTCTCTCTCTCTCTCTCTCTCTCTCTCTCTCTCTCTCTCTCTCTCTCTCTCTCTCTCTCTCTCTCTCTCTCTCTCTCTCTCTCTCTCACACAGCCGGTTTCCAGGCAATCAGACCACTGAGTTAATATGTAATAACTCAGAGATAGTAGGCAGGGGAGGTTTGTTGTTGCCGTTTCCCCCCCAACCACCACACATTTACCCCCACAGCTCTGGAATTATACAGTTGAAAAAGGTGGAGGAAGAAAGGTTACCTCCCCCAACCTCTCAAAACGGCCCGAGTGGGACAACAGGCTACTCTTACCTGCAGGTCAGCAAGCTAGAGCCTAACACACACACACACACACACACACACACACACACATATGCATGCAAACACAGACTGTGACTAATCTCACCCCTCACACAGAAGCACGCTCGCTCTTCCTCCTCCACCTCCATGGAAATCATCATCAATTGAAGACAACAACAAAAAAAACAACAACAACCGGGAGCAGATTTTGGACCACGGATTAGATCAGACTCTATGACAGCCCGTTCCTGTCTCATCGTGAATCATGCTTCCTGACCCCGCATCTCCATGGTGACGATGGTGCAGTGCCATTTTCATTTGCTGACTGCAGCTTGTCGTCTCCGCTACCCCCCTTTTTTTTTTTTTTGCTCTGCTGGAAACTGCAACTTTTATGGCAACACGGAGCAACACGAAACAGCAATCCCTCAACTGAATCTGTAAATACTGACAGAAAACATGCATTTGTCTGTTTCTGCTGAAGGTTGAGGTTGTGCATAAACTCTGCTCACGTGGATAACAAATGCATAAGCACACGTGCACGCCCCTCAACTGAAGATTACCTGACAAATAGACTCTATTGAAATAGCCAAAACACCCCCAACACCATTGGTTGGCGTGTCCCCTTTGGTCAAGTGGCCAGATAAGGGAGACTCGCCCGGAGACGAAATGAGTGTCTGGTCTGACAAACGCTGTGTGTGCAGGACGAGCCCTGGAGAGGAGCCAGCATGGGGAGGCCCTCCTCTCGCCTTCCAACTCTCAGCATGGATGCAAGTGCTTACAGTCAGACAGCAACATAATGACAGGGGCCGTGAATAAAGTCCACATTCATGGCAGGGTGGTATTACACCAGGGATGCCTTCACCTGAAGAGCTATATTTATTTTCTACCCCTCTGCTCTTATTCAACAATTCCCCCAAATCAATTCACTCCAGGTAAAACAGGGTTAGAATAGAAATAGGACACACCAGCAACACCTGTGACGAGGTGTTTTCGATGGGATCTGACAGGTAGCAGGCTGCAGTAACATCCACATACATGTGTCATATACAACTAGTTTCCTGTGGAATGGTGTGGTGTAGTGAGAGCTGTTGCATAGCGAGGTTGGTTGCCACAGCAGATTTACTCAGGCGCGTACACGCACACTGCCCGTCCACAGGCCACGCTAGATCATCCTGCCTGGCGTGGAGGAGGTAAGCTCTGGCAACATGCAGGACAACAAACCCCCAGTGCGTGCAGCGGTGCTGGGTCGGCTAGCTTGTCCGAGATAAGGGGAGGGGGGGGGGTATTTATGATCGAAGGGACGAGTCGAAGCTGTGGGGTCGAAAGCATGGCATGGCCGCTGTATCCTTACCTCGGGTCCTTGCTCCCAATCCTTGATCCAAAGAGGAGCCGGGTGTGGTTACACAAAATCCTCTACGTTTGGAGGCTGTGGCGACAACGTCGAGCGGAATCCCATAGCGAGTGAACCGTCCGTGGCGAGAGGGCGAGTCTAACGCGTCGGTGGTTCACAATAACAGACAGGGGGTAAAATGTGTTCGTATGTGTGATCGTCCCTTTTCTCCTTCTCCCTGTCACCTCAGCATCTCTCGGTCGCTGCGGATCCGTGACGTGACGACTTTCTGATGATCAGCCTTCCTGCGCGCGCGTCCCCGATTCGATCCCCCCTCGCAACAGCTCGGCGACGCGCGCCGAGGTCTTTAAAGCTCGTTCGCGGATTGTCACAATCGATGTACGCGAACGCGCTCTCTATTTGGCCCACGCAAACATCAGTTTTCAGGACTGATTCATTATTTTTTTAACTTGTATAACGTTTCTTCAGGTATGATATCGTAGATATTGTGCAATGGAAGTCCGAGATGTTGTCGATCTTCAAACGGCAATCTCAGACACCTAACTAGGATTTGAGGATAGGATAGTTTGATTTGTTTGGAATGCGACCATAAAAAAGACCCTTCTCGCTAAGACTTCTGGGAGGTGGCATCAGGCCGAAGATGGTCTATTTGAAAGATGATTCACTCTATAGTTCCAAAAAATATTTTACATCTCGATCTGCAAAAAAAATGAGCCTTAACCCTAACGCACCCGCTCTCCTGCAGTTATGGCTTCGGCAGGGACAGCATAAGCATAACCGTTACTATAGCAACCAATCAATCTTGTACACTGTACAAGATTGATGTTCAACACTATTCATCACAAATATGTCGATTTTAGCTCTGGGTGTTAGCAATACATTCAGATTGGATGTAATTTGGCCCAAATAACGGAAGATATCTGCACCAGAAGGCCATATCTCACAATTATCTCATTAAGTTAGAGCAGACACTGGTCTGTATAGAGGACATAAATCATGATTTTAAGTTATTTTGTATTCCATAGTTTAGCATATCAGCCATTCGGTGTGCAGCCCAACATCCCTATGGAAAATATGAATGGCTTTTTTTGAAAAATGGCACAAACAAAAGCTGCATTGAACAGATACCCACGAGAATGCTACATTTACAGTCTACAAAATCATATCAGAATTCGCCTCTTTTTTTGGTACCCGGAAATAAGGCAGAGTGGCGACTCTGTGCTTCCTTCTCCTCTCAGACCAAGCGATGACGTCTCCACATCCAACCGGTCGGTGTCGGTAGCTAGCGGGCTAGCAGGCTACATCCTCCGCCGCCTCTAAAGGTAGCTGAACGGAGCAGTGAATGAAGATCGCACCTCGATGCATCTGTCTTGGCCGCGATGGAAGCATCAACCACGGTCTGAGTCTTAGCTCTTAGCCATGTAGCTAACTTGTCACCTAGAACCGTAGTGAATGTATGTGTGCTTCGTGTCCTTCCCTTAGTTAGTTTCACCAGTAGCTAGCTTTTCTGTCCGGGACAGCAGCAGCTAGCCCACTGTCTCGCCACTACAGGAGGATGCTGAAGCTGTTCGGTGCGCTGGTTATCCTTGGACTGGCCCTGGCGTGCATCACCTCCTGGGTGCTGGAAAGCTATGACACGGCTTGGCACCCTAAACGGAGTGTTCGGCGCCCCTCTGCCGGGGATGGAGATGATTCAACAGGGAGTTTTCCACCGTTTCCCGGCGGCGAGTTGAATAATATATTCTGGTTTATACAGGTGAGGTGTATTTGTCTTAACTGTCAACCATTAACAGACGACTCCAGTACGAATGCAATCGGTATTTCTTTATTGATCATAGCCTTGCATTGCGATAGCTTTAACACCAGTAGCGCGTTGTCGGTATGGTGGTTTGCCCATTGAACTCTTGCTGAATGGGTTCACTGACCAGCGAACTGTGTCAGTGTCGTGAGAAAATGTGGTTCCGCGGGATTTCAAGTCGTAATCAAGACTTTGAACCCCGTTGTAAAAAAAACGCCTGTAGTAAAGAGCACACACAAGGTAGATCTGTGATCATTTCTAATCTTTCTCACCATGTCATGTCATTACAAGTCAAAATAGACGCCTTGTTGATTTACATATATTGTTTTATTGTTTTGCTCAAGGTGTCTGACATTCATATTAGCCGGTTCCATGACCCAAAACGCATTCCAGATTTTGAGAAGTTCTGCACCGACACCATTGAAGTGATCAAACCAGCTCTAGTGCTCGCGACAGGTAATTCCAGCACCCTTAACCGGTTGACCAAGTGGGCGGGGCCTTCATTGTCTTGCAGACCAAGCCCTTTTTGACATCAGTGTTTTTACTTGCTTGTGTACCTTGATCCTACTCCATCTCTCAAAACTCAATACTTCTGTCCACACACACTACAGGGGATCTGACAGATGCCAAAACGGAGAGTAAGGTGGGATCCCTTCAGCACGAGGTGGAGTGGCAGGCCTACCACAACGTGCTGAAGAGGTCGCGCGTGATGGAGCGCACCAGGTGGATCGACATCCGTGGAAATCATGGTGACTACCGCCGCACTTGGCATCTTTTTCCCCCTGCGTAATGTAATGCCAGGCTCATCTGGTTGAATTGAAACACCCAAGGGTGAAAAGTGTGTATTAGAAAATGGAGAGAACCCAACTGTTGTATAAACTTAGATCGAGACAGAAGTTCTTTTAAATACAATCATGAATTACATGAGCACATTTATTATAAAACAGAGAACAAGACAATACAGGACAATACAAGACAATACTACAATACTATTGACAAGACATGCACCCAAACACCTCGGCATCCCACCATGTGTGACCCAACAAGTGCATACACTAAGGCCTAATGAGCTTAAGCAACTATAAAACATAGGGGATAACAGTACTAAGGGATAAACAAGAATATCAAAGGTAACATACGTAAATTCTACCACACCAACTGTGGTATATTTTAGCATCACAGGAAATCAGCCGCCCCCCTCCTCCTCCTCCTCTCTGCTTTTCCCCACCATGCTGTTATTGGATCGCGAGCTATCAGATGTGAAACAAGATATCCTCACTTGGTCACTTTCTGTTGAATCTGCAGGGGGTTTTGTCTGGAAGATACGCCACAATTATTGATCAGACTTGTTAAACATGTCCCCCGTCAGTTTATCAGCTTGCCAGTTTTCCCTGTAATGACAGATTTTGCTCGATATCTTGGGAGTAACATGAGGAATGAAATGTCGGCTGTCCCACGGGGGGGGGGATGCTTCACTACACATCTGTGAACCTCTTGTTTACCCCCTCTGCTGCTTCCACACGCTGCTCAATATCACGATTGTTTCTTTTCCCTCCCGACAGACGCCTTCAACATCATTTCGCTGGACAGCATCAACAACTATTACAGGTCAGTGTGTTGCGGTCAATGCCCTGGCTGAAAGTCTGATTTACACCCGTTCATGTCAGCCCCCCTGAAGCAGCAGCAGGTGGAGTGTTAAGTCGATCCGAGTGCGGTGCCTCTCTTGTGGGTTGCCTGCCTCTGAAACATGAGTCGTGGCAGACCTATTTATTGACGTTAATCCAAGCTATCTGAGGACCGAAATAGAAGCACCGTCTACTGACGGACTGCCTCTCCTGTCTTTTGACACAAATAATGTTTTATGATTGCTGTTGCTCTTAATGCGGCTCTTAATTGATCTCACGTCTCCTTAATATTTCTAATGCTGTGGTTATCTTCCCAGAGACAAATGGCCTTTCTCATCTCTCATTCAATTTATTGATGCATTAGATGGTCCCAGGGCTCGATCAGGACGGGAGCAAACTGTCTCGCTGCTTACTTGGACTTCCTTCCTTTCTGTCTAGGAAGTACTCAGCTAATCAGAAAGTGGGTTCCTTCCACTATGTTCACAAAACTCCCTTTGGCAACTACTCCTTCATCTGCGCCGATGCCACCCTCACGCCAGGACCCAAGAGGCCGTACAATTTCTTCGGTATTCTCAACCAGGTACGCCTGTTCGGTAGTGACAAGGTTCAGCAAAAACACTATAATTGTTGATTTGTTCACTTGCACTCCCCCGTCTCTGGTGAAATGTGTACTCATCTGTGTATCTTTGCGAGCTGGGCAAAGAAACAAATTCATAATTACACTTGAACGATTTAATGAAACTCTTCCCTGCAGGGAATTTGGACCATTGAAGCAGCAAATAGTAATAGAAAATTACAGAACAGTAAAGAAAAATGGAAAGTACCGTGGGGTCCAAAAGTCTGAGTCCACAATCAAGAACAGTTTTTATCAGTTATCTAAAATGAATACAATATTTTTACCCAGGTGATATTTGATACACCATTTATTTCATGTATATAAGTTTATATTTATTTCACCATATATAACATGTATGCTGCTAATACACAGTGTGAATTGTTTTGGTCTTTTAACAACTAATACCAGATATTGACTGAATGAATACGGTCCCCTATGTGTTACTGTCACTACTGCTCGTGCTTTAACTTTGAAAAAGGACTTCCGTCGAAAAATATTTGTAATTACTTATTAAATAATTTTTAAAATGATGTAATCTTGTTTGAGAAATATCATTTGAGTTCTTGGTAGTGGACTCAGACTTTTGGACCCCACTCTATATAGGCATAGAGCAAATAAATGAACATATATTTGATAGATCTACTAGAACAGATGGTGATACTTGACACTATGATATGGTGTATGTGTATGATATTGATCGATCAGTCAGCATCAGGCTACACACTCTTAAATCAATAATAAATGAAGCGGTTGTGCACCTGTGCACGTTCAGTTGATAAACCCGCGTTCCTCTCCCGACACGTTGCAGACTCAGATGGACTTGCTGGCGACATTCAGAGCCGAGAGTGTGAAAAGCAACCAGTCCATCTGGTTCGGCCACTACACCACCTCCACTGTCATCTCTCCTTCTCCAGGGGTTCGAGACATGATGAGGTAACGGCAGGATGGGCGCGGGATCCTCGGCTGATGGTTATAATGTCATATTGTGTTCAGGCTGTGTGCACTCACTTCACTTTGAACGTAGCGTCGTGATACCAACACCTTATAATAAAAAAACGGGGTTGGGAACTAACAGCAAGAGAGTTCGATTTTTAGACTAGAACCTCAAAATGATGATTTGTAACCTGTCAAAACGGCTGGTAGCAGGGTAAGAAATGAATTATTGCCCCCTTCATCTGACTTTCTTAGATGAAATAATACATTTGCGCTGCATATTTTGCAAGTAAACAATCAATTTGTACAGCTAAGATGTTTTAACGTCTTTCCCACCGCTGGAAACTTGCAGCAGAATAGGGCGGTGCTGTTCTCCTCTCTCTGTCCCCGACCGGTCCATCTTCCACTTCTTGATTGTTGGTTTTTTTTTACCATATATGGGTGTTTTATGTTTTGTTGTTGTAGCGGTTTGTGCAGAGTTGTCATTCTTCTACTGCCGGCTGTGCGGTGCCAACGTTTTCTACTGCTTCAAGCTGTGTACTCGGTTATTTTCTGATTGACAAAAGCTCCCTTTTTCTCACCCAGAACACACTGGAAAGAGTCCCCCGGTCATATAGGCTCTTAGGAATAACCTATTGTGGCCCCATGGGGGACACTAGCCGCCGGCACGCATGAACATATAGTAACTCAACAAAAAAGAAGATCATGGGTTATTATCGGCGGCGTGTTTTTCTGGCTTATTTATAACATTTTATGAACCTTCAAGGGGATTTTTGCCCGAGCCTCGTCATGTGGCATAACGAGTGAATGTTTTTTAGATGAGTATTTTTATTCTTTTTGACCCACTTGATCAGCCTGCTTCATTTTGAATACTCTCACTGTTCCCTCTGTGTGTAGCTCTGCTGTTGCCTACCTGTGTGGCCACCTGCACACCCTGGGGGGCCTGATGCCGGTCCTCCACAGCCGGCATCCCCAAGGCACTCTGGAGCTGGAGCTGGGCGACTGGATGGACAACCGCAGGTAGATCACTACAGATGTTTCTTTTATTTCTTTATTTCTTTTCTAATTCTCTGTAATTCCTTTTTTAATTTATTATTATTTTTATTTCTTTTTCTATTTCTGCTTGCTTTATCTTCTTACTCACACCTTCACTACACTCTGGTTGTCATGTGTTTTTCCAGGTACAGAGTTCTGGCCTTCGATCACGACCTGCTGAGTTTCTCTGACCTGAAGTTTGAGCAGTGGCCCGCAGTGCTCATCACCAACCCCAAGGAGGCGCAGTACCTGCATCCCGGCGTGGAGCCGCTGGGCCGAATACGGATGTCAACACACATCAGGTGCCTGTTCTTCCCTCAGCCTCTCCACATCACTCAGCTCACAATGTCATTTATCACACAAGTCACCTGTGTGTTTGTGAATTCGTCTCCCAGTTTTGCATCTTCAGGGATTCAAATTTTTAGGGCTTTTGGGCACAACACTCTTTTATAACCACTTTCTTTTGCCATTTCCTGGTCAAGTTGAATCTATCTCTGAAGCATGACGACATCATCTCTATCAGATTTCAGATATTCTAACATTTTTCTTTTTCCGGTCCCGCAGGATCTTGGCCTTCTCCGGGGCCCCGGTCACATCGGTGCATGTGAGCATAGACGGTGAACCTTTAGGGAAAGGTCGCTCTGCTGGAGGCCCTCTCTATGTGCTGCTATGGGACCCTTCTCTCTACCTCTCTGGGCTGCACACCATCAGGGTTAAAGTGGAGGTTGGTGCAGCATTCATCCGCCGTCCTCTTAAAGATTTTGATATAAAAATACAAGAAAAAACATTGATTTTTGCTGTGTGTGTGTGTTCGTGTGTGTTCGTGTGCAGGATGCGGCAGGCCGGTCGACGGTGCGCGAGCATCAGTTCACTCTCGGGGAGGACCTGACTCCCAGCTTTGGGTTCGTGCAGTCCTTCATCCTCCTCACGGACCACTACGTCCTGGGCCGCGTGGCCTTCGTACTCATGATGCTGCTGAATGTCGGTGTGCTGCTGGTCTTCAGGTTCCTGCCTGTTCCCTCCCTCCCCGGCAGAGGTGAGCGCTGTCCCTCACCCGCCTTCAAATAATTCGATTTACTTGCGATTACATTGACATTACACTCACATGTAGTCTGCGTGGTCTAAGGTAAACACAATTGGAGACTTGCTGCGAGGTCCAGTGTCTTACTATGTGACATTTGTGTCCTGACATCCACAGGGTTGTCCTCTCAAGCGTGCATGTCGCTCCACCTGGTCAGTAAGATGGACGCCTTCTACTACTCTCTTCTGCTGTTCAACCTGTGCACAGCCTTAGGTGGGTGATCTGCTGCCTCACTCTCTCCGTCTGGTGTTCAGGCTGTGCGCTCCTTGACACCAACACCTTTGCAATATGTGTGATATTAAAGATTCTTAGATATGGTTGCACCTCCGTCGGATCAGAAACGTGTGTGGCAGCTTATTAAATAACCAATAAACGATGTCCAAACTCGAGACGTACTAGTATAAGAGCTGCTTAGCTTGCCGAGGTTCCCAGTATTTCTGCTTCTGTTCCATCTGTTGGAGTATTAGTTCACAAGTACACCATGATACTTGGTATGGTACTTCAACGTGGTGTTGTCAAACTGGTCTCCCTGCAGGCCCGTGGTTCATAGGCGAGCTGATTGATGGCCACAGCGGCGCCTGCTTCGCCTTCGGAGTGTTTATTGACGGACACTTCCTGGAGGGCAGCCTCACCTATGTAGTCGGAGTCGTTCAAGTAAGACTTTTATTTTTTAACTCAACACATTTACTCACCGTAGACGCTTTCTGTACGAATGCACGGCCCTCTGTAGGTGTTTCAATGTGAAGGAGTACATTTTTGCACATGCTGTGTATATATGCTGGATTTGAACATGTTCTAACATTGAAAGCTGTTTCATATTCATGTAATTTCTTTGCTATATTCCTATTGATCTTATATTTTGTCCTATTACTAGTTGCTGCTAGTTTCCTCTTAACTAATTGTAACAGAAAACTGACTCCTCATTTCTTCTCCCTGCCAGCTGATGTTCTTCAACATGCCCCTCACCTGTTACCTCAGCTGGAGCCTCCACCAGCGTTGTCGCGGCAACACCTTCCGATCCCACTTCCTGCGCCCGGGCTGCCGCTGGCGGACTCTGGCGGTGCACCTCTCCATGCTGCTGCTGCTCACCTGGCAGGCGTACTCCTGCTACTTCCTGCTGGAGACCTACGGCCTCCTGGCCTTCCTGCTGTCTCCGGTCCGCGCGTGGGCACTGGCGCTCAGCCTGCTATTGGTCTACCGCGCCTGGACAGGCCCCGCCCCCAATCTCCACGACAGCAACAAGAGCAGCTCTCCTTCTTGACAGTAATTGCACTGTGCCGCTGCCGCGGTTCCCTTGAGCCTGACTCACGGTTACATTTTGCCGTCTCGACCCTCCGATGATTTTCTCCACACAGAAACCCCTCCCTCCCTCTCTCTCTCTCTTCGTCCCGAAACCACTCATCACTCACGATCCTGTTTCTAGATAGTATTGTTTATTATGCATGTTATCATAGAGCACTGTTGAGCACATTCCTGGCCATATTCATAGCAATGTGTACAGTGTAAAAAAAAAAAAAAAAAGCTAAAAAAAAACGGGGATACATTGAAGGTATTTCAGCTGTGAGGACTAGTCCCACGTATGCTGCAGCTGACAGTATTTAAGAACTGTATTCTTCTGTGGTTTAGGCTGACTCATTGACTTGAGCTTTAGCACTTTTTTTTGGAAGTGTTGCCTTGGCCAACTGCCACTTCACCACTGCCAAAGGATCAATAGGAAAGATATTACCTTTTACTCTTTTCTTTCCCCCCCACTAAACTCACTCATTCGCTGATGGAGGCTGGATGTGCCAAACCACCCCTCATGTTTACCTTCCTACACACTGAGCAAGGAGCGCACCAAGTTTTATATGAGCCTTCTTCCCTCCACGGGCCTAGCTAGAGAGGGTGACGGTCACGTTGGTGGGTTTTATTTTGAAAGCGTACTCCATATATATGAATACAGGAAGTACACTATGAATCGAACCACTAGTTAATTTATGTATGAGTAGTTATCAAGTAAAAGTGTGTATAAAAATGTAAAAACAAAAGTGAACACATTGCTGAACTGCCACTAATCACTACTCACATTGGAATGGTCTTATAAGAAAACTGAAATTCTTAGATACTGTAGCTCTGCACATTTTCCTACAACGATTTGGGTTTCTGAACTGTTGTGATGCCAATTTTCCACAGAGACACGAGAGAAGCTGGCCTGACCTTTTTTTTCCCGCTCCTCGCTGACGTCGCCGTAGAAAGCAGCTGTTTGTTTCTCAGGAATGTGAGCACTTAAACAATAGGCTGGTCCCAGTAGTACTTCAGGAACTGACCGTGTTTTTATACGCCATAGTAGCTCAGTGAACTAAAAAAAAAACATGTTGAACAATCGAGGTGTGTGGTGGCTACAAAAGACATGAATGTGATATAGCTGTGGTGAAACGACATGACCCTGTACTATGCTGTTTGATTTATTTATTCTGATTGTATTGTGATTTTTTTTTTTCTTTTCCTTGTATCTCCGTACTAGTGATGGGTGTTCCTTTTTGCCCAGGAGGCTCGACCTCCCTCACAGCGAGCGTGGTCAGTACAAGGTGCAGGCATTCCCTACTTTTTTTGAAGTTAGTTTGGCAGCTTTTGTTGGTGAAGTCTTGTTCGTCCAGAATGGAGGTTCGTTTTGTGACAGTGTGGGAAAGACTGTTGCACTCCGCTTCAGTCCTTTCTATCCGTTAGCAGTAGAAGCCTCAGGTCCACAAGAACAGTGTTAAAAAAAATGTGGCCAAACTACTCATCTAATGTTTTGCAGAGGCAAAAATCCTGGTATTTTTTTTAGCCGAAGTGCAGAAGTACTCGGTGCAGTGATATTACAACTGTGTCCATGTCTAAAATATAACCACGCAACAAAATCTGCTCCGAGACACATGTTGCATCACAGTTGCATCACTTGCACTCGCCGGTTTAATAAATGCAATTCTTTCTTTTTTTTTGCCTCTGTGGATCCCCACGTTCTTTTCCTTCTGTCTGAGTGCAGTACCATGTGTATATTTCCATCATTCAGACGGTTATATCTTGAATCAATGAAGTAATGAAGTATTGTTTGGGTTTTTTTTGGGGGTGGTGGGTGAGCAAAACGTACCTCTCACACGTCCACTGGGGGGCAACGTTGAATGGATTTGGAAGGAGTGGACTGACCTGTTTTTTTTAATTTCCTATGTGCTTTTTACCTCACATTTCACCTTCAAGTTATGCATGGGGCTGTCAAGCTGGATAGCTCACCGATCATCACCCATCACCCAAATCCACCGGTGACGACGGTGACCTGATTAAAAAAAGCTGTTTAATACTGTACATTGGTTGAGTGTTCACCACGACTTGGGCTCTTTCGCTCCGTTATCAACGTTTGCTCCTGATGGATAACCCCCCCCCCCCCCCCCCCCAGTACGTCTCTGAGAAGCAATATAGTCGATGTACTGGTGTCGCGTTGTTCTGCATCCCCTCCTGTGTTTAAAACAGTTACATATATGAAGGATTTTACACCTGCCACATCTTTTTAATGTGACAACTGAAATGAGGGCAAACCACAATTTTATTTTATTAATGGTTTATAGTGCTGTGAAATAAATTGTTCATTACAGTAAATCACATGTTCTGCGTTTCTCTTTACGTCAACGTCACATACTAGTGTTAATAATTTACTTAGTATGTGTTACACAACATACTGTTGTGTAACACACTAAGCATAGTGATGCAGTACTACAGTATTCCTCTTGGCTTTCATGTGAATGTAGTACCAATTTTTAAAAAGACTTAATAAGTGTTAAACATTCAATACTTTCTGGCCTCCAGGCATTCCAAGGATCAGTTTATTTTATTCATTTATTATTTTTAAGTTTCTTTTTTCATTCATAGCGATGAAATGGTAATAGAATATTAATAACTGACATCTACAAATCAATTTCCAGGGTTGGTGAGGTTCATGTCAGTAGTGGTGGTAGTAAGGCAGCAGTAGAGCAGTCAGCTGGAGGCTGCGGTGATTTTCTTCACTCTGATATCTTGATAACTTGCTTGCCAACGTTCCCACCTTCCATCATGGAGCAAAACGCCACTGCAAGGAAATGTGGAAAACATTCAGCTCCTACAGACATTCTGCTGCTGCTTGCCAAGCCAAATAATAAACAGTCATCTAATGGAGACGAAGGCTGGAATTAGAAACTCGTACCTCCCATGTTCTCGATGCCGCTCACCACTGTTTCCAGCACCTAAAGAAATGGAGAGACAATTATGACAACGCCGTGCAAAGAAATAAAGAAGGACACGAGGCATGCAGTTCACAAGTGACACCCACACACAGCCTCCCACACTGTCATCATCATCATCATCATCATCATCTCCTCCATACCTTCATCTGGCCTGATTTAACCCACTGGCTGAGCTGGAGGAGGGCAGCCTCTGTCTTGTCCATGTAGTTGAGCACCATGAATCGCTCCCGGGCGATGTTCTTGCTTCGCAGGGCTTCCTGCGTCTCCTCGCTCATGGGCGGAGGGTAAGGCACGTCCTTGTTATACTGAGAGATCTGCCCGCACAGGATCACGTGGCTGCCATTGTTCATCTGGAGGTGAGGGGGGGGGGGGCGTTGTGTTGGGTCAAAGAGTTTAAAAGAAACAACACTGGTCAGGAAGAAGACCACAGCCACCACTTCTTCTGCACAATTGGTGTATGGGCACAAATGACATAAAATCATGGTTTTATGTCACTAAATTGACACATTTTTCAGAAAAACCCCCCACAGGAAATGAAAAAGAAAAATGACCCGAGATTCTGTTTGGGCCTCTTTTTGCATGCAGTACCTGCGCTATTATAGTATCACTTATGGGCCCTCCCACGTTGTCAAAGTAAACGTCTATCCCGTCAGGACAGCACTCCCTCAGCCTGGCGGGGACGTCTTCCTGGCGATAGTTGATGGCCGCGGAGAAGCCCAGCTCTTCCACCAGGGCTCGGCACTTCTCGTCGGAACCGCAGATCCCGACCACCCTCGCGCATCCGTCCAGCCGGCCGATCTGGGAAGGAGCAGGCAGGATAACACAATCAGGAGGTTCACTTCCTGTCTTGTGATTGAATCTGTTTTCATGGTTAGATGTGCTGCCCGGAGCGTGGATCCCCAAATGCATCTTAGCGATAAGAAACGCAAAGAAATAAATCTCAAATATACAAGATTTAGAAGATAACTGATACATCAGTCTTGCAGTTTTCCAGCATCTCAAAGAGCTTTATTAGCCTTATTGGAACATGACCTTAACGAGCTTCAGAGAGCTGAATCTGTGTTTACCTGTCCAGCTATGGAGCCACAGGCCCCGGCCGCTCCACTCAGCACCATGGTCTGATTGGCCCCTTTGGTCACGTGACCCTTCTCCCTCACACCCAATATCGCAGTGAGGCCCGTCATGCCAACCGCACCCAAAAAGTAGGATAAGCGCCCGTCGACCAACTGTGGATCCACCTGCAGAAGAGAGACAATATCTGAGGCATAAGAAATTCAAAAGATTGATAATTGATTGATTTGGGGGAATAAATGTAATAATATTTGCTTAACAGTGGATATATTTTATAGTCCGACTAGCAGGAAATGAACCCTTAACCCTGGGTGTGTTGTTGACATGTTACACCCACTGAGCTTCACCAGAACAAGATTTTAAGTCAATTTTGAGAGGATCAAGTTACAGACAACATGCCGCTGTTGACATACATCAACGTGCCTCACCTTCTGTAAGACGCTTCCTTGTACCACGTGATGCGTCTGCCAAGGCCAGGTGAATGAAGTGACCACATCTCCCTCAGCGAGCCCACCGCAGCGGCTGGACTCCACCACACCGACACCTCCGCCGTCCACGCACTCAGACGGCCGCCATGCAGTCAGGTACTCAGCGCCTGTGTCTTCATTCATACGGCATCGCTGAGAGGCAGACAGACAGGTATTGTAGTCAGGAGGTAAGTTGGAGGCAGGTCAGATCTTGGGTGCCAGAGGTGGGCTACTGGCTCAGGGGTCAAGGGTGCAAGTAAACTGTATGGTATTGCTGAGGTTGCCTAACTGCTTTGCTAGTATTTGTGTCCCATATTCATTGGGTGACTGCAATTCCGTCATGACACTTCATAAGCAGATTTTATTTACCAAAACGTTAAATGCAGACTATCTACTGACAGGAGATGTATGAGATAACATTCATTTTTACAACATAGCAGTGTTGTAGTGCTGGAAACCTGCACCCAATGTTGATGACTTGGGACTATTGGTTAACAAGATAGGCCTACACGTAGACTTAGGCTATGAAAATGTATCACCCACTGATAGGATGATGTAACATCGGTGAGTCGCACAGGAGTGGGAACATTGCGAGTCATGTTGTTATTTGTTTTGTATTTTAACTGTTCAAATACAATACCTTTGATATTATCATTTTAAAATGTGCCTGTTCATTGTGATATACTCTATCTCAGAGGCCCTCGATATGTCAGAGACTTTTATTTTGATGTAATGCCTGGAATCCCTAACTTTTAAGAGTCACCATTATAACCAATAGACTGGCTTTTAATGTGAAGGATGTTCATTTGTATATGTTCTTCTAATTTGTTCTAGCATGCATTACTTGAACTCAAACTGGTTACTTGGACTTGAGACTAGACTCAGACGTGACCTTGGTGATTCGGAATGGGGACTTGGACTTGAGGAGGAGCATGAGGACTTGGGACTTGGTGATTCCACAACCAGACTAGGCCTGTAAAGTTAATAAGCAAGAGCTGATGCAAAAAGTGGTCGGATCATGTCCATTCTAAACGCATCAATACCATATAAGGGTCGACAGAGAGGTACAGCGTTCGCGCGAGGACCTCTCCTTCTTTCAGCTCAAGTGGCACAGTCGTCTTCTCAAGGCGGAAGTTTTCAGGAACTGGCACCCCATTCTTACCTTGATGAAAACAAGTTGCAAAAGTCTGTAAACGTTAGCCACAAGGGTTCAATACATTTACAACACGAACACGAAGACACGAAGCGATGTCCTCTTTTGATTGATGAAAAAAAAAGGTTGCATTACTACATACCAGGTCGGGAATTCAGCACTACTCTCTGCACCTGCATCGTCCAAGACGCAGCGGTTCCTCCTTTGATGCACAGACCTGGCAACACACGTCAGGCTTTTCACGAAGGATCACCGTGCTAACGATTTGACTCGGAAATCGTAAAACCCCTTAAACTGCAGCAAGAAATACTGCAGTATTGCTATAAATACAACCGTCTAATTACAACAAGCACTGTTAACGTTGTCTTTGTCGGCGAACTTGTACCATTTAGAATCTAGGTCAGAAAGTAACGGTTAGCAGGGCAGAGCGAGAGCATTCACTTCTGCTTACTTCCGCCTTCGCTTAAATCCATTTTTTCAGCTAGGGGTCAATGTGTGTATCACATTTCTTCCAATATATATTTATCTGCGGGAGGCTTACTTGATTTAGTCAAACAACGTAATGTTTAAAGACCTAGTAAACATAACTGTTAATGCTGTGAGACCTAGACATGTGTTAAAATCAGTAAACAATCCAAACTATTCTATTTAGCAGATGCTAATGTGGTGCTGTGTGATGTGACAAATGACTATTCATCAAGGTTCTTCAAAAATGATCTGCCGTGTACATTAACGGTCCATCCTGCTAGCTAACTGGCCGTTTATATTCTCATTTGAGACAGTTGCACTAAAGTGACAGATTATATCCGGCTACGTTATTCCGTTGTAGCGCACAATGGTTTCCACGGGTTGGAAGGGGATGTTTAATATCTTGACAGCCAAGTCTAGGTTCTCTGTCTGTTCGTCATTAGGCCGCTAAGGTGGCCACAGAAGGATAGAAATGGAACGCGGCCCGAACCAGTGTTATGTCAGTTTATTAAGACTGCAGCTATTGCAGTTATTCAACAGCAATTACATATGCCATCGCAATCGATCCTTACCGGAGCAATAGTTTTCTTTCATCAGCTGTCTACGCAGTTTGATCCCATATATAGAGGCTGCAGTATCGATTTTTTTTTAGTCTTCAAATTGCAAGTGGGAAGTGACGCCTTGTGGAGGAATCAGACAAAAAGTTTAAGTGGGGTTCTCCTACTAGTAACTGGCTAACGTTACTTTAGCTTGACGTGATCGTAACGTTAGCTGCAGCCGAGCACCGTTAAAACAGGGAAATGGCGTGAAAATGAAAATCTGGTGTACATACGATGGAGGTACACAATTTGCTGTAAGTACCCAAAGACTACAGGCTTATGTGTGGTAACTAATGCTCGATACATTTTTTTTCATATCAGAAACTATTATTTTAATACTTAGCTGGTTATTGATGTGTTGTTCCTGAACTGGCTAGCCGCTGGAGGGACGTTAACATCAAGCTAGCCTCTGCTGTGGCCATCTAGTAACGTCTTCACCTAAAACAAATGTTAAAATGAGAGTGTGGGAGAAGCTACGCGGGGTGTCGTTTACAAACGGACCTGCTGTGTTTCTAGCATCTCACTCTCTGCTGTGCACAAAATCCCACTTATTAAGAGAGATGTTACATCAGCGTCAGCATCGGTTATATGACAGTGCTATGCTAAAGTTTGTGACCGTTTCTTGCATTGGAAGAGGTGGTGCAGGGGTACATACACACACATACACACACTACATGAATCCAGTTGTCAGTGCAGTGACAGTGTCATAAGAGGCATATCACTCTCGGCTTCTTGTCAGCTGCATCTGTTTTCAGGCTTTGCACGTTATTTTGAGGCCACAGAGAGAGAGAGAGAGAGAGAGACAGACAGACAGACAGACAGGGAGAGAGACTGCAGGCCTGCACAGCCTGACAGGCACATGCTTGGTCATGCTGATTGCTTAACTGCCTGAAAAATAGTATAGTAATGTTTTATACTTTTACTATACAAGGTATGGATTTATGAGTATGGATGTGTAAAACCTTATCCATTTAATTTCAATCAGGGTTTTATTTCTTTATTGTAATAATCTTAATTGTTTGCCTTTCAGTGAATATATTCCTGTGATTTCCTGAATGCAACGTCCAATCTAATATCATAACATAGACCAGAGATTTATACTGTTGCATTATAATTGTGCAATGGAAAGAAATTTAGCCTACTCATTCATGAGAGGCTGCAGAGAGTGGTTTCACCAACAGGATTGACTAATTTAGTATAAATAGAGGGGATTAGCTTGTCGTTATTATGTGCTCACATTAAAGGTATGCTACTATCAATCAGTGCAAATGGATCAGTAACTTTCTGTCAGTATAACACGTTTTCAAGGAGTTGAGGCATAATAATAATAATAATAATTTAAAAAAGAAGTAAATCCCTAATAAGGCCAAAGCGTTGCAGGGTATTCAGTGTTGCAGTGGTAAATAAAAGATGGGTGAACAACCATCTATACAAACAAAAATCAATTATATTTTGAGAAAAGCATTAATGTATGCCTTACTCTTTAAAAGACCCCAACTTCACAAGCCATGTGATACAACTTACAATATGATGTATGATATAACTTTGTCATTAACACTTTTATCAGCCTGGAAACGAAAACGTGAGTAAACTGAGGTGATGTGAGTGTAAGCCTGCCAATACATCCCCTGGTCCTCCCGTGTGTCGGAATTTCCCGCATGGACTGAGGGTGATCTTGCTCCGTAAATTACAGCGCCCTGCGTGTGGGAGGAAAGCCTTATATGGGCATGGAAGTGGGTGTGGTTAACGAGCCAGAGGGGGATCACAAGACAGGCGGACAGAGAGAGAGAGGGAGAGAGAGAGAGAGGGAATGTGTTGCTCGGCTCGCAGCAAAAGGCCGCATTGCCAGTGTGTTTTTGTGCAATCCTAGTGCAATAATGTGCAACTGCGGCGGCGTTGCCTCCGCGTTTCTGCAGATTGGCGCCTCGTTTTCGACCGGATAGCCGTTTTGTTTTCCACCCCTTTCCTCCCGACTTGAAAAAAAAAAAAAAAATTCTAGTGAGGTCAGCGCAGCATGAGTCAACCTTGGGGATGTATGCAGTCATCATCACAGGTCTGTATTGTGCGGGCCTGCTGGGTGCGTGGAGCTGTGAGTCTCGTCTGATTCTGCGGGCAACCGTTGTTGATCGCAGCTTTCATGACAAACACACTAAAGTATTGGGAGAGGAAAACCGCGGTGTCGGTGACTGTGTGTGTAAGCGCTGGTGGGGGGGGGATCGACATGCATGTTATTGTGGCGACAGTTTGTTGACAAAGTTTGTTTACCTCTTTTTCCAAATACACTGGCTACCCACTCCTCACTGTCCCGGACTCGTCGTGGCCCTGCAGCACGTATCACATCTCAACCAGATGGATTTACGTAAGGAAAGGGGGATATAGGGGACGTGTGACGTATTAGCCGCGTTGACAAGTTTGAGTCGATCCACAGTGTTATTATTATATGGCCATACTTTTGTCTTGGAGCTGCTGTCCGCACTTCCAGGGTGCATTGTTGGCTGTGTTTGTTGCAGCGGGGCATTAGTGATAATCCGTTTTCTGCAACAAAGGGTTTCTCGTACATAGCGCTGAGCTGGCTGGCCACAGACAGGCGCGTCCAGGAACAGGGCTGGCGTGCAGGACAGCGGCGTGTTTTTCCTCTCTTTCTCTTTATTTTGTCGCGCGATGATCTTGCACAGTACAGGCCGCGTGCACACTTTTTTTGCGGCGGCGTGCGCGAGTTGGATGACACGG
Source organism: Hoplostethus mediterraneus (assembly GCA_034670385.1). Lineage (NCBI taxonomy): Eukaryota > Metazoa > Chordata > Actinopteri > Trachichthyiformes > Trachichthyidae > Hoplostethus > Hoplostethus mediterraneus. The sequence continues at coordinate 10,693,122 of JAXDDW010000007.1, forward strand.
GCCGTTTAAATTAGGAAGTGGCAGAGGATTACGCGGCTAATTGAGCTTGACATTAATTTTAAGCCAATTTAACTTGTTATGTTGTTTATTGGGTTAAACCCCCAGGCTTGTGTAATGTTGTGTTTGTGATACGTCATGATCCCTCGCCTCGGTGTGCGGCTGTTATGCACAAAGACCGTCCACACTGCGAGCTCGCTGTCTCTGTAAACAACAGTTGCTTTGCTCCAAAGCAGCGTCGTTCTGCAAGGAAAATCAGATGTCTGAGTGTGCAGCTGACAGGCGTCTGAAACGTAGATGGCTTGATAGGCGGTGGTAGCACGGCTATAGGCATGTTATATGCAAACATAACATGTTTTGCTGATTCAGTCACCATGTTTGCTCCACATCTAGCCATTCAGGTTCCTCAGTCAGCGGTGCCCCAGAGCCAGTGCAGGATCTGAACAGCTGCAGCTGTCTATTTTAAGGTGTGTGAGTGTGAGTGTGTGTGTTACTAAGCCACCAGAGTAAAGGTTGACAATTGTCAGTCACTTCTTGAAATGGCCTTAGCCAACTCAATGTTGTAAATTCTAATACTAAGTTATAAAATCGTCTTGACAGATTGTTTAATGTAATCTGCAATACTTTCCTTTGATCCTAGTCTTGCAGTTGTAGAAAAGCTCTTACCTTTTTCTGTTTGGAGACTGTTTTAAGACTGTTTTAAGACTGTTGTAAGACTGTTTTAAGACTGTTTTAAGACTGTTTTAAGACTGTTACGACGTGCATTTTATACAGATGGACCCAAAACTGTAACAGAAACATTGAGAATCGGTGTGCGTCTCGAAACTTGGCAGACTTTATTGTGTCAAAATCTGCTGTGAAACCCGGCCATCAGATAATATTGTTGATGATCATAATGGGTTACCATGACAATAGAAACGATCCCCCTAGAAGCCAGCAAGACATGTAGGGCCATTCAGACTTTGCTTGTCGAGTGCTCTTTTCCCTGCCTTTCCTTTTGCAGAGATCATTTCGCCGTGACTCATGCTTGCTCACTTTCATTTGCCATTCCCCTTTGAGGATGCACACATGGTTCAAAGGGCATTGGTTCCCTTTTTGTGCCACTGATGAGTCACAGACTGTTGAAGAGTGAATTTCTGTTGCGTTTAACCCACCGCGTGGTCTGGCCTGTCTGTTAGAAGTCAGGGGGGGGGGCTTTGATAAAGCTATCAGGGCTGTCAGTGATACAGCGTGTCAGATACACGTTTCCAGTGTGTGAGGATAAAATGTGATGCAGTAATATCCTTTGTCGTTTTCAGGAACTATTGATTCAGACGAGTGAATAACTTCCTCCCGAGCCCTATAAGCCTGTTTAATATATGTGCTCTCCTGCTGCAGTCCTTATCCCTGTGTCATGTGAGCTTAGTTAATAATGACACAGCTTAGATCCACGCTCCACCCCACCCCTCCCATCCGCTATTCTCCCACCCGATACCTTTCAGTGGAGGTCTATTGTTGAAAAGGCATACAGCAGGTTTTTACACTGCTGAGGCAGGGCTGATAATGACCTCCCCCCCCCAACCCCCTGCGGGTACCTCTTTAGTCTGATGGCTCTATGCTTGACCCCTCTCTCATTCTCTCTATACAGGGTGTCGCCCACGAATGAGCACAGCACGTGGACTCCTTCAACACCGCTGACCTCAGGCCAGCGACTACTGAGTAGGTCACGAAGAACAGCGAAGGGGAAGAGAGATTACCTCGTTTGACCTGGCCACTGCTCTTACTGCTGTCCATGTAATTGTGCTGTTGTACACCGTAGGAGCCCTCTCCAAGGGTCTGCACACACACACACACACTCTTTACGCGCTTTTGTTTTTGCATTGACTGATTCTAGTGGACACACAGTGGAACATTCATAGTTGGTGGGTTTCTTTGTCCCCATAGTTTTTGTGCCCCCAGCTTTTGCTTCCCTTCCCCACCAAATATACACCTGGGTCTGTTTATTCATGCCCGCCATGAGTGTACCAGCCCAGCAGAAACCCAGCACCAAAAGAACAGGCAAGCGCATCACGTTTTTCAATGATCAAAGTATAGCAATGAAGGAGACGTCTCAGCACCCCGAAGGTTCCTACTACGGCCTCGGAGGCACCGCCTCCGAACCCGGACAGAGCGAGGCAGCTAGCACCGTGTCCTCCAATCCGGAGGTCCCTCACATGTACCTTAACTCTGTCATCTTCAGCCCAGATAAGGGCGACCAAAGCAGGGGTCATTATCAGCAGACTGTACCCATGAAGTGGGGCCCCCAGGAGCCCAGTCAGCAGCAGCCGTCACAGTCCCAGCAACAGAGAGCCGCCACCTGGACCAGTATGGCCAACTGGGGACAGAACTTTTCAAATTACCTAGGAGGAGTTAACGTGACAGACTCAAGGGCCCAGACTGCCTTCGTGAAGCCGATGCATGAGCCCCCTGTCTTACAGCCGCAGCAGCAGCCCCCTAATAGGGCTGCAGACAAGCAGCCGCTGGGGGCCAACCCCGTGGATGAGGCCTACAGGGATGTGACTAAGACCCGGGGTCTGGAGTGGGAGCAGCAGCAGCAGCAGCAGCAGCAGCAGCAGCAGTCCCAGGGGTTTCAGCAGACCCTTAAACCAGGGGCGCTGAACACCCAGCAGCACAGCACTTCCAACCCAGGTGGGAGCTCAGTCCTGCAGCCTTTCCAGTTGGCGTTTGGCCAACCAAAGCAGCACCTGACGGGCTACTACCAAAACTTCCAGGGCAACCGGACAACCTTACCCAACCTAAACTACTCAACGCAGACAAAACCCCCTCACCAGTTACAACAGCTACAACAGCAGAAGCAAGAGCAGATACGCCAGCAGCATCACATACTCCAGCAGCAGCAAATTCAGCAGCAACATCATCAATTGCAGCAACAGCAAATCCTTCAGCATCAACAACATGTACAGCAACAGCTACAGCAGCAGCAGCAGCAGCAGCAGCAGCAGCAACAGATACAGCACGAGCAGCAGCAGCAACAAAAGATACAGCAACAGCAACAACAGCAGCAGCAAATACAACAGCAGCAACAGCTCCAAATTCAGCAGCAAATGCAACATCAGCAGTTGCAACAACAAAACCCTCATGTGCTTGACTATTACCCCGGCGCACGAAACGCCCACCCTCACCCACATCCACAGCCTGTGGTAGTGCACTCCCAGGAGTCCTCTGCGCCGGCTCCCCCGACGACGACGACCCAGGAGCCGGTCATCCAGGACGTCACCCCGGAGCCCCAGCAGCCCACGGAGCTCCTCCCGCCCCCTCTCCAGCCTCAGGCCCCGCCCCTGCCCCTGCCCCTGCCCCTGCCCCAGCCGCCCCAGACGCAACAGCTCCAGTCCCACCCGCAGCCTCGCCGGTCCAGGCGGCTCTCCAAAGAAGGCGGCGCGCCCTCGTCGGACAACCCTTTCCTCGTCTCGTCGGATCAGGCGGCGCCGGGGCCGCAGGGCTCCCAGAACGGGGCCCGCGACGTCCAGGCGGCCCCGACCGGCGTCATCCAGAGCACGCGCAGGAAACGCCGGGTCTCCCAGGAGGTCAACCTGGAGACGCTCGCGCAGAAGGCCTCGGAGATGGAGTCTCTGCCATCGCATGTTGTTAAGGTAACAGACCTGGGTGACCTGGTGTCAGATGTTATTCTGCCTCTCGTTCTGTCTCTCTTGCTTCCTCTCTTTGTCCCTCCATCTTCCTCTCTCTCTCTCTCTTACATGACAGTTAATATCTGAACTCATCGCTCCAAAAACCGGAAGCCTTTTACTAAACTGAGAATATCTCGGTGAGGACTGGAATCCATTTTGCTTGTGTTATCTCAGGGTATAATTGCAAAGGGAATTTAGCTCCCCGAACAAGAGCAAGAAGTGGAACAAACGGCCTAATACATCTGCCAGGCAAACGGTGCCAACGATTTGTGTTGTTTGTGATTAACGCTTTGCTGGAAGAAAACGCTGAACGTAATCGGTGCCCGGTAAACTGAACACAGTGGAGCTGAACGGCACAGCTCGGCCTCCTCTCTCAAGACATTATCACAGGGTAAATATATAAAGTCATAAATGGTATACGTTTAATTTCATGTCTCAAAGTTGAAGTTTAAATAAACATTGTTTCCCTTACGATGTTAATATTTGTGTCACCCGCTCAGCCTGCCAAGTACATTTTTTTCATTTTGGGTGTAATGCATGAAGCTGGCAATTCGTGTCCGTGCATCGTGATTGTTTTGCTGAACCGCATTGACCAGAATTCATTGCAAACTCCTTCATCAGATGGAAGTGTAATAGCGGGCTAATGTTGCGTGGCCTTACCCATGCTGGAAGACATATGCCTCACTGGGCTCATTAAATGAAAATGCCAGTAACAAGTTGTCAGTAACATTTCGGTCCCCCCCACCCCCCCCCCACCCCCCCCACGGGCTGTCAGTTTACTGCGGTGGCAGGAAGGCGGGGGGGGGGGGGGGGGGGGGAGACACTGCATCTTGATTGCGCAACAGTTCCTTCTCTTGCTAAATGGCATCAGGTCTTGTTTAGCAGTGAGGCTGTAGCTCAGCGTGGCTCGCCTCATGGGTCATACACTGGTGCTTACATGTCTGTACACCTCCCCCATCGCATCGGTGCTCTGAAACTCCAGCCGACCTCCCCCCCCATGCTCCCCCCTACCTCCCCCCCAGCCCTCCCCCCTCTCTCTATACATGGGGAGGGGGTGCGGGGTTGCCCTGCCTGCAGCGCTCAGCAGAATCCCTCTCTCCTGCTCTGGTGGAGGGGGCTGGAGTTTTCCACCGGGAATAATGAAACATGGATCCGAGCGTAGCCGCATTCCTACGTGTCCTACGCTGCCCGTGAGGTGGCGTGGCATGAAATGACTGTAGCGCTTCTGCCCCCGCTGGGCCCTTTTTTTTTTGGTGTGTGATGTGAGTTAGATGGTTACTGTAAAAGCGCACGTGCTGCTGCTTCGCGCCCACTCAACGGCGGTTTCAGAAATGCGAGGAATGTGTTTGTAGACGGTCCCTTTGACGTGCACGTAAGGTCTGTGACTGAAGTGCTACCACCTTGGTAAAAAGGAAGTAGGGTGCAGACTCGTGTGGTGAAGCTCTCATCATCGTCTTTGAGATCTTCCAGAAAACGGCTAAGAAATGAGCTAATCTCTAATCTCTTATCTTTTACTTTTCATGTGTTGAGTTGAATTGGTTTCACAGCAGTTTAGTTTCTGTTTGGTTACTGTCTCTTATGATCATGTCTCAGTCTGGTTTAATTATTGTACTGAATTATCTGTTCAACGCTCCATGTGCTTATTGATTGACAAGTTTAGTTACTTATTTTTCTTTTTGTTTCGGGGGCCAGTCAATAGTCAATACGCCCTTAAGGTTTCTCTTGGCTCCTCCCCCTCCTCCTTCGACATGACTCTCTTATCCAGAGTGACTCGCGAGGTCTCAGGCTTTCCCATATACGTGTTATAAGCTGGCAGCACGCCGGGCTAAATGTCTGGTTTAGATTTATTTTAGGTGCTGCGGTGAACTAAGCTGGTGTTAAAACTTGGCTCCTCAATGTCATCTTCAACAAGACTCAACAAGACGCCTGGTGACGATTGGACAGTTGTGGCCACGCCCCCAGGCATGCACATTTCAAAATGTTAAACTGGCACTATATTAAACCCCGGGGTAATGTATGGTGCTGAGCCTGCAGCACAGCCCGCAAAAAAGCACTGGACGCTGTTAGTGAACTACAATGACCACAATGCACTGCACTTGTGACCCTGTGCATGATGTTGGTTGTAGGGTAATGATGGACTTGGTGTTGTAAGTAAGTAAATGTTTATTTATACAGCATTTTTCAAAACCAGAGTTACACGGTGCTTCATAAAACCCACAAACATGAAGAAAGCAATCAGAGAAAAACAAAGATGGACAGACAAGAAAAAAAAAAGCCAGGGAATAAAGATGTTCACTGACCTCTCACTGACCTGGGGGATGATATTATATCGAGTACTAATAAACTAAAACAGTGCAACACCTTGTCCCCCATCTCCCCCTAGGACCCCCACAGGCCCTGGAGTCCCACCGAGCCAGAGGGTCTGAATACCAAGCGACCCCGAGACGACAGCCTCCTGCCGCTGGTCATGCCCGTGTCCGTCCCGGTGCGGAGGCAGGACCCGTCCTCCCCCGACCGGGACGCGGCCGACCCGGGCTCCGGCTGGCCCGCCCGGCCGGCCCACCCCCAGGACCTGGGCCGCGCCGACCACAAGCCCTCGGTCATCGTCACCCGGAGACGCTCACTCAGGAACTCCTTGTCGGAGAGCTCAGAGCAGGTAGATACAGAGTCCAGTCTTGGTGCTTTACTTTGGTTTGACAGCTGAAAGTAAATGAATTTCTGTGTAACATTTCAACAGGATGTTTGCCTGTTTAATGGAATAAGCCTATACTTAATTGATTTCCTCAATAAATATACCCAGAAACTAGAAAACAAATGAGTAAAAGTGTCACATAATGAAGCTTTTTGACTCCTTCCATACCTTCAAGTCAACCACAGTACAGTGTCAGTGTCTCGTGGCCATGCTGTAACTGTCCCAGGTTTTAACCCTCCTCGTGTTCACCCTAAGGAAAATGTGCTGGAGCGAAATCCTAAATCCTCCCAAGCTGCAGGGGGCGTGGCTCCGTGGTCGACCTGTATTCTGACCTCCCTGCGGAGGGGAGGGATTACGGGCCGAGGCACCGCTTGTCTCGCTCAGTCTGTTTTAGCATTTGTTTAATAATCACATCCAAATTCCATCTCTTAAATCTCTTGTGTTTCAGCCCCTCTCATCCCCCCCCCCCTCACCAAACCCCCTCTCTCTCCCCTGCCCCCATTTCAGCCCTCCACACTTTCTCCCCATCTCTGTTTCAGTTGGGGGGGGGTTTGGTGAACTGGTTGCCCTGTCCCAGATCGGGCAGATTATCAGGGTTTAGCTAGGCTACTGTAGCACTGCCATACTGTACATGATGTACCGTACTGTCCAGCATCGGGGGGCCTCATCCTCTTTCTGTCTGGATAAACGTCTGCCTGTCTGTCTGCCTGTCTGTCTGCCTGTCAGTCACTGAGTGCATATGTTTGTCTACTGACATAAATGAGGTATAATGTACCACGTTGCTTCTTCTGGTCTCAGTGTTTTAGAACTGCAAACATCAATGGTCCATGACTCACCAGACACACCCTATCACTATTTTTCCAGACATATATGATTTTTGGAACAGGTCTGAATCTATACGTTACGGTTGGTCACCTGCCAAAGTGGTTGTTAGCGAAGACGGACAAGAAGCTAACCTGCATTTAGCTGGTTGGTGGTAAAAGTGACGCTCACTGACATCACGTTTTCCTCACCAGAACGGCGGGACGGAGGGCGACAAAGACGACGACGGCAAGAAGTCCAAGCGGCGGCCGCGACCCGAGCCGCTCTTCATCCCGCCGCCCAAACCCGGCGTGTTCATCGCCCCGCCCGTCTACTCCAGCATCACGCCCTACCAGAGCCACCTGCGCTCCCCGGTGCGCCTGGCGGACAACCCGCTCACCATGCCGCCCTACACCCCGCCGCCGATCCTCAGCCCCGTCCGCGAGGGCTCGGGCCTCTACTTCTCCACCTTCCTCTCCTCCGCCATGGCCGCCGCCTCCAGTGGCCAGGGCCAGGGCCTGCCTCCGCCCGCTACGCCCAAGTCGGCCACGCGGAGCCTGCTGCGCTCCAGTGAGTCACCTCTGATAAACACGAACGTCCACATATCAAACTGTGTTTATGTAGAGTCAGGGATGTGTATGTCGCACCGTGTAGCTGGAACTTCACAACAGACATAAATGTACTCGTAATAAACACATACTTTTAGTTTAAGTATCAGAATATGTTTTGATCATTTTGAATTTGAATTTATTTATTTAAACAAGGGACAGTGTACATTAATCAACATATCAAAAGACCAATTTAACATGTAAATGTACTCGAATTAGCCAAAAAGCTAGTTTCCATCAATAGTCCCTTTTGCCAGATGGTGATAGGCATCCTAGAGCATGAATACAAATACAACTAATTTGTTATACAGACAAAAACAAAACAAAAGAAAACATTTTCTCTGAGTGGATTTTTTTTTTCTGTGCTTCTCCTTTTCAGACAGCTGCGACATAACGCCGCCGGTCCTGTCGGCGATGAGCGAGGCCACGCCAGTCAGCATCGAGCCGTGAGTACTCGCCGCTCGCCACGCTCCACATTCCACAATCATCCTCCGCTAATGACAGGGCGGCGTCGGGTTTTTGCGTGTCGTTTCCAGAGAATTTGGCTCCCCTGACGGCTTCAGTAGAGATACTAACAGTAGTTCTGCAATCAATTACTCAAAACCATAACAGTGGGATGAAACTTGACATGTCTTGAAAGGAGTCTCGGTCTTGGAAATCCCAAACCCACCCTTTTAAAAGGAGTCCTCCACTCCAGCCACTGTTACCGCTGGAATTTCTTGCCCTGTCATCAACATCCTAGCATCAGCAGCGCTAACCGTTTCCTTCTGATCTCACTACACAGCCCATTTAAAGTGAGGCTAATCTCTCCCTCAGTAGAAGTGCATCCTGTCAGAGCGGTTTTAATGGACCGATGCAAAGCCAATGCAGTCGGTCTTTGTCCGTGCTCTCAATAGTTATGTGTGTACACCGAGAGTCCTGTCCTGAACCCGGCTGCTCGGGTAACCTGGTTTTGGGTTGATGCATGTTCGTGTCGTTTTGAGTAACGCGCTTAAGCTCCCGTTAGGACGTCTGGCTTACTGCAGTATCAACCCGGTCACTGTGGCATGTAAACATCCTACTCAGTCCTTTGGTTTTTGGCCATCTGCACAACTTCAGACGTGCCCAGTGTTGTTGGAACATTTTGAGGGTAATGAAAAACATGGCAAGCATACTTACTATTACTATTGGGCGTCATTTCATTCCCCTCTATTAGAAGTAACTTACTAATGCTCAGTTGAAGAGAGAGAGAGAGGGTGGGTAGCTGGCGGCTGCACCTTTTCATACTTATTTCCTGGCAGGTCATCCTGTGGGCGGGGCACCAGGTTGATTCTGTTAATTGGTTTATTCAGTGAACGTTGATCAATCGAAGGGAATCAAAGGTTTGTGTAAACAGCTTAACCCAGATACGAGCTTCTTCAGAGATCAGCTGAGTCCATAGAAATGTAGCAACGGATAGTTTGGGAGTTGGTTGAAAAATGCAGCAGCAGAGCGGGGGAGCAGACGTCGCTGCGGCTCGGAAAGATTGCAGAGACTCCAAAGGGTCTGACCCAATAAGTGTCAGTCAAGGACTCTGGTGGGGGGAGAACCAGAGTGCATTGTGGGAGCTGTTTGCTTACTGGTACCAGCTGCTCGGCAGTCAGTTGGGGACGAGCCAGCTTCCCAAACACGCATCAGCCGTAGCAGCTCAGCTTTCGGCGGCCCACCCACCCTGGGAGAGGCAGCCAGAAAACACACATATACTCAGCTGGAGACGCTGCAGGCCCGGCGGGGAGGCGGAGAGGCGGAGGGAGGAACATCCTTGGACAGGACCGTCTGTCAGCGTGATGCAACGTGATTTCCACACTGAGAGTTCTGGTTTCGGTTGCCGTTGCAAAAACCAGATGCCATTTGTGTTTTGAGCATTTTATGATTCACGTGTACTGATGTTCATTGGGCCGTGAGTCTTTCTACCCATTTGACCGTGACCTTCGTCACTCACCAGGGTTAAGGTACATTCACTCTCAGTTCAGCCAATTTAGGAAATGGATTTTGTTTAAAATCCCAATTTTGAAAGATTTTGCATCTGCATTTTCTACATTTTGACAGTGCTCTTATCCAGAGCAAAGTATAACAAGCTTCAATTACTATTGTGCCAACAGCACTCCTGCGACCTTTAAATCATCATGTAGGAAAGAAAAGCTAGAAAAATAAAAAAAATATAAGCTTAGAAATAAAAATAAATATTGGTATATGCCGTCTTAAGTGAAATATTTGAGAATAAATGCTCCGTTATTAACAAGTAAACAGCCGAGGCACTTTTGACTCCGACCTCACGTGGACGTCCTCTCCCCAGGCGGATAAACATCGGGTCGCGGTACCAGGCCGAGGTGCCAGAGCTGAGGCAGCGGTCAGCCGTGGAGCTGGATCAGCACCGGGCCAAGCTGGTCTGGACTCCGCTGAACGACCTGGAGGCCAAACCAGACTTCCAGGAGAAAGGTAACCCCAACGCAGTAGATACTAGAGGCCACTGTTGGTTTTACTACCGAGAGGTTGAGTTATTGGTTTAACATGGCCGTTATAAAAAACATCAGTCTGCTCTTTGATCTGAAATGTTGTCTCCACCAGTAAGTACTTTCTCCAAGTCTTATTTCCGTTTCGCAACATGATGCATGCATTTTCAGTGGGCATGAAGCAGCCCAGCGCTTCCTCCCCCGATACCACTGTACCATTCATCATCATAATCAATTCTGTTCTAATTATAGTCTCTTTTCTGTGTCTTCTCTCTCTCTCTCTCACTCACACACTTTCTGCCTCCCTTTCGTTGGTCCAGTGGCAGACCTGATGCACCTGGCCTGCTCCAGTGTGCTGTGTGGAGGAGGCACCAACCAGGAGCTGGCGCTGCACTGTCTGTACGAGTGCAAGGGGGATATCATGGTGAGCGCCACGCAACACGCTCACAGTAACTGGGGAGAGGATTGCCTTGACCCATATAAACTGAGCGAGCAGAAGTGCTGCTGTTCCCGCCTCAACTCTGACAGGGAATACTCGAGTTTAAACAACATTCAATAGAGATATTGAATAATGCATTTCAGATTTTGTTGTTTGTTTGTCAAAATTGATACCAATAGCCTTGTTTTCCTGTATGACACAAAACAGATCTCATGCACTGTATTTGTATCTGTTATATGTATCTATATTTCTATGGCAACATTGACAGGATTCATTAGTAGCCTCTGTTGCTGCACCGAAGGAGACTACCATGATGCCCTCATCCGTCAGCCGTTTCTTATTTCGACGGATGTGACTGATCTGTAGAATTTCACTATGCTCTGCACTGAAACTCTGTGGTGGCTTGAGATGACTGATAGATAGTAGAGAACGGTGTACTGCCAGTTGCCAGTTGCCAGTTGCGTAGCTGACAGAGATGCTACCTGGTGTGAGCTCAGTCAACTGCGTGACCCAGACCCAGTATGAAACCAGTGGTGCTGCATAAGGGGTGGACTGGTTTTGCGCGGTAGCTCCGTTTTAAGAGAGTGTGAGGGCAGGCGGACAGGTTGACGTGTGCTGTTCTTAGCGCCTCGGTCGAAACACCACGGCCACAAATGTGCTCTGACCATGTTTTAATACACTGGATCAATAATACACAAGAAGTCGTCGTGCATCTCGTATCTGTTGCTTCACCGTCATACCCTTTTATCACAGTAGGACTTATCTTGGCGGGTAGTATGGCTTTCTCTTCTACTTTTCTTTGAAGTAGCGTACAGTATATACATGTGAAAACAGGAGAAAACGAGAACATTCACTAACCCGCAACTGGTTAACCACAAAAAAGTTGCGTTACGAACCAGCAAAGCGCAGATCCCCTGCTTTGTAGACGTTCACAGCACGGTTGTAAACGCGTCTGTAAAATCAGCTTTGCCACGCTGTAATGAAAACATGCCTTATCTCTGTTAAATGTCACGGTGCCACTGATTCACTTCAACAAAAAGAACAACAAGCTCCGGCGCTGGATGTGGTAATGTCATGCCAAATAACAGTCACCGGTGAAATGGCATCTCAAGTGTCTCTGTCCTGACCACAGATTTTCAGTGCTGGCAGGGCTGCAGTTACATTCAAGAGAAAACACAAAGGGTGGCATCTCCTTTGGGTGATGAATTAACAGTTTTTTTTTATATATATCCTATGATCCTAAATCAATACTTTACTTGTTACTTATACTTCAAATGAACACAGTCTAGTACAAAGCCTGATGCAGCTTAACAACGGAGCGGTGTGAGTGCTTTGTGGTGGTGGTAGTAGTGGTGGAGATTTCAGGCCCTAGACACCAGCACTGGTCCAACGTTGTCAAGGCAACCAAGGGAGGAGGAAGGGGGCTGTCAAAGCACCCACTCTCTGCAAGCGGTCAGGCTCGCTGCTGTCTCTCAACGCGCCGAGCACACCGAGCGCAAAGTTTACCCTTTTTATTCCAGCAATACCAAAGAGCGCAGTATCATGATGGAGGATGCAACGCGGCTCGAACGTTTTAAAAAAGATGGTGTAAAGATGGTGTAGTTGTGAAGCACAGTTGCAACACCAGGAGTGAGAGTGCTTGGCTGGTGTTACCCACAGTGTAAAGGCTCATAACCGTCATGCAGCTTACGTGCAATTGTTGTTCCGTTCAACGTGATGCGATGAGCTTGTGTTTGTTTTTCCCAGGGTGCTCTGGCCCTCCTGATGCTGAAGAACCCCATATTCCCCAAGTCCCATCATCTAGCGGACTACCACTACTCAGGTTGGTCACGTAACGGCCCCTTTTATCAGACCTGGGACCAGTAGCGTATAACTCTTGAGCGCTTCTTTTAACTTCCACGCAGTACGAGATAGATGGATGCTACTTCTCTGTGATTTGTCAAAAACTTACTTATGTGGTAAACCTCACCCAGCTAAAAAAACGACAAAAAGACAAATGCTGAGAAGTGTTTGCTCCAAGTCTGATACTTCTGTCAGATGCAGTTTGTGCTTCCTGCCCTCGTGCCCTGCAACAGCGCAGGACTTTGCAAGCCCCCTGCCTGCCCCCGAAACAACAGCAGCTGCAGTAGTGAGAGTGAGGCGGTGGGGTGTTGGGCAGTGGGGGCAGGGAGAGAGAGAGAGAGAGGAGTGGAGGGGCTGGGGGTGGGGGGGGGGTAGACAGTAGGCTTTGGTGCTACCGGGAGGGAAGGGGAGAGGGGTGACTGTGGAGGATTGTCAGGGTCAACTTGATGAGGGATGGAGAGGAAAGAGGGCGGGAGGGAAGGAGGGAGGGAGGGAGGATGGCGGGGGTTTACAGCATGTGGTTAATCCCAAGCAGAAGACAGGAGAGCCATTGTTTATCCAGTCGCGTGTGTGTGTGTGTGTGTGTGTGTGTGTGTGTGTGTGTGGTTTTAAGGGTGGAGGGGACTCACACCCAGAATATAGTAGAGAAGCTGTTACTGTTTGACTTGTCAGGTCTGTCTTACTGACCCTCTGGCTGTCTCTCCATCTTTCTTTCACTTCCTATCTTGTCTGGCTCCCTTTTATTGCCCCCTTCTGTCCATCTCTCTCTCTACCTCTCCTCCTCTGTCTCTCTACCTCTCCTCCTCTGTCTCTCTACCTCCCTCCCTCAGGATCGGACAGCTGGACAGCAGCTGAGAGACGCAGCTTCAACAAAGGCATCACGGCCTACAAGAAGGACTTCTTCATGGTGCAGAAGCTGGTAGGTGTGGTCCAGATCAGATCAAGGGGTTTGATGGAGTCTAGTCAGGGTAGTGAGCTGCATCACAACTACACTGCTGTTTAACCGGAGGCATGAAAGTACAAATAAATGTGAAACACGAGAAGCTTCAAAGACCGATGATGCAGACATGAAATGAACGCTGATGCAGCAGGTGGCTAAGGGAGTCCTAGGGGCCGGTGGGGTTGCTAGTTCGATCCCCAGTGCCCAGCAGTGTCCAAACCTGCCTCTGAGCAAGGGCAACTAAACACTATGCACATGCACTGACTACATGATAAAGCCTTGGCCCAGCTGTAGTGGGGGGGGTGACAATGCAAGGAAAAAACAGTGGTAGTGGAACAATGCTTCCTAGTTTCATTATGTTCAGTGTCACAATCAAATATTGTCTTTGTACGAGGACACGGAACAATTTGGTACTTTACTTTTCTCTGACTGCTTTACTGGCGAAGGGTGAGGCCACAACATGTCAAGGGGTTTATCCTGTTCATTGAACAACACATCAAAGGCTTTTTAACTTCCTTCATGAAATGCCCCGAGTCTGAGTTCGATCCAGACATTTTGTGTCTTTGTCTTCAGCTTAGTGAGCAGCTACAGCCGAGCTGCTTGTTGCTCAACAGTAAAGACTGGTTAGGCCACTCCGAGGTGTGAATCACACCTCTGCATGCTCAACAAACCATCCCTTGCTATGTAAAGGTTAAAGAAATTGCTCCATAAACACTGAGTGCGTCCGCGGTCCGCAGGTGAGCACTAAGACGGTGGCGCAGTGTGTGGAGTTTTACTACACCTATAAGAAGCACGTGAAGATCGGCCGCAACGGGACCCTGCTGTACGGGGAGGCGGAGCCTCTGGAGAGCAGGACGGCTGAGGAGGAGCTGGACCACAAGGTCAGTAAACACAGTGAAAGTACTGAACACTGAAACGCTTCAGACCTGCGTCATATTTAATATATCCATACAGCAGCAACAGAAGACATGAAATACAGATGTGCTGTGTTGCTGCTGTATGGATACAGTCGGGATCATGTCCAGCAAGGCGGTCATTACTGCAGAATAAGCCCCAACAGAGCGCATCAAGACCCTGACACGTAGCGGACCACTCTTATTACACACATACTTACCATACAATAAAATACTGATTTAAAATGATTTTAATACAAGCTAAAGTCCAACAGCACGGTCTCCAATAACCACGGACCGCAAGGTGCCACCAATTAATTTGATTAGAAATCAACATCATCAACCAGAGAGTGACATGATTAGATATGAAACAGCTGTCATCAAATAACAAGACTGCAAAATAATTTTTAAGATGGAAGATTTAATGTATTGAATGAATGTATGAATTTTTAAAATTCAATCTCAGTAAAAAAAAAAAGAGGTTAAAAATGAGTCGGGCACCAAAAAATGCAGCTTCATGGTTGTAAATCTCTCCGCTAGACTCATGCGGTTTAATGAGCAAAACATTGTTGGACAAAATGTACCGAAGCAGATGTTTCCTAAAACAAATGTCCTGTCCTAAGTGTGTCTATAAATATGTGTTGGGAATGTGATGTGGCTTCGGTTAGATGTGAGATAATGCTGCGCTTCCTTCGGCCAACAGGGCTCTCAGAGGCTGGAGTCACGGAGGGAGGAGGAGGACAGCAGGAAGTGGGAGGGCTCAGCTGACAGGAAACAGGACGTCAGCCCCAACAGGCCGACGCACACACTGCAGTCCACGGAGAACGTGAGCGCTAAAATTGCTAAACTGCTCTGCATGGGGAGATGGATGAATGAATGGAAGGAAAGATGAAGTGGATGAGTGGTCGAATATTTTGTTCATGTATCAAACCACACATGAGGAATACACCGATGACTGGACTGAATTGTTATGTTGAGTCAAGTGGTTTGAATTGTTGTGGGGTTGTTTTCCATCTATGGTGCCATATGTGTAAGGCTCTATTGCAAAACACTATAAATCCATTGGAGTGAAGAAATCATGACCTCAAGTTCATCAGTTACTATCTCTAAAATCCAGGTGGTCCATTAGCGTCATCATTTTTGTCAACTAAGGATTTTAATTCCCCACTATCCTTAAAGTAATTCTGGTTTTGTGCCGTCGGTGAGTCAACGTCAAACGTCAAATGCTGCATCTTATTTTGAAAAAAAGTATTTCTTGGTGAGCAGCCTCAGTCTTGACATCTTTGCCCTCCTGAACTCCTCTACCTCGGCTGACGCTGGGATGTCCTGGTGGAGAGGTCACGGGTTTGCTGCCCCCTGCTGGCTCCTCACGCCAGCTATTTTGGCTGCCGTCCACCCCTCTGGGTTGTGTAACCTCAATAGGTCGGTCAGCAAACAATGACTCGACAAGAAACCTTTAACCTCATTATTGGCATTGCACTGATCACCACCCATAACAAGTTGTTGACAGAAAGGCCGGGCTGCGTTCTCCTGTTGAATTGTGCCCTTTCTGTTGACTTGTCATAGTACCATATACATAGGATTTCAACAAGGGTTAGGTGACCTGTGCATTTTGACTTTGTGTGTCCATGTGTATGTTAACCAGCACAGTGGCATGCTATATCAACATATTGTGCTATCAGTATTGGTTTCAGTTTGTTACTTCCAACCTTTTTTGCTTTATTTCATAATTTCTCTCAATTGTCAAAAGCGTTTTCAGATACGTTAAATGCATTGTACATTTGCTTTGTGTGTGCAGGCTGGGACGGTCCTGATCCTGAAAGGCCAGGAGGACCAGCCCCTGCCCCGGGTCATCCACCCCCCCCAGCCCCCTCCTCCCAGCTCCAGCTCCGGCTCCAAACCGCGCAGCGACACGCGTAAGACCGCCCCGGCCGCCGCCACCAAGGCCACCGCCGGCCAGGAGGGAGAGTTCCCCTGCAAGAAATGTGGCAGGTCAGTATCCGCAAAGGTCACGCTGGTCCACCGAGAGCCGGCCTGTAACGTTAGAGACACGGGGCCTGTTTGCCTCTGACCGCGGTAATCGCCCCGGGTTACGTAAGCGGCCTCAGATTGAACCCGTGATTTAAGATATGGAGGTTTTGCAGGAGGACATTGCTATTGTCGTGCCCACGTCTCCCCCCCCGGGGCGAGAGGTGTGGGTAAGTAGTGCCAAGTGTCTCATGGCTTTTATTTGAACAGGAAAGAATCAAACAGCCCTGATATGCTCTGGTTAAATAGCTAGCTCTCCCATGGCAACGCCAGGCCTGTTATTGCCAACTGTATCCTAGCAACTGACAGACAGAGTAGATATGGCACGTCGCGCTCCTAGTCAATGCAACTCTGCCCAGCGACTGTGAACAAGATCTTTGCACGGCCCCTTACCCACTTGTGCTGCTCGGAGTCCACTGGTGTAGCAGGTCAGCCACCCCTGCAGCTGCAGTGTTGAACCAGAAAAGTCTTAAAGCATTTAAAGTTGATCATTACATGAGTTCAGTAAGTATCAGTTTTAATGTGAGATGGCCGAGTTGACACATCAGTGACTTTTGAGAGTAATTTGTTCATCGCAAAAATGCAACTCACATCATTTGTCCATCAGCAACAATACAAATCATTTTGGTGCTGTTTTTCCTGATACAGATATAGTGCCGAGATTTAGTGTGCCCTCAACTTGAGATGCACACGTGCATGCATATGGATGAATGCATATTCAAGACTCACAAGACAGCTTGTACTTGAGATGCAGATTTGGTTTACTGTGCACACTTTTTTTTTGACATTTGCACATAATTTCTGCTCCATAATTTCCCAGCCCCTGTTATCATTTATCATATTGAGCCCTGACTGAAATCTTTATATGGAGCCAAGAAATAAAGTAAAGAAAAGTATCTAGAAAGAATGTCAGAAATTGAACACGTGTAAGACGCGTTCCATGTTAAAAACGTTAAAGAAAAACAGCAAAACAAACCAACTCTGACCTTTTTGACCTTTTGCCACTTTGTCCCCGCAGGATTTTCTTCAAGGTGAAAAGCCGCAGCGCCCACATGAAGAGCCACGCCGAGCAGGAGAAGAAGGCGGCGGCGCTGCGCCAGAAGGAGGCGGAGGAGCGGGCGGCGGCCAAGCGAGCCGCCGAGGCCGCCGCCGCCGCCGCCACGCTGGCCGCCACCCGGCTGCAGAACGGGACCACGCGGCAGACACCCGCCGGAGACAGCACCAACGACGACTCCTCGGACCGGGAGGACGAGGACGAGGACGAGGAGTGGCATTAAGACGGCTAGTCTCCTGCCCGAAGCTCCGTCTCCACGATGGCGATGGGACGTAAACAAGCCTCCCGTGAACTGCTTTTTTGTATGATTTGTGGAACAACAGGACTTCAGATTTACTCCCTGGAGCTGGGTGGGGGTTGTGACTCTCCTAGAACCCGCCATCCCTCTTTACTCTGCCTGGGGGGGAAAAAAAGCGTTTCAAGAGTTGGTTCCTCTCTTGGTTCACAGGGCTCCATAATCTCAAAAAGCCATGCCACTTCTCTCGGCTTCTCTCTCTCTCTCTCCCCGCTAGCCACGCCGGGCCGCGACCCCTCAGCACTTTTGAAGTCTCGCTCCTGCTTTTAGTCCACGGGTGGGAACTTGTCGGACCTCGTTCACGCGGCGCGCAACGGCGGGTTTAAAAGGGCGTTTATTCTGACCGCTCAGAATTCAGTGAGATTTGGCAATATGAACACTGCGGTGTTGGAACTGACAGGAGAAGCCTGCGTGGCGTCTGCTAAATGACGCGATGGATGGATGGATAGATGGATGGATAGATGGATGGATGGGTGGATGGGTGGATGGGTGGATGGGTGGATGGCGTGTGCAAGCTGTTGCCTCTGTTAGCCCCTCTTCTCTACTCGAGGCTGCCAAAAGCTCTCGCATGATGTACACCAAATGGGTCCCCTTGTTCTGAGCGCTGTTCGTTTGGGCTTTAGTTCTGTGAATCCCCCTCCCTCCTCCTCCCCCCTCCTCCCTCCCCCTCCTCCTCCCCCCTCGTCACTTTTTATAGTTCCCCTGTTTGTTCCTCACTGTTGATGCCTTGGATGTTTTGATGCTTTTTATCTTGAAATGACAATCAATTTTACACTGTTGTTTTTTTTTTTTATAAATATACAGGTAACTGTTACTTCTTCTGCCTGTGAATCTATATGTAGTTGTTGTTTTTGTGAATATTCCTGTTGTTGATGATGATTATTATTATTATTATTATTATTATTATTATTATTATAACTTGGTTTGGGCTGCAATTTAATTTGGAGCGCTTTTTCTCATTTGCCCATAGCTTTTTTTATTTAAACAAATGCTCCTTGCTGCCTGTTTATAACTGTGAGATTTTGAAAGCCAGAGACGAAGAAAAAGAAGCAGAAACGTATGTGCAATAGAACAATTTGACCCCTATTACCAGACCTCTCTCTCTCTCTCTCTCTCTCTCTCTCTCTCTCTCTCTCTTTCTCTCTCTCTCTCCCATTTCCTCTAACCCCCCCTGATGTCGTCATTACGACTGGCCGCTCTGGACGCCTCACTGTCACCCTGTAATGAGTTGGCCTGTTGCAGCTGTTGGCTTCTACAGACGCAGGACAGAAAACAATCAGCCAACATGAAGTAGTTCACCGTAGATGGTGTGGCCCGGCCCACACAGTCAATGGTATGGGGAAACTCTGGGATGCATTACTGCCTTTAAATGAAGAATTGATTTACAAAAAAACAGTATTGAACTGTTGTGTGAATAAAATGTGCAAGAAAAATACAACTGCATTGCAGGTTTTACAGACTGTTTTCATCGTATCGGCGGGGGGCGACACTGACCGGCTGATATCTGTTATTTAATAAAAGGCCAATATCAGATGTACTCCAATATATCTGTCTCATACCACGTGTGTCTACGGCTGCCTTTCTGTTTACCGTGTAGGAGGTAGGAGGCGCTGAATTGGGCTATTGAAACATCACGTTTCTATCCATCTCTACATATCTCTATCTTAAGCCCTTCGGCCCGGAGCCAGATTCTGTCGCCATAGCAACAAATGGTCTAAAGGTTTTTTTTTTTCTTCCTTTTTTAAAGGACAACCACAGTGGGGAGTTAGGAAGCTGTGAGAAATTGTTCCACTTACCAGTTACGCCGCAACTTAAACCTGGGTCTATGCACAGACTGTGTGTGTGAGTGTGTGTGTGAGTGTGTGTGTGTGTGGGGGGGGGGGGCAGGGGGGTGATTAGTAAGCGTGTGCATGTGCTCGTGAGTGTGCTTTGAGGTCAAACGTTTAAATGTCATCCAATTGAGGGGAGAAAATGTGCAGACTGTTCACTTTTTTTTTTGTTAACTTAATTTATACTTCCTTTTCTTCATTTTTTTTTATTTTCGGCTTGTCACGAGATCGTCGAGGAACTTTGTAACGAAATGGTTTTCATGCTGTAAAACAGAATTATGGATGAAATTGAGGCCATGCCACGACCACACAGCTGTAAACCTTCCTCGTTTCATCCAGTTGGTTAGGGGGAATTTTGGGGGGAAAAAAGGTTTATTTAGCTAAAGATTGGAAATATATATATATGATTGAAATTCTATGTTTGCATACTTTCTATGCTATTTTCTTATGGGGTTCACACTAATGATGAAAACAGAAAGGAATCTCAAGTGCTTTTTACTACAATGTAACTTATTTGTTTTGATTTGATTTTTACCACCTGTGTTTTTAGTAATGATTTATGAAGCACTGTATATTAAAGTTTTACAATATTATGACATTCTGGGTTATTTCATTATTAATTTGACTTTATGAGTGAGCAGGTAAGAGCTCGGCGACGTTTCGACACATGCCTGGTGTTGGGATCGAACGTGTGACTTTTCTGTGACGGGATGTTCATCAGGCCACCATTCCCTGCCTTTCCTGTCGAAAAAACTTTGCATCAACCAACATGATGACGGTATTATTGACGGTACTCTCAACCAGGTAAAAAAAAACCACATATATTTCACTTAGCGCCACAAGGGGGCAGCATTGTTGCAGCAGTTATGACACAATATTACCCAGGAAGTACAGAGGAGGGCGCTGTTGTGTTAACACCATCTGGGACCCCAGCGAGGCTTCCACCCTGCCAAGCTGTGCTGTGTTTCATTAGTGCTTGTGCTTGATGGCATCAGATGTGGTTGTTTGCTGCTTGCAGTTTGTGTGCGGTGGTTTAATGGTTTCAAGCGTGTGGCTATTCCCGTATTTAGTGATTTTTATTGCAACTGGATAATTTTGCTGCTAAAGCTTCAGTTCTGAGTCTGTTAATTCGTTCCACATGTCCTGGTCCCCCGTGAGATTTTGCTGCTGTCAGTTGCGCGTGTTGATATGATCCTCTGTTGCTTTATTCTCAATGCATTTCTATTTATTTCTGTCTCTGCTGTATCCTGTTACGAGTTTCTGCGGCAAGAGCTCATTTTCCCCACAGGGATCATTAAAGCTGCACTGATTTTTATGTGAAACGACACCCGTCTTATCAGCCTAAATCACAAAGTGGAGCTGCAACAGAGGAGAGTGTCCCGTCCCCACTAACTGAACCCTGTAGGTTAACCCCAAATTAAACTCTGGTGTCGGTATGGACACATCTCCGCCCACAGGAAGTGACGAATTGAATACAAATAAAAACAGCAGCGCTCCATCCAGAGAAAGTTGCACTCACCGACCTTAACCCTTTCACCTCTCTTCCCTTTGGTTTCCTTTGATAGAAAGTGACCACAGACCAGCCGGGTTGATAAAAATGAGCGTGCTAGGTGTAGTTTATGATTTGTGTGTGAGTGTATGATTTCTGGTTTTTAAAATTGTTATTACTAATTGTTACTTCTTGCTGCCATTTGGAGTTTGCACAAGTTGCCCTGTACAAGTATAAAGTTTCATCTTATGGTATCAGATTTGACCTGGAACTACTGTACAGTGTTTCAGTGATAGTCGATGTTAAAGTCACCCCACCCGACCCCGCTATGTATCTGTTCTGCATTATTCCTGCAAGACTTTATCAATTTATTTTCTTTTATTCCAACCTGTCACAAGATTTTGTACTCCCTCGCGTGCGCCCTCCTTTTTGGCGTGGAAAAGCCAGCAGAGAAGCCGTGCAGAAAACATGTAAGAAGCACTTCTAAAACAGCCGCGTCTGTATATCACTGTGACAGTGTTGCTCGGTGAAGCTAACTGCAGCCTGGTAGGATCTGACAACGGAGATAAAATGATGAGGGGGGGGGGGGACCTGCCAACTCCCACCAGCACCGGGGCCAGCAGCAGGGCATTCTGGGAAAGGAAAACAAGAACAGCATGCGGCTCAGATGTGTCTTCGCGTAATCTTTTTTGCCCGTTCCAAAACCGTGGGAGGAGAAAAAGTGGGGGAGGAAGACAGATAGGCCACGGAGGAGAGGAGGGATGAAAGGAGGGGAGTTAAGGAGGGGAAGGATTCTGAACACAGGAACACTATCTGGTGATCTTACCGCCGGGGGGAAATCAGAGATCAGAGCGAGGCTTCAGATGATTTCAACAGGAAATGCTGACTGACGGGACAGCAGGGCGGCCCGGTCACCTCCATCCCCGGGTCATTTTAACCTGTGAGCTGTGACCCAGACTTTGCATGTAAAAAAAACAAACACTTTTGAGAAATTCCTCCCACTTATTGATAACTTCTTCTTTTTTGCAGGGCATTCATCAGTGAGACAGGTTATTTATCGTGACCCCTGTATAATCAGCCTGTCTCCAAATCACCCGAGGCACAAACAATGCGTCGAGAGAAAGCATCGCAAATGTGGCCAGGTGCTCCGTGTATGTGCACAGGAGTTAGAGGGGAATAATGCCATTTTTTCTCACTCTCTCTCTCTCTCTCTCTCACACGCTCTCACACACACACTCATCGTTATCATCATTATCCCGTATGACAGGAGGACTCAACGTCAAATCCTGGATGGATCTGTCACGAAAGGCGTGTGAAATTTATGTGCAGGTCAACTTTTCCAAACAAGTCCCACGTTTACGACACACACACACACACACATAATTGCACAATTTATACAAGAGGGTGTAAATGTGTTTAAAAGAGACTAAGGGGTTTAATTGCTGTCTGATAGGGAGGTCCTTGTTAAAGCCTAACTGGAGGAGAGGACTGTTTACCAGGCTCTTCTCTGTTGGCTCATGAAAAAAAAAGATGATCTTTGCATTAGGATGTTTTTTTTCCCTCCTTGTTTGGGGAAGCTGAGCCCAGGTTGGGAGGCCTCACCGCCTCATTATGTACCCCAGCGCAGAGGCTTCCTCCTGGGCTTGCAGCCGCTGATGAATCCCCTCTCCGTGTGGTTTGAGGGGAGCTGGCTGCCGCACAGATGCTCGTGGCATCGGCTCACCGGGGCAAGCCTCTTTCTCTCCACACTACTCCTCATCCTTATTAGCAATTACAATGCCAGAGGGCCTGTTTATACACATCTGCTGAGGAACAGATGCATCCAGCCGCCGCAATCATCCGCAGCCCCGGCCCATCAACTGGGATGGGGAGGGAAGATGGAGAGAGAGGTAGGAAATTAAAATGGGAAGGGAGGGATATAGAGATGGGTAGAGGGTGGGGGAGGAAAGAGGGAGGCATGAAGGAAAGAACAAGGGAGGGGGGAAGGATGGAGGAAAGGAAAGAAGGGAGGGAGGGAACAAATTAGGGAGAAAATGAGAGCGTGAGAGAAGCAAGGAAAGAGGAGGGAGGGAACCAAGGAGGGGAAGGGGGAAAAAAGGATGGAGAGAGTGAGGGAGGATCTGAAACAGTCAGTAACCGCCCAGCCTCTCATCCTCCCAACGCCTGACTGGGTACCAACGAACGGAGCTGGAGCCTCAGAGTGGATCCGTGTAGCGAGACAACAGGGGAAACGGTCCACAGGGTCCCTGAGTTTCTGTTTCTCAACACTAGCGGTCACATAACTGTTAAGGCATGTTTCACAAGTTCACGCACCGTGCTTTATTTGGCCCAAGTGGGGTCAGATGATGGTGATGATGACGATGGAAGAGCGGTAGACTCTGGCAGTAGACAGACATGTGAAGAATGAGATGTCCCCTGAAACTACTCTTACAACATGTTTAATAGGTAGCCTGAGTCCTTGGTTCAGAAAGACAGCACTTTTATAAACTGGATCCTCTAAATTTAAGAAATACTGCATGATGAACTTCAGCGAATGATGTGGATATATATATATATAGTCATAAAGTACAAGTTGTACATATGTTGTTTTTTTTTATCATGAATCCAGTGCAGATTGTAAGTAACAAACTGATGCAGTATATTAGTGTGTGAACAAAGTGTGAACAAAGCTGCTTATCATTTCATGTCATTACTTGAATCTTGGATTGAAATGTTGGGCATGTTACAGCATGTCCAGGTGATATGGGTTATATATCTGCCTCTTCATCATGAGACCCACTGAAAAGTGATTAAAGCTGAATGTCTGTCTTGAGTTTGAACTGATTAGGATGTTGCAGCAGACTCAATAAGGAGCTGTCTCTGCTTGGTCTGTACTGGTTTGGCCTATCAGCATGCTGGTTTCTATTGGACCGCTGCCTTCTGGATGCTTATAAAGCAAATCAAAATTGACTTCATTTTTACCCTTTATGTGAATTGGATTGTTTTTATCATGCTACTCTTTTGGCCAGGTCTCCCTGACAGAGTCTCAACCTCAACAGGGCTGTCTGGCTAAATAAACGTTGATTCATAAGAAGACTTTTCCCAGAGTGAGCCGTCGCTGCAGCTTCACATTCAGGCAAGGAAGCAACTGAAATGTATCTCGGTGTCACGAGCCAACACTTTGACAAAAATGTTATGCTTTGGCTAAATTACTGTCAACAAAGCTCCAACTCCCTCACATGAGAGTAAAAAAGTGAGTGAAAATATTTGTATTGAGATTTATTTTTCAGCCAGTTTGAGGATCGGCTTCTGAACAAGTTTCCTGTGCATCTCCCGTTCGCAGTGTGCCATCACGGGAAGAGGTTGAACTCAGGCACCCTGGAGACTGGAAACTGAGTGGATCACACATGAACAGACGCTTGTAAGTGCACCACTTTAAGACGCCAAGAGAGACATTAACACTGAAAAAGGGGGGAATGCGGTGGCGAAGCCCAGCATGTGTTCATTATTACACATTAGAACTGGCAGGCTTTTATTTTATATGAATTCCACGGTTCTTTTGCGCATCTGACATGGTTTAAAGTTTCATCCGTAACACTGAAAGGCAGATGAAATAACCTCCTCTGCAGCCGTCGTGTGTTCTCTCACTTACTGTCTGTTTCAGCGAAGGGGAACTTAAGTAATATCCTGTCATAAAAGCAGGAAGACCGGGGCACGCTGCCTGCTGTGGTAATCTTCCTGAATGTACTCTTGAGGGGCCTGCAGCCTCTTCTTTCTTTCTTCAAGAGTTCACCGGTCTGCTCTCGCTCACCACCCTCAGCGTCTTATTGACATTTACTGAACGTTAGCCGTTCAGCTGACACTGCAAATTACAGCAGAATAAAACTAGCTTCCTTCAAGAGCAACATTAAGAGCAGGGAGTGAGGAGTGCAAGGGTCAAGTCCTCTGTACCCTGACAGCAGCTCTACAGGTGTGATAGTGGGGAAGGAGTATTAGAAGTAGAAGTAGTAGTAGGATTAGTAGAAGTAGTAGTAGGATTAGTAGAAGCAGTAGTAGGATTAGTAGAAGTAGTTGTAGGATTATGTGACAATAGCACAAATTTGACTTGACTTTCTGTCACGTGAAAGGTTAACTGATGTTTATGTTTAGGCAAGCAAAACAGTTTGGTTGAGGTCAGGGTAAAGATTAGCATCACATCTTGTCACGAGCATCCCAAACCCGGCCCATGAAGAGCTGCCTGACAAGTCGTTCTGCAGAGGGAGTAAATCAAGCAGACTTGAGGAAACCCCGTCTAAATCTAGATGAGTTATAATAGCTGGGAGATATTTCTGCACTGATTTCCCAGCCAGTAATGGGTTTATGGTGCTTATTTTTCAGCGTCGTGGCCGAGGGCCAGCGGTTCCTGCTGATGCAGCAGCTCGCGGGGGGGCAGCTCACTCTGACTTTCCTGTCTTAATCTTTGACGGAAAAACTGGAAACTTTGCGTCAAGTGCAGCGTAAGGAAACATGAGCGCTTTATACTGCGACACATTATTGACATCAGAGAATTACCTTTACTGTGATGCATTATACTGCAGCATGAATCAGGTCTGTGTTGAGTATATAAGTTGAGTTTTTCCTCTCTCTTGATGTGATGATAATGATAATGCCGACTACGTGTCGGGTAGCATTACTGGAACCTCATATCAGTCACACCATCTAACTGTGAACTGTCGTTACACTAATACTGCAAGTTTCACTTCAAAATGGGGATGTCACCGTGGCGACCGAGGTGACAGTTCAGGTACTTTCCCTGTGCTATGATTAGAGTTGAGTGAGAGTGAAAACTGCAATGCTGCTGCCAAACTGAGAGCCGTCAGTATCGGACCAAAAACATCCAAACACAGACCACCAGACCGTGTTAAAACAACTCAAGACTCCTGCACCTTCCTCAAACCAGATCTTCAAACCTTCAAAACCTTCCTGCACGGTTACCTTATCTGATCTGCGTCAGGTGTGTATACAGCGGGCAGGGTAACAGCTAAAGCATGCACCACCACCACTGCTGGACTGTGCCCTCGCTCCTTCCTCCACCCCCCTCCCCGCCCGCCCTCGCCAGCCTCGTCGTCAGTTGGGCATGCCTTAGTGTCTGTGGCCTTGGCAGAGATTTGTGTGACAGTGAAGGTCTTTGTTGCAGAGACACAGGGCGAGAGAGAGAGAGAGAGAGAGAGCGAGAGAGAGAGAGAGAGAGAGAGGGGGACGGGCAGAGAGCGAGGCGCACCGGCTGTCTGTTGGGTCTTGTTTGTGTCTGTTGCCGTGGCAACCGTCTGCCTGTGACGGCAGAGGCATGGAGGTAGGCGGCTGCCACTAGTCCGCTGCTGTGTGTGTGTGTGTGTTCAGATCTGTGTGTGTGTGTGTGTGTGTTGACCATGGAGATGATGAGGGTGGCTCTGCAGAGAAAAAGTACGATCTGGTGGATCTGTTAAATCTCAAGACTTGCTTCCCCTTCGCCACAGCGGCTCCTAGTGTGGTCCTGGTTAGCTCAGTGGGTAAAGCATGGCCAGGGTGAGGATGGTTCCCACTGGAGCCTCGACTAAAAATGTGTCCCTTCATTGGATAAAAGCGTCCACCAAATGTCATGGTTACTACTAGTTGTATGACCCTCTTGAAACCCTTTCAAAACCACGTAACGGCATCAACACATGGTTATCAGAGTGAGTACAAAGCTGTTTATCTTACTTTGTGAAAGGGTGGAGCTGGGACATGTTGTGTTGTGTTGTCCACAGTTACGTGACAACCTCTAAATAGATTATAAACTTTATAGCATCTAATCTCATCACTCATTACCTGACAGACGACCTGGGACGACATCACGGCACAGAAGAGCTCAACGATCGGAGCATTCGCACATTATTTTCAACACAGAGAGTTGTTCAACCAATATTGCTGTATGTCATGGGTCTAACCGGATTAGGGGATGCTGATTTGATTACACAGTGTGGCAAGGCGTGTTAGCACCAACAATGTGACTTGGTTATCATCAACTAAAGGAATTTCTCTAATTCAACAGTGTTTTTTTTCTTACCAGGGGACGTCATGAACCAAAAAACTGCACTGAACGAAAGGAAACACAATGATAATACAGACTTTAAAAGAGTTTAATCAGAGACTAAAAGGACAACCATACTGTCAATAATAAACACAACATCATCTGTGCTCCATCTTCAGACCGATACACCCTCTAACAAAACAAAGACTACACAAAAACACACACAAAGCGGTGCCTCCGGTTGCTGGTTTTTGGTGGTAAGGATGTCAGCTTCTTCCACGGCGGTTCCCAGGTGAGAGTTTAGTGTGAAGCCTGAACCTGACAAGAGAACACAAAGCACACAGTACCAAGGTGTGTCAGTCAATGTCGGTCTGAACGGCATCAACGCTATAACCAAAATGGATGATGCGCACGCCATACCTGGGCAAGTCTATTTGAACACGTGGCTCTCAGTTCCACCGTGTCCAAATCCTGAGAGAGAGAGAGAGAGAGAGAGAGAGAGAGGGAGAGAGAGAGAGAGAGAGAGAGAGAGAGAGATTAGGTTTCAAGCGTAAATGAGAGTAGCGGCACCACAACAGTGGAAACTCCCGTGCTCCCCCTGACCCAGGAGCCTCTTCTGAAACCATCTGACGGTCTCATCCGGGAAGCAACAAGACCCGTTACTATGGCAACGCATGTCCGAGTCTGGCACAGATTCCCCTCATTTGAGATACCTCAAAACAGCTGAGGGAAACGGGACCAATTATGTAGTGACGGGTTCATTGAGAGAGTGACCCTATCAGATGGTAGGATGCTTTGATAAGACCATTTATAGACTAAACACAATCAGATAAAACATCATCCTCATGTACGGGGTTTGGAGCATCCTGCCTTGTTAGTTATTAGAGTTTAACCCTTAGATATTGTGATTGTAGTGCCACTGGGTCAGCGTGAGCTCATTCATTTGTGCAGAAAGGCTCGTGTAAAGAGAACAATGTTCCACTTAGGATGACGAGGGAGCCGATAGGAACCAGGTGCCGGATTCACAAAACCTTCTTAAGAAAGAAAAAATGTTTTTTCTTAAGACGAAAACTTCATCAGAAATATTTTGTTCCCTACAAAAAACAAACTACAAATAAATGGGATTCTTCAAAGCAAAGTTCTCAAATCTGCTCTTAAATGTTTGTTTTTTTAACCTTAAGATAACCATCCACTTTATCTGCCAGAGACAACAGAGGATGTTGGTGTTACTCCTACTGCAACATGTCAACGTGCCAATTTCCCAGAAAGTCGGTGTTGTCGTTTTTCTTTACTCGAGTCACTCCTTCATATCGATGTGAATCCAACCCCTGATTCTCCCACAGCGAGACAGACAGGAACCTGGTACCCCTGGATGACATCTTACCTTTAGGTCCAAACAGTGCAGAGTAGCAGGGCTTGTTACAGTACGGCTTGCCATCATGCTGGAAGAAGCAGCAGTTGTATTAGTCACACGACGACATACCAACTATCCATATAACATCAACCGCTGCATCATCAGTACATTACAACTCAATAGTCTCAATTTTATTAATGTTTTATTCAAGTGTTATCCACATAAACTGTATTACTATGATCTAACATGACTAAATAATCCTGTACAGTATTAAAAATGAGTCATGTCCGTGTCTCACCTCTGCATGTGAGCCTGCTGACAGCGTCTTGCCGCACTTGTCACACTTCAGACAGGGCCGGTGCCAGTCCTTGCCCAGTGACGTCACCCGCTCAGCTGCAAACACACCAACAGAAATGATTAACGGCCACGGCCTCTGAAGCTGTCCTCCTGCACAATGAAGGCTACTGTAGTCTGCGGAGTGTCATGGGGTCATACGAGGATAAAGTTTAATGGGTTAGTCCGTGTAAAGCTGTACATTTGGTCTGATAGTGGTCTTTATATTCTGGGCCGGTCAGATCATCAAGATCTTCAGAGTTGATAAGTTGAAGAACGTTGTTTGGGTGTGGCGCTCGAGGGACGGGAAGACAACGAGTCCCTGAGGAATTTGCCCTCCCCTTCCATCATAAAGCCTGATAAAGACTGTCTTTACACCCATCAGGAGGATTAGAAAAGTGGGGAGTTAGTGCTGCATTTATAGGACCAGAGATGTTCGAGAGTTTGGACGGCTGTCGACACATTCCACGATTTACGAGGGAGACGGGGGCCAAGCATCTGCATGTGACGTGCACCAAAGGCTGAGTTTGTACTGAACACATCAGGCCAGAGAGGTTGACCTCCAAGTGTCATGTTTTTTTTTGTGCCATTTCTATCAAACCGAGGAGCAGAAAACATGAGAACCATCTGTGGATATTCTAACAGCACAAAAGGGAGTAATAAAAAAAGTCAGGAGGGACAGTAGACATGTTCCCCAACAAAAACATCTCATTCTGCACGCGGCATTCAAACAACCCTGGAGCCCTCTTCATCTGAAATACCACATCGGCATCTGTACAATACGTGCAATATCATCGTAGTTACATTCAGGATATGAAGCATTTCCTTGGTAACTGGTATGACGTGGGTCCGGCCGTGGGACAGGGAGAGAGCGCCCCAGGCCGGGGTCAGCGTCTCCGGCCGGCCGACTAAAAGCATTTCACTAGATTGTGGTCGGGCGGGGAATGCAACCCTGGCCGAGATGCCACTAATTACTGTACTTTACTTTGAAAAAACAAACCGCCGAGGGCCCGGAGCAGGGCCCTCCCCGGCCCTGGGCCAAGCAGTAATAGTGTTAAGTGTCCCAGGTCAAGCGGGTCGGACTCTGCAACCTGTTTGTTTGTTTACGACCGATGATACTCCTTCTTTAGTCCTTTACACGATTCCAAACACCACCGCCCACGTGTCTCTGAGTGTGCACGGATGTGATGAAGTACACTTCGGTTTAATTTTCCCGATGTTACGGATGATGAACGAGGCAGGGGCGTGAGAGACGAGGCAATAAGCTGCTCTTTGCATCAAGCCACGCCGACTGGAGTCAGTCCAAAACACACACACACAAATCTGAATGGAAAAACACGCGACGCATCCACCCAGAACGGATTCACGGAAATGTGTTGTTTTTCATTCTGAAAAATAAGCAAAAATGAAGTCTGAAGAATTTTGACCATAATGAACATGGTGAAAAACACTCACACGGTACAACATGCTGCCAGTTGAGTACCGATGTCACCGGGTTGATGAATTTATGGTCTTGAGGTATTAATGACAAGACAAGAATCATAAATCATCATCAAAAAGATGATTTCTTCTTCAGGGACGCATCTGGGAAACATTCAGCTCAGTTTGTGGTTCCAACCATCATTTCCTATACTGATGCCTCCATCTCTCTCTCTGTAACGTCTCTAAATGTCTGCATGTTCAGTCAGTGGTCCTTGCAGCAGCCAGCATGAGCGCCTGCAGAGTTTCCAGTGAGGGCGAGTTATACGTTTTTTATTGTCTTCTGCCCTCGTTGCACCACGTTCCCACTCCATCATTCAACAGGCAGGCAGCGGTGGCATGATTGCTTCCATCTGAGAGTCTGAGAGCTTAGTTACACTAAGACAGATGAGAGAGAGAGAGGGAGGGAGGAGGAGGAGGAGGAGGAGGAGGAGGAGGAGGAGGAGGAGGAGGAGGAGCTGTGGCGTGTGATGGAGACGATCAGGTACCAAGGTGCACGGTAGTGTGGAGGGGTGAGGCAAACGACTTGGAGCAGGTTGCAGGTGTGGAAGAGCTTCGAGACCCGGCCTTGTTGTGTCCACAGAGCAGCCTTTGGGGGCAACTGATGCAGATAGTATTGCCGGTGTTCCTTTAAGCAGAGAGTGTTGCCCTTATTGCTATTATGCTCTGAAATAAGCAACACAGTTACATGGTAAATATCTGCTGTCATGTGTGAAGGAAAACTGATAACACTGTGCATCACAGTAAAAAAGGCATTTTTACCCTCAACTACCACACTAAAAAAACTATTTGGTTTTCTTGTTTTGGCCGAGACAAATTTGTTTGCTAGTTTTGGCCGAAAGGGGAAAGTTTATCCACGAAGAGAAGAATGTAAAGGACGGCTCCCCAGTCGCTGGTTTAATTCATCTGACTGACAGTCCAAAGATGCAGCAGAGAAGGGGCTTGGTATTGGACTCAGCCCATCTACGTCTCCAGAGAAGGTTTACTCTGCTCTACTACTGATCTGGAGACAATGTGGTAAATGGATTGAGACACAAATAAAATGGAGCGATCCCTTTCTCCCCAGAGGCAGTAAGCGGTCCTCCTTTGATAGTATTCTCATGAGACAGACCTACAAGATAGCGCTCTAAAGACTGAGACTCACTTCCTCTCCCCATCTAGTCATTTTTCATGTAGCTCATCACTCATCAAAGAGTACACAACAACAGTTCCCAAAGGGAGCACAGACCTTAACCACTGAACTGACTCTCACTCTCTGATAGTGAGCAGGCTTACACAGGCATTGCTTAGATAGATAGATAGATAGATAGATAGATAGATAGATAGATAGATAGATAGATAGATAGATAGATAGATAGATAGATAGATAGATAGATAGATAGATAGATAGATAGATAGATAGATAGATAGATAGATAGTAAGCAAGCAAATCAAATAATAAAAGTTTTCCAATCATCTAAAATTGACTTTTCCATTTTTAAACAACGCACTTGAACGCACCTCATGTAAAACCAAGCAAACATAAAAAACAATCTTACCAAAGTAAACTTCCTTCTGGCACTTTGGGCACTTAGGCATTTTGTTAGCAGTTGTGTGTGGTAGCCTCCAGGAGAGAGAGATTATCCTTCAGACGAGACTGCGGTGACTCTAGCAGCCCACCTGTTAGCTCTGACCACGCCTTGTTCTAAAGTGCAGATGTTGCGCCGGTTCCTGTATTTATACCACTCAGGAAATAGTTGCGCTCGGTTAAACTTTTTTTTTGTTTTTTTTTTTAATAGAGGGAGAGGCTTCAGCGCGAGCGTGCTGCCTCTGTGTGTGTGTGTGTGCGTGTGTGTGTGTGTGTGTGTGTGTGTGTGTGTGTACGCGCGCGCATATGTTACGAGGTGGGAGGGTGCTATCTGGTAAACAACACAGGGGAAGCAGGCTTGAAGTAAACTTGATTTCTTACGTTACATTACATTACCGTCATTTAGCAGACGCGTTTATCCAACGAGACTTACAATAAGTGCATTCAACATAGGTAGGTAGAGAACTACTAGTCACCAGAAATCAGAAATGCATTTCCTTCCTAAACAACAAGTTATCTCGCTACTTTTTATTTATACAAATGAGACAAATTAGTGAAGACGACTAAGTGCTAAGAGGAAGGGTCAGGGTAGTGTTTCTAGAAGAGGAAGGGTCAGGGTAGTGTTTCTTGACAAGGTGGGATTTTCCTCTAAGCATATGATCAAAGATGTTAAATAAATACATTGTGAAAATGTGTTTGTTTGAGTGGTTAAATTTCAAGTTGCTGTATTTTCACCATTTGTTACAGGTATTTGTGGACCAACTCCAGTCGATGCATCACAACTAGACTTGGTCCTGATTGGCTCTCTTCATTTAAGAATGACTGAGATCCTTTCAGGCCAGTTTGCAGCATGTAGCATGACCTGAAACGCCCCCACTCAGCAGCTCAGAGCTGGTGTTCTCAGCCAATCAGGGTCCAGTATTGTTCCTGTTCTGCCTGTGATGACTTCATTCAATAACTAGCAGTTTGACTAAACTACATGGATTTGCATAATACAAAATGTACAGCCTGCAGTACGTTATCATGACATATTTGACATGTAAAGAATCAATGGGTGTGCAGATCTCACATAAAGTGGAATAGAACAATCCTTGCCTGAGGAAGCATTATCAATGTAAACAAGCTATATGAGGAGTGATTTAATGTAGGTCATGTCTACCACTGGGTGTGGCCTCGCAGCTCGGCACCTGACATTTAGTCACATAATTAATGGGATGCGTTTCATGCTCTGGTTTACTACTTAATCTTCAAGTGCTGCAAAATGCCCCCATGGAAAACACTGAATTATTAATAGCCCTTTACCGGAGGCTTTGTTTTGTTCTCACCTCAAGTCCTAATACCTTTTGGCAGCTTCATTTCACACCTTCCCCCAACAACACAGAGAGAAACGCTGCAGAACGGTGCAGAAAAAAACTATTACGTGATGTATTTTAAGCACAGCTCTGTCATACGTGGTTGTTCACAGGAAGAAGCTATTGTCAGGGTGCTGTGGTGTTGAACGCTGCACGCATGACTATTTCTAATGTTGTTGATGCAGGACTGTATGCTTATTCTACTGCTGCAGTCACTGAAGGTCGCTCTGGACAGGAGCATCAGCTAACTGCACAGAATGTAAATGTAGTATTGATTTGTTCTGATGCTGCATTATTCAGCTGCTGGTTCGCCGTCAGCTGGAACATGACACAAGCAGAGGGAGTTCCCTGCTGCTCTGTGATAATCTGCTTGAAATCTGATATGAAGGTCAGTTGATCTGTTTACTGCTGAATGGCTAGATGACCTTCCTGGTGAATAATCTGACTCAAGGATTATCAGGAGGTGGCTCCGTTAGGGCCCGTCTGCTGAACGTCAATTTTATGATTTTATTGTGAAATTGGTTTTATTGCAGTTGCAGTTTCTTTGATTGATGTTGTCTTTATTTTTTACCTTTTTTGTACCTTTTTTGTTTTTGTAACTGTTTTTGTAACTTTTTGTAACTGGAAATGGTTTTTGTAGCACCATTTCCAATAAGGGCCCTCAGCATGCTGTCCGAGATTTAAATAAAGGTTATATATATTATTGTTATAATTGTGATTATTATTATTTTTAGCCACACCTAGCAACCATAATTCCACCCATGTTAAAGCGTCTGTTTATTGGTAACAAAGTTGTTACTGTTTGGCTTGTGATTGCACCACGATGTCGTCAGAAATGTCTTTTCACTGACTCCTAGGTCAGAGACTCCAGCCCACTCAGACGGGTGTGATCATTACGTTAGCTGATCACACCCAAATTCCTGGGAACACAAGGTGGGTAAGGACCTGACCAGCGATCATTCTGACTGTACGAAGATAAAACACAGAGATGTGGTACTTTTTTCACTTGGTATGGAAGAGGGGCGTTCTGAGCATGACTTTTTAATTTTTTTTTATTATTAAGTAATAATCCATGACATTTTTTACATAAATACATTTCCATTCTGCTGCTCTCTATCACTGTCTGATATAATACAACAGTGATTCAACCTATAGCCAGTTCATGAAATCTCTTACATATATCACATTTCCTGTTCTAAACATAACAGGGAGGTATTTCCAGCAAATTGTTAAGAATAAATAGAAGAAGAACCTAGGTAGTTATCATGAGCAGACGCTGCTGACGTTCCACCATTGCTGAACAGACAAAGAAAAGACAGATACCTGCAGAAACTCAAATTTCATCAACACAAAATCCAAGGAAAAATCACAGTATTGGCCAGGTTTGATTGACAAGTGATCTCTGGGAAGTGCAGTGTAAAAACACCACAGCGAGCAAAAAACAAAATCCAAAAATCTCGTGCATTACCACTTTGACTTTTATCTTTAAGTCTTTTATTCCCATCTTCAGTGCTGGAAATTTTGGGCGTGTAGCTTGCAGGGGAAATATAATGACAATGACAGACCGAAAATAATAAAGACTCAGCGTAATGATCTCATATCCTTTTCAAATCTGGTTCACATTGACAGATTTACCAGCAGGTTGCGTTGATTAAGGGGGAATCTCCAGAGTCCTTGGGATGGGTGGGTTGCCTTGTAATTTGCTGTCTGGAAAGGTTTCTATTAGCACGCAGGGATGCCAGGCAGCTCTGCCCACAGCAGCCCCGTCGGAGAGCTGATCTCCCCCAGCCACCCAGGTAGCTGCCGGGGTCACGCCACAGCGCCCTACCCTCGGCTCCCTGGGGTCGTCTGGGAGGTTGGCCCATGTTCTATCACGGCTCCTACCTTGTGATTAGTGTCCCAGTGATCAGCCCTCCTCCCTTGATTTATGAAAGATTTAACATGGAAGTTTCATGTTCAACCCCCCCCCATGCAGAAAACATCTTATTGGATAAACCTCAGTGGGTGGAGCCAAAGAAAAAGTGTTTTCCCAAGTGCAAGCTGGCAAACCTGAATGGCAAAGAAGGAACTTTTGACCAGTCAAAATATAAATAAAACATATAAATGGCACTGAGTTTACCTAGATGGCTATAGGCTCAGTATAACTAGTTTGAACTTGGAAGGTCAGCTAGGCTAACTAGCTAACCTAGACAATTTAGTATGGCGAGATTGCATTTTTCAGTTAGTAGCAAGAGTGCTAGGCTTCATAAGAAGAAGAAGAAGAAGAAGAAGAATGAGAAGAAGAATGAGAAGAAGAAGAAGAAGAATATAAACTATCTCCTCTGTTACCACTTGCTTTATTTGCTGAGTTTAAATAACAATCTAATAGTAAAGTAAGTAAGTAAGTAAGTAAGTAAAAAAAAAAATTTATAGAGCGCCCTTCGCCCTTTATAGAGTGCTTTACAGCAGTAAAAAAATAAAAGACTAGTGTCAAATAAAAGTACAATTAAAAACAGCGGACACTGCAAAATGCAAAACCAAAGAGAAAGTAAGACCACAGAAAGACAAAAGACATTACACACAGGCACAGAGGCTGGTTATAGATGGCCGAAAGCCTGCCTGAACAGGTGGGTCTTTAGCTGCCTTTTAAAGGTCAACTCAGAGGTAGTGGTTTTCAGGTCCAGGGGGAGGGCATTCCAGAGTCTGGGGGCAGTTACTTCAAAGGCTCGGTCCCCTTTGGTTCTCAGCCTAGTCCTGGGAACCACTAGGAGGTGCTGGTCAGTGGATCTGAGTGACCGGGAGGATGAGTATGAATAGATGAGATGTAGACGGGGGCTTGACCATGGAGGGCTCTGAAGGTAAACACAAGGACTTTAAAGTGAATCCTGAGTTGAACCGGGAGCCAGTGCAGAGAGGCTAGGATGGGGGTGATGTGGCAAGACTTCTTCGACCTGGTGAGCAGCCTGGCGGCGGCGTTATGGACCAGCTGGAGTTGATCCACGGATGTTTTGTTGAGACAGGTGAACAGTGAGTTACAGGTAGTCGAGTCTTGATGAAATAAATGCATGAACAGACATTTCCAATTCAGAATGGTATATGATGGACCCGGAGTTTTGCTATGTTTCGGAGGTGGAAGAAACAGGCACGGGTGAGGGATTTAACATGTTTCTCCAGATGCATGGATTGGTCGAAAAACAACGCCCAGATTTCTCAGGTGGGGGCGTACATTCTCCTTGAGGGACCCCATGTGTGCAGCTATTCCAGAAGCAATGTTCTCTGCGGCTACGATCAACACCTCCGTTTTGGCTGCATTGAGCTGAAGAAAATTACTCCCCATCCAGTTCTCAATGGATGGGGAGTGAGTGACCTTCCAAGTAATAGCCTCTTTTGGCTCTACCCACTGAGGTTCAACTCAACCAATGAGATTATTTCTGTTGAAACTGGAACAACTAGGCTACACTAGGACCCTACCCTACAGAACCAGCAGCAGAGACTCCGGCAGGTTTTCCCCCTCCTAGCCCCTGTCCATCCACAAGGCCACTGTTCCTCTCATGTTCCTGTTGACATCACGCCTTTATCTGATCCCTCAGCCTGCATGGGCTTCCTGTGAGACAGCCAGGCCACGACTGCAGCTAGCAAGGGACAACAAGCCCAACATTACAGACAGGAAGCTGGATAGGAGAGGGAGAGATCAGCAGGACTTGAACCTCGATGGGCGGAGCCAAAGAACCGTAACGTTAAACTGAAGCCTAGTCAAAAAGACAAGGGGGTAAGAAAGGAGGTAGCTAATATTATGAAGCCTAGCGCTCTCGCAAGTTAGCAATACTAAGTTGTCTAGTTAGCTAAAGTGACCTTCCAAGTTCAACGTAGCCATACTAGCCTATCTAGGGAAGCATAAGAAGTAAGATGGCAGTTAGCTAAAATTCCAAGATCATGAATTTTGACCAGATTTTCTTCTTTGTCATTCAAATTTGGATTCTGCTCTGGTTCTTTGGCCCCGCCCACTGAGGTTCGACTCAACCAATGAGATTATTCCTGCCTCCAGAGCAGCTCTGCCCCGGGGAAATGTTGGTCCAACTGAATCCAAGAGCACATAACTGAACACAATTTGCACATTAAATTGGGCATTAATGGGAAAATCAACCAGTTATTCACGGGTCCTGAAAAGGTTACTTGTTGGAAATACATGGATGGCATTCAGGCGAGATGCTGGAAAACCATGGGAGAAAATCTGTACTTGCATGCATGAAAATGACTGGTACATAATTACATGCAGAACTGGTAATGAGACTAATACATTTCCTGTAATGGATCTGAAAATAATCTGAACCAGTGTTTTCTGGGTTCTGTTGTATTTATGGGGTGCACTGCAATTATACTCAATATTGTTTTATTATCCAATTATTATAATGGATCGGGGTCCATGCAGAGGGGTGAGAGAGTTGAGCCCCGTACAAGCAAACACAGTCTGCTTTAAGGCAATCAGGGAGTGAAGTAAAACAATCTTTGGCAGGGAGTAGGTCATCATTCCTACAAATCTGTCAGATGGAAACAAAGAGGAGGGAGACGGGGCTGCGACTCTAGCCTGCAAGAGCAACATGCTGCAGGAAGACCACGAGGCTCAGTTGGAGTAGGACACTGTGTCCCCTCTGCAGTGATGCACCCGGGGACACTAACGGCACTGAGTCATAGCGGTAGTGCTTCACTTTCACACGCTACTCAGTTACACACTTTCACAGACTTCACAGACTCTAATACACACACACACACACACACACACAGTAAACACATGTTTCTATTCCATATACTATGTCTGCGTGGAGGACCAGCAGACGTGCATGCATATACATTCACACATGCTATGGATGCATGCACACACACGCAAACAGAATTTAAATTGCATATGCTATGATGGCTTTATGTGGCAGACACACACACACACACACACACACACACACACACACATGCACACACACACACACACATGCACACACACACACACACACACACACTGCACAGGTTTTTCCACGGTCACTCTGTGCTCTTTATCTGTGCTCTCCTTTGATGATGCTCCCATTACCTCACACTCCAGATAAGTTTCCTGTGATCTAAGTGGGAACCCCCTGAAGCATCAGTGCTTTGGTGCGGTTGCTAGGGTGATTAATGGTCGCTAGGGTGATTAGTTGTCCCCCACATCAGAGCCTTGGAGTCTTGATTGGCCGATTGGCCCTATTGTAAGCACCTGTGCTGTCAATCAGCACTGTAATGATACCTCCCTCATCAGAGGATGGAAACTCTTGTACATTTAGGTGCATTCGTGACCTCCAAAACTGCTCAGTGAGCCTTTCCAGGATGATGACGATAAACGTAAACGTGTTGTATTTTGTTCCCAAATGAAATATGCACCAGATGAAAAACTGGCTTAAAAATTGCCTTACATAATTATTGAAAGCTTAAAAACACTAACTTTGTTGGTAAGTGCATTCATTACACTTTACACTGTACACTTAATCCTGTATATTTTAGAAATGCTGACTGATAAACTTCATATCATTTTGTTTTTGCTCTTCATTTAAAGAATTAGAGATATACAGCGTGCAATATTATGCTGACTGCACCACAACACCATGCATTCATGAAGATTTTCCCCAGTTGCCCTAAATCCTGAACGTCACCGTCACTTCTTTGGCTGACATGCAGTATGTGTGGAGTCATTTGTCGAGCGTCACATCATCTGAGCGGTGTTCCTCGGCTTTCATCGCGCTGCTCGCCCTCAGAGGAGTTATACTTCGCTTGTTTGAACATGCTTACCCTGTATTGCTGAACGATGTGTGAACAGATCCACTCTCATGTGATACTGATGGGAGTGAAGGAGTGAATGCTGAAATTGTAATAGGAAGTGAATGTTGGTGTCGTTGTGTAAGTGAAGAGTTGTTGAGCTTGTTTTTTCATTTTCAGCGATGTCTTTCTGGCACTCATTCATTTACAGACAGTCGTACCTGGGAACCCGTACAACCGCAATCTCCTGCTGTTGGCCACTGAGCTCTATTGGACTGCCTTGCTCAAGGGCTCCTCAGTGGCAATCGTTGAGGGAAGGGCGAGCATGTCTCACTCACTTCCCCCTGGACAGATTTTCAGAACAAGCTTGCCTCTCTACCTCTGCCCAGGTTTGGTGTACTTTGAATACTTCTTCCATGATTGCAAAGTCTCACCTAAACATTCCAGAGACGAGAGACGAGTTCAAGTTGTGTTTGACTTGGACGTCTTTCAATTGTGACCCGCAATCAAAACAAACACACACATGGGCATGCACGCACACACACACACACACACACACACACATACTTATGTACCGACTTTACACTGTCGGTGTGAGAAGAGGTCAAGTATGCATTTGGATCTCCGTGGGAATCGTGTTTGCTGAGGAAGGAAAGCCCTAAAAAGGCCTGCATCATCTAAAAACACTGTGCAGACATTTCAAATAAAAGGGATCCCATGAAAACCCGTCAGATTAGACGAGTTCAAAACATCCAGTCCAACTCAGTCCACGCTAAACCGCTGTCATTAAGGCACATTTAAAGTGGGGCACAGACCTGGCACGAACACAAGTATTTGTGATTAAAAAAAGCTCAAACAAATAAACATTGTGGTAAAATGACAATTTCCTTAGCAACTGGTAATTATTTGTCCGCTGCCATGGCAACCAGAAGTTCCTCAATAACACAGGAAATGAAGACGCTGCATGTTGCTGACGATACTCTGCACTCATTTCCTTTTAAAGACATTAAAGAAGCATCAAGTCACTTCGAGTCAAATGTTCTTGTAAAGCAAGGTTAGTGATAGAGTGATTTACAGACCAGCGAAGGACATACATATATGGAGAAAAACAAGATGTGGGTAGAAATCAGAGGAACAAACTAAGAAGTTTTCGGTATATCTATATATCTATGAATGAATCCAGAGTCTGCATGCTCTGAAATGCAAGTAGTTAGCCTGAGGAAACGATCTATAATGAATCTGTGAATGAAATGTCAATTCATGCTCAAGCAAAAGAAGTAGATACACTGGATGAAATATCTTGCCCAAGAGTGTCAGTATATCATCGACATCTGGTTTTGCCTCTGCTGTGTTAAGCCCCCCTTGTTTCCCCTCGAGTCCTATCATGATCCCCCGCAGTGTTGTCATATTCAGAGCCTTAGATTTGCTGTACATACATGCCTATTCATCTCACTGGAACCTACTTCACACAGACATCCCATAATTTATTTTGGTCTGGTTGAGACACAAAACCTTTTCACTTCTGACTACACACGGGTCTGTTTTTCAGGATTGTTCAGATTTTCTCTCTGTGGTTGTTGACAGGAAGTGCTCGTGTGATAAGCTGGCTTCGCGCTCCTTGTCAACGTACTCGTGCCAGCCAGTGGGGAAGCCTTGTGATGCTTCAAACCGCCATGATGCTGTGACGGCAGAATCCTGACCGCCGAGAGGTCATCGTCCGCCGTGGACAACAGAGCGTTCTACCGCCAGCGCCGTATCTGTTTCCCTTTTCCTTTTATAACCTCCACTACCACCTTATTGTTTAACGCAGCTATGCTGGAAGTCATTAGCTAAATGGGCAACCAGCAGAAAGGCATGCTGATTGAAATTATAGGGTGTTTTATTCTGAAGTGCATGACTCCCATTTTCCACAATGGCATTGGTGTAAAAATAGCCCCGAGACTTTCAGGGGGGATATTATTTTGAATGAAAGCAGAGGCCAGTTAGGGAAGGCAGCGCGAGGATCAGGATCAATAATTTAATTTTATGACACCATCACTGCGAGGACCTGGTATCTGCCGCCTGAGCACCGCAGGCAGAACACCGTTATTTACCTCACCTACTTACTACCGTTCAGTACTTTCCCCTGGCGTCGATAAATCATGGGAAAAAACAGAAGAAATAAGTAATGACCAACAGTGTTGCTTCAATATTTACACTTTGTTGGGGTTGGAGTAAATCTTTCCCAACACACAAGCATTCGAAAGACACAATCCCTCCTTTGTTCAAGCCTTGGAACTCGTAGAAACCAGGAGTGCAGCTTTTTTTTTTCATAAACCACACTGGATCGCCACAGATCGAGCTACCTTTCACTGAGAACTGTCAAATATCTCCTGACCACGGACCCATAATTCACCAGCTGGCGACAGTCCCTCAGTCGTTCAAGTCATTGCCTTTGGTATTCCAAAAAAACGCAACGGTTTTCTGCTCATTTTGAGCCCATTTTTGGCCGCGATACCAACTCATGTTGCTTTATTGGGCCCGTTAGAGACAGACCTTTACATTTTATTGAACATAACTGGCAACACATTAACACAAACACAACATTTGCACTCGCTAGTTCAAGAGTCATTTGTCAGCTTTAGGAACTGACTTGGTCTAGTCTTGTCTTGCTGTAGACTTGGCATGGTCCGAATCATCACAAGCCAAGATCCAACCCTTCGGTCTGAAAGCGGTTCCCACTAAAAACTCCCAATTTTCCCTCCTTTCCACTTTTCTGGCATTTGTAAAGAATATAGTAGGTGGACTTGACCAACAAAAGAGGTTCATAAATCCTTCTTGCGCAACACTTGACTACCACACTTCCCATGTCCAAGAGCTGTTTCCATGCCAAGCTGGTCTTCAGGGATGTTGTTCAGGGCCAGACTACTCAGATGCCTGTCTGTTGTCTGCCATAGCAACAGAAACGTTTTGAGTAGCGGTTTGAAGATCACATCAGGCTCCTGTTAGGGCATCGACTGTCTTCACAGTTTTGATGATTTTCGTTGAGGGTTTGAGTAAAATCCCAATGGTCACTACTGGCTTCTGTCAACTGTGAAAGGTCTAGGCCATGCTCACCACCGGCTCTCCGGTTCTGTGTAGCGGAGGCTTCTCCGAGGAAGGCGGCTACCGGAGAAAACACACTACATTGCTTCTTTTTTTTTATTGAGGATTAAAGCTGCCTCATGAATGGTTTACTGCACCGTGAGGAGGAGTAATCACACACACATGCTCGCAAGGTTAGCAGGTCTCCAGAGCAGGTCTGGAAACGACTCCTGCATGAAACCCCTCCCGCCTCGTCCTCCGCCTGCTCCTAACGGGCAATTTTCACTGCGCAGTGGTTTTCTTTTGATTTCTTTTAAAAGCTTCATGGTCGATTTCAATCGCGGCCTAAAAAACTGCATTTGAATCATGAACACTGGAAGTAATCGCTGACCGAACGCTTTGAATGGTTACATTTCTATCCCGTATATGCCACATAAATCCCCGCTTCAAATCAATCTTTGCACCGATGGTTCACAAACTGCAGGAAATTACATGCTTGTGCTCTGCCTCTCCTCGTGAGTCACGTAAGGGACGGGCAGCAGCAGCGGTAACCAGGATTGTAAATTCGACCCAGCCTCATTTCATGGTCGTTAATCAATAATTGAGGTCGTATACCAGCATGATAAAGATACATGGCTTTAATTGATCGGGGATGGAGTTGGATTCTGTTTTAGTGAGCCCATCATGTCACAGAGCTTGGCGTTGATCTGGTTTGACTCTGATAACATGGTGGAACAGGAGGGAGGGAGGGGAAGTGTATCCAAGGGGGACGGACATGTACACACAACCTAATGTATTATAGCCATAGGGATGCTGTGTCTAGGTAAACACATGACGACATGGTTTCTATTTGGATTCTGATAATGGGTGAACGAAACTGAGGCCATTTGGATGCACATGAACCGGCTATAAGTAACAGCCGCTATTACAACATCAGTGGTGCTCCTCCATCAAATCTTGAGCTAAAGGTCTGCTTAGATGTACTAGATTTTCTCTCTGCTTGTTGTCAGATGGGTTTGATGTCTTGAACAGTCTCATTAAGCCCTCTTTCACATGCTATTTCACATGATTTTTACGATACTAATAAGCCAAAATCATTGAAAGATGGTATTTGGAAAAAACCCGCTGTATGCTCCATGCAACAGGAGAATTCTGTGAGTCAATGGAAAAAAAGACCCAAAATAGGTCTTGTGATATTTTTGCCTCAGTGACACAGTGTTGCTGGAAAATCAATCAGTCTTTCCCTTGGACAGAATCTGTGAATGGCACCGAACCAGTCGACCCTGTCCGGGACTCACTGATCATTCTCAGTGTGCAAACCTGCTTACTCTCTTTGTACAAGTGTTGATGGATATGTAGGTTGCACAATAAGATGAGCTTGATGTGATGGAAACACAGTGGGACTTTTATTTTGTCATTGTGTATCATCCTACATCAGTGCCATAAATGATGGTCCTATTGAAATACACTCAGTTTCTATGAGTATTTTGTTTGCTCTTGCTGGCTCCAGAGATAGTATTACTGCAAGTATGGCGTGAGGCCACCTTGTGGTCTTCTGTTTACGATTGCTGTTGTTCTCCATGAATACAGCCCGTTAAGTATGGCAGGAGTCTGGTGAGGACCAGTAAATCAAGGGAGGGCTATAGACTGTGGGATTAAACGCAGTAATGACAAACGTAACATGAGGACTTTGGTTCTGCAATGAAAAATATACTGCAAAAACATGTGTGTGTAAGGCCAAGAGTGCATTCACTTTGTCATTAGGCCTCAGATGTACAGCAGTAAGCCATCAAGCTGACAGTACACAGACCACCGCAGCTCAAGTCCAGCCAGCCAAACCCCGTTCCCCTCTCTGTACTTTCCCTCCTCGTTCACCTCTCATCTGGATGAAGATAGCAGAGTTTCCAAGTCGGTCCTGTAGATATTGTCATTCCTGTGTGCGGTGTGGTTCTGTTCTGGCAGCTCAGCAGGTTTCCTGTGTGAGTTGTCTCTCGGAGAGGAGGCTGGATGGCTGAACTGAAACACTGAGCAGAGCGCCAGATATTGAAGTGGGTTTGACAAACCTTAACAAGCGAACGGATCCATAATGCTGCTTTCTGCCTTTAATTATCCAGTGAGGACGTGTATGCGCTCTCTCAAATAATGACTCAATCACATGTTTATCCTTTACAAACAATCTTCTATTGATTAAATGCCTTGCTCATTCACTTTCCCTGAGTTTCCCAGCCAGT
The DNA here is from genome assembly GCA_034670385.1 of Hoplostethus mediterraneus. Taxonomy (NCBI): domain Eukaryota; kingdom Metazoa; phylum Chordata; class Actinopteri; order Trachichthyiformes; family Trachichthyidae; genus Hoplostethus; species Hoplostethus mediterraneus. The sequence continues at coordinate 10,737,308 of JAXDDW010000007.1, forward strand.
CCAGATTTTGAACTGGCAACCTTTTGAACATAAGTGCTCCATTTTGGCTATCGCTGCACCATGTAAATGACCTGTTACTTCCCAGCTACAACATACAGTACAACAAAAACACACAAATATAATGTGACAGTTACAGAGGAATTGATCGTTGAGTAATATCAGCGGTGATTATTACACTCCTTCTGATCTCCCTGACACCAGAGAGGGTATTTTTGGGGCAAACCGCATTCGTTTCTGTTGGAGGGAACCACACAGTCCTGTGGTTTCCCTTGATCAAATTCAGCTCTGACCAAATCAAATGAAGGTTCCTGCGGTGGGGGGATTTTGGGCCGCATCTGGCAACGCATCCCTGTCGGCCCTGCTGTGCTCCACCGGCTAACAAGGCAGACCATAATCAAGTGCTAATAACACGTTATTTCTAAGAGGTCAGAATCATCCGCCGACATTTTTGGATCTAGTATCAGTGTTTCTCTAGACTGAGCTCCTTTCCCCTTCTTAGATTTTCTCCAGCCAGTTAATCCCTCCAGTGTTAAAAAGGCTGCCCTTCCTCTCCAAGATATTATTTACATCTCCAAATTACATAAAAAAAGTAGGAAATGTTCGAAATAACTTGGTATGCCGCTGGTCTGAGAACCGCCATGGTCGCCATGGAAACCGCCTCCCCCTCCATAACAAAAACAGGCCTCGGTTCCCCTCGCCAGGCAAATAAAAGGTGAGCGGCGCAGAGAAAATGTTTTCCCAAGTGATAGGCTCTTGAGGGCCTTTATGGTGGGCTTCCAGTTTGTGGGAACGCTGTCTGACCACTGAAGAATCCTGTGAAATAACATCAGAGCGGCAGCAGCTGGACTCTCTGCAGGCTAGTGTGCAGAATTGGGATCCTGTCAGTGCCCCCCTTTTTTTCTTTTCCTGGGTTTGAGATTTGTTCTGGTTTATGTTCCAGCTGGTGTCTGGTGTAATTGCGACTCGGGGAGGCTGGCATGAAGCGACTACTCGTTTAGGAAAAACTAGAAGAAATTCCCTGTTAAGAACATTAATTACCACTTTTTCTTCTTCAGGGACCTGATGGGACTGATGGTGAAAAGGCGAGCCTGACGAGTTTGAGCGCTCGTCATCTGGCTCACAATAGAGATTGCTTTCTTTGCCACTTTTGTTTGTCTATCGTCTCCTCTCATTGACATTCCAGTCATCTCTCGTCCTCCTCTGCCGCCAGAGACTGGAAACTGCCTCCGGCGCTTCAGTTCAGAGCCCCTCCGCACTCGTTTTCCATCCCAGTCTGGCATCGCGCACACTGGGCCCATTGTACGAGGGAAAGCCTTGCCCGTGTGCCAGAAGCTCGACCGCGAAGGAAAGAGCCGTGACATCAACGGGCGTGGCCTCGGATGGCGATGCTCATCGTCTGACATATAGGAGTCTTAATGTGTTTCAATAATAGATGCAAACCAAACATGTCAGAAATCTTCTTCCTGTGGATCGATGCGTTTGTTTGAGATGAAAGTCGTTCCAACACCAGGAAGAAATCCAATACATTAACAGCTAGAAATCTCTTCTTGTGCAAGACAGTACAATTGATAACACATTTCCGAGGATCTTTGAGTGAAGAGTGCCTCCAGGCCCGGGGATGAAGTCATTGTTTTATCTTAACACCCTATTTGTGTTCTCAATCTGAGATAAGAAAGAGGTGGAGTTCGGCGCCGTGTCAGACGACTGCTGCTCCTCACAGACATTTAATCGCTCATACTGCAGACCTACTTAACGGACTAGCACAGACAGACTCCCACAGGTGTAGTCGCCGGGTTGGCAATGAAAGAAAATAAAATAAACGGTTGCAGTGAGCTGTGCCAAACTCCTCTTGTGTGTTTCTGCTGGATAATATAAAAGCTAATGGAACCGACCTTATTGATCCTCTGTGTCTACTGAAAATGTATTTGGTTTGTACTTGGTCTAAATACATTTCGTCATCAAGATATTAACGTGGACTGAATTGAGTGATGTGAACCTATTTGATGTGAACGAGTTGAGGGGTCTGATCCACAGACGCTGATGAAGGCCAGAGAGCTGAAAACATTTAGTCTGTTTTGGAATAATATCCTCGCTGTCAAATTCAACCACATTGTTTTTTTTGGCTCCAAGTACAAACCTGGATCGAGTCCCACCAGAACTTTCTGTCCTCTCGCCCTCTCAGCTTTCCACCTGATCGATAAAGAAACACTAAAAGGTGAACTCTCCCTTTAAAAACTCTTGATTCATTTGGGGACCCTATTTTATACCTTCTGTCGCTTATCTCTGGTCCTGACCCAGACTCTGAACAACCCCAGTGTAGATCCTCAGGTATGCCTATTGAAACGTACAGTGGAAAGCGCAGTGAGGACATGCAGTAAGTACAGAAAAACAGGAAAGGGTGACAAAAGAGGGAAAGGAGTCCGGACAGAAGTGATGATGAGGGGGCAGACTGTTCCACGCGATCTGTTTAGCAGCTGCTTCCTGCCGTCTGAAGGGTGTGGCGGAGCGTTATGTAACTGATCTGACATCAGTAAACACACAAAAGCACCTTTTTTTAAAAAACGAGAGTGGGCTGCGCATACATCATCTATTTATTTCAGATGCTGCAGAAAGAATAGGCAAGGGAAGGGAAGGTCAAGTGAGGCACTCCATACGAGCCGGGTTGAATTCAGGCAAAGCACACAGAGGCAAGGATACTGTTTCACCCAGCCGGGGCTTCAAAAGCAGACAACTCAAACACCAGATCTCCTCGCAGGGATGTTTTTATAGTCTCACTCTCAAGCTTTATCTCTGCTGTTTTTTTCAGAGAGCGAAGCAGGGCCGGCCTCCTTCTCCGATCGGGGTCCACCTCCACAGGCGAGATAAGAGACAAGCGGAAAGCCCTGCTGCTGCTGCTGTTGCTCTCGGAGGTTCGACCGAAGGGAGCGCCTGTGTGTGTGTGTTTGTCTCGGCTCGTTAGGTAATCTATTATGTGCTTCCCTGGCCCGTGAAAACCGAGGGGTGATCCGATACAGCGCTTTATCCCCGCGGTCTAACGCCACCGGGCACCGATCACCCCCCTGCCGTGTTTTATCACAAGCTTTGACACAAATAGGTGTGAGCTGACCTGAAAAAAACCTGCAGCTGCTCTCTTTGAGTTATAGATATCTGTGCATCCTTTACCCAAAAGCATGATAAAAATCCCTTCATCACAGGCTAGGCGGACCCCTGAGGGAGAGAGAGAGGGATACAGAGGATTCAGAGCGTAGGAGAGGAGAGGGAGGGGAGGTCTTGGCTGCAGGCCTGGACAGTGGGCAGCTTGCCATGGTTTCATGTCTCTCTGCTACTCTCATCAATTTGAAACACCAGACAGCCCACCTGTGCTAAGTGATCATGTACTGTTCATGTGGGGCAGTGGGGGAGGGAGGGAGGGGAGGAAGGGAGGGGAGGGGAGGGGGTGCACAATGGAGAGAGAGTTTGGAGAGTTTACAGTTTGGACTCTCAGGGTAGCAAGGACGTTCTAGGATCTACTTTTCCTCCTTTTTTTTGTATCACTGCAGCATCATCCCCCGTCACACCGTTTTAAAAGCTGATCCATCTGATCTCATATCATGTCAGACTCCTGCTACAGACAGATAGCAGCTAAATACGACAAGTCAGGTGTGTGTGTGTGTGTGTGTGTGTGTGTGTGTGTGTGTGTGTGTGTTTGCAGTCAGAGAGCATCTGGGGGTCAGATCAGAAAAGCCATCAGGGGACAGGTGGAAGGGCAGACATGATGGTAGAGGATCGTCACTGTGATGAGGCTGCCGATGGCCTTCACCGAGATACAGGATGTGATGTAGCTGCTATCACATTGAATTAGGCTCACGGCCGGAGCGATGGCTATTGGAAAAAATCACAACTGTAACTGTAACTGCGAGTGTCCATCTGCCGCTAGTCCCCATAACCACTGCAGATCAGTAAGCGTTAGGAAATGTGGAAACGAATTACCGGGAGGCGCCTCGGTAATTCATTCAGCCTGCCTAACTGACCGGGGGGGGGAAACAGTGAGACTCTGGCGGCCTGTCACCCCACTTGACCGGGACTGAAGTTGATCTGACATGGGCGAGGTGCAGAGAGTGGCTGGAGGCTGGAGGCAGCTGGGTCACGGTGTCAGGGTCAGTCGGACACCTGACTTGGGAAAACTTTGGAAAGACACAAACTTTTTTTTTAATGCTCACGTTCGATCGCTTGTATCCCTGTTCACGTCACCTCAACTCAGGGACGTCCCTCAACAGTTTGCGTTGACTTTTGCTGCTAGGAACGCAGACCGCCTCGTTCCCGTTGGACACTGTTGCGCTTCTCTCAGATTGAAAGGATCGATCTGGCTGGATAATCGCTTCATTTCACATCTTTTGCAGCGCAAATTGAAAGCGAACACCCGATTCTTTGGAACACAGGAAGTCGCTTTCGGTTGAAGGCCAGATTTGAATGCCAGGGATCCTCTGAGATGTGCCCCGGTTCCATTAAAGTGACCGATACACTCCCTCCTTTCCAATAAGGTTTCTTTGACCACTTTACTGAGGCTCTGGGCCATCTGGTAGATGAATTGAATCCATGGAACTTTCACAGCCGCTGCATTCAAGTTCTATTTAGGGAATTACTGTAGATGGCGGAAACATTGTTTTATGATGTGAGACAAAATCTCTCTCCTCTCAATGAAGAAGAAATGATCCGGAGGAAAAGAATGAGGCGGAGAGGAATTGATTGGACGTACGGCTATCAAAGATCATATAAAGAAGGGATGTTCCTGGCACCGGAGATTCAGAGTTGGAAATCGCGAGACGGTCGTCGGCCTAACGTGCACGTGCAGTCATGCATGTGTGTGTGTGTGTGTGTGTACTGGTCCGTCGTCGTTCATGGAAACTGATTTGAAAACAATAAGAGGTCAATATTGGCAGGGCTGTCACTCTACATACTGATTGGTGGATGAGATTTCTGTTTGGTATCCAGGCAACCGTATTGTTTCCCTGGGCGTGGCCACAGGAGCCTGTTCCAGAACGATGGTACATTGACGTTTCCATGGTGATTTTGGAACCGACCAAATATGGAGAATTCTAGTCCGTGCTATAAAAAGCCCTATATGTTCACATACTGGTCACATGAAAAGTCAACAGGATCAACTCTACTATGTATCAGTGATTGTGTGGCTAATAATGATGTCATATGTCACAGTATGTAGTTGTCTGTGTATAAAAGAGAAATGCTACTCTACCGGTTATGGAGTGAAACTGTTACACATTTCTCTAAAAGTGATGTAAAGCTGAAACTGAAGCTGTCGGTCACAGGGGTATCAGGGCAAGCCAGCTAATCCTCTACTAGAACACCTCTGTTGCAGTAGAACATGACCTCAGCAGACTGTTACAATGCACCTCTCTCTCGTGACACCTGTCAACACTGGCATTCATTGTGTTGTGACAAGCAGGAGTTGAGGTAACGGAGCAACAAATAGATTGAGTTGCACACCGCGCCGCTTTAAACATGTCCCACCTCCAGAACAGGAAGAAGCCACGGTGCTTAGTGGATTACAGGGCTATTTATATGAGTAAGACATGTAATGAACTGATTAGAAAAGGGTGAGTTTATTTTGCCTTATCTATGGAAGGCTTGCTGCCAATGCTTGCAGATCTTTCGTAATGCTGTTTCTCATTCATTCACCTGGGAGCAGCCCAGTACAGCCAGTCCTCTACTGGCCTGAGCAACTATACAACTGGGTGCCTTGCTCAACCTCCCAGTCACAAAACCATTTCAAAGTTCAAGCTACTGCCACATATGAACATCACCTGATCTAGCTTTACTGTGGTGATGAATACAGGACTACGGCTGGTGGAAAGGTCTGATAATACCCTGATCAAGAGACAAACTCAAGTCAATTAAATTTTCATGACCAGTGTCATAAAATCCAAACAAACAACTGGCAATCAAACAACAAAGCCACAAAACCACACCACATTTAACGTTTGTTTATTGCAAGTGGTTCAGAACGGTTCAGAGAATAACCACAGTAACACAGATGAACAGTTTCTGAAATATTTATTCAAGGGATTAAAAAGACGACTGCAGCAGGGCTGAGGTGCAGCGTTTCATTCTGCAGCCAGCGAGCCCTGCAGCGTCTGAAGCCCTACGACGGAGAACAGGTAAGCATCAACACAGAAACGGTCATATAATACTAGAATGCACATTCTCACAGAATGACTTGTCTGCAGTGTCTCGTCTGTTTGTTTCTCTAAACTAGCTATACGCTAATGGCAAAAAGGTATAATACTTCAAATATAGCTCATCATCAGGGAAAATGACATCAGGGTTATTTACTAGAAAATAATAAAAATCTTGATCTTAGAGAATTATACAGCTTATGTTGTCTCATTTCACCCTTCATAATATGTCCCATAGGGTAGTAGTACATTGGCTAATGAAATTTTAAAGGACTTGAATTAACAAAGTAATAAATACACCCTGTCCCCTGGCAACAGCTAAAACCCATTTATCACAGCACCCCCCCCGAAAAAAGCTTCACCCACATTCTGCCTTAAGGATGTTCCACTGAAAACACATCCATGTAGTTTGGACCAACAGACATTATGTAACAATACACGTTATTCACATGTGTACTGTATGTTGAGCCAAAACAGACTTGTGGATGTGTTGAAAATGACTCATTCTTTAAGAGTGCACATTGTTCACCTTTGTAACAGAAGCCCGTTGCCCTGAAGCAGCACAATCTTTAGACAATATGTGCACATTGTTTGGAACTGAATCCCACTTTTTACATAAACCATTTGATCAGGAATGTTGTCAGGCAGCCAAACTGCAAATATGGCATTTAAAAAAAAGAAAAAACAGAAAATCCCTCAAATTTATTGGCAATCCTGAGCACCACCTGTGTGTGCCGCATCCTCTGAGGTGAAATTCCTCTGGCTGTCAGCACATCACCGTAAACGCATCGCACCGCTACCCACAATGCAACTCTCCATACCTGAGGATTGCTTTAGATCAGATTTTTTTAATTTTTTTTTTTAACTTGCATCATCTCAAAACTATCCCTGACCACACATGATATCGATCACAGTGTTGTAGGGTTGCTGAAATTGAAATCTAAAGATGTAATTCTTCATTGTAGTGAAATTTAACGTGGCTGTAATGTACACATACCCATATATAAATATGTAACCATGATAAAAATGGTTGAAAACATCTAAGTGAGAGTCCTCAAGGTGCACAATAATCATCAACAATCACATGGGTATGCTAGTACCGCGTGCAGTACGACATAGTAGTGCAGTGATGAAGTTATGTAGTGATCTAGATACTCAACACACGTATGTGCAGTGTTACAAATCGATGAATCTGATCTGGGGCTGGTAGGGGAAGGTCAGAAGAGAGGACGACAGCAGAGACTCGGGAGAGGATGAGGGTCAGGGGGCTGGTGGTCTCAGGTCTCGGTGTACAGGGGGAGAGAAAAGGGCTACAAATAATACTGCGGTTGACGGTAGGTGTTGCGTAGAGAGGGATGAGGCTGAGGGACAAGGAGGGTTCAGGGCTGGGTCACTGCACTGGGCTCCTTGTCATAGATGTAGCTGCCCACACCACCAGTGTTCACTCCTGGGAAAAGCACAAGTAGGTGTCACGGGTTGAGAGAGAGGACAGAAGAAGGTACAGCGTGAGCATGCGTGACATGTTGCAAAACGGCCTCATGACGTCGCCGTGATAAGGAAAATGTTATGTTGAAATCTCTTCGGTAAAACAGCTTTTGTGCAAGATCTGCAGCGTGGATCAAGTGCGCGGACATACAACATTCTGTTTCAAGTGTAGCTGATATTTGGTGTGCTGATAGCACCCCCTAGCGGTTACCTTTGGGCCCAAAGAGAACAGCATAGCATGGCTTGTGGCAGTAGGGCTGGCCGTCATGCTGTAATGAAACAGGACAAACCATTAACACATTCTCTTTAATTATGTCTTTCTTATTTCTTCCTGCCTTTCCTTCAGCTTCTATGTTTTTTTCTGTCCATCTTTCTCTCTCTCTCTCTCTCTCTCCTCAATCCCTCGTTCTCTCACCTCTGCGTGGCTGCCAGCAGAAAGGGTCTTGCTGCACCTCTCACAGCGCAGACAGGGCCGATGCCAGTCCTTGCCCAATGATGTCACCTTTTCAGCTTTGTGACGCACAGACAGACACACACGGGTAAGACATAATGGCAACCACTTCCCACTGCTTTTTTCACACCTTGTTTCTTGGAGGTGTGTGGAACTACTTACCAAAATATACCTTCTTGCTGCATCTGGGACACAGGTTGGCCTCTCCGGAAAAGGTGGTGACGCTGCCAGCTGCCGACACATTACAAACACATTACAGTATTGGAAAGGCTTTAGGTACCGTGTGGCGTCAAAGACCGTGAATCTATTCAGTTAGGCACAGAACTCAATGTATAAGTAGTTTATGGTAATAGGAAAAAAATCAAATATTAATAGATTTTATACATTTCAGGATGGACTCATTGACTGAAGCTGACTAAAGAGGCTGGCAGCAAAATGAAACAACAAAATGAACAAAATCATCATGAGTTAAGCTGATTTTGGTTTGACTTCTCTTTGAAACACAAATGCTGACGGGGGAAATGTGTCCTCTGGCCAGCCTCTGTAAAAAACCTCTTTCTGCCAAGCTTGAGAAAATCCCCTTGAAGCCCCCAGAGTCTTTCTGTAGTCTTATCACTCAGCCGGCAGTAAGAGGCTACTTTCCTTCCGTCCTACAACTTCTTCAAAAACACCCAAATTGTGCGTGAGAAACATCCCTATCAAGCAGCTTTTTTATGTAAACACTAACCCACACACACACAGACACACACACACTCACACACACTCACACAGACAGACACACACACACACACTTGTCATTTTTTTACCTTTTGCTGGGCCCTTGGGTGCATAAACCTTCTTCTCCTCAGGTTTGGGGGCTGAATCCACAGCAGTGGGTGAAGGGTTGTTGTTGGCGGGAGTATCATAAACATAAGAGCCTGCTCCACCAATGTTCACACCTGTACGGTATAGGATTCAGAAAAATAGGTCAATACAATCAAGCAGATGATTTCCTGGCCATTATAATAGAGAGCTAAGAGCTGCTGTGTTCTGTACTTCAATATTTCACTCAGTTTAAAAGATATGAAATCTGTGTCTCATGTCTGACATGAGTTGTGTGTAACGTGTCATGTGAAGTACACTTTGTGTTGAGGAAAAATAAATGTACTATACCCTTTGGCCCAAAGAGGGCAGCATAGCATGGTTTGTGGCAGTAGGGCCTTCCGTCGTGCTGCGGGAGAGACAAAACCACCATGACAGATACGGATGAGACAAAGTGAATCCATAGACATAAATAAAGGTACAAAGACTGATGGGTCATTTCCTCCTCGCCACCGGGACGTGTCTGAAGAAGCATATTATTTAAGATTGATGTGTATTCTGTTATCTTATATCTCGCCTTCATTTTTGCGCAGGAGGAAAAGAGGTAGGTTGGAGGGGAGAACGAAGAGAGTACGTTTCTAAAAAAGGGAGTCTGGACTTCTGTGTATTTTCCACTTCAACCTCCTCTGATGTCGGTGTCACAAGTTCCTTCAACACATAATAATGACACGGCGGTAACCAGGACACACTCTGTTGATGTGCCTGCTACACGTCAGTGAAGGCGATGTGTCTGTACGCGCGTGTCCGCCCTGCGTTTCCTCCTGAATAGCAGAGAACCCAGTCTGAGACGCGGATGGCCTGCTGCTGATGCATGCTGGGAAGGCGGCGGTCATGTAACAGCATGTGAACAGCGGTCAGCTTGGGGATGGGATCAGGGCTGAGGGCCAGAGTAGCCACTGGTCCAGAGCCCAATGCCCATAGATGAGAAGAAGAAAGCGGATGGCACCGATGCCATGGGCAAAGCGCCAGCCCTTGGGTGGCAAGAGAAAACTGGCGTGAAACAAGGGACATACTACCCACAATCCCTTGTGCCTCTGCTGCACGTGGCATCTTTACAGCGAGCCGCATGAGCTCCTCTTCCCCAGAAGAGGATGAGGCCGAAAAAGGCCTGTTCTCTCACCCTCAATAATGCATTAGCCATGACAGGATCAGCTACTGTTAAAGCAGCCACACACCCACCCACACACCCACACACACACACACACACACACACACACACACTCTCTCTCTCTCTCTCTCTCTCTCTCTCTTTTCACACATCCTGGTTGACATTTATGAGTTCTGTGCAGATCTGGCTGCCAATACGAGGCCGTGACCGACACTGATGACTTTCTCAGGACAAGACAAACTGACACAGAGGGCTTCATTGTCCACCAAGCTGCCTTGGTCTGGTACAGTCGACTGTACAGTGTCACTGTGGCTCTATTTTACATCAGGAGGATCCTAAAGATGCATTATCCATGCCGGCACAGCCCACTCACTTCCCAGCCTGTCACTTCCCACATCCTGACATCCATCCTGACATCCGGCTATCCCCCTCCAGACATCCGTACGGTGCCTTGCTCGGTCCAGACTGCTGTATGAGACCAGAGCGAGGTGGATTCATAGAGCCGTGATCTTGCAGGGTGTGACAGTGGAGACTTATGACCTCGTCTTTGGCAGCCTGGCCACGTGCCATCAAGCTCTGGATGAGAGGCCACGTTGGGCTTCGTCTCTCCCTGACACAGGCAGTGGAGCAAGGAGGTCCCTAACCTTTTGCATACCGGCCCCGGGACAACATCAAACGCTCTCCCCAATCCCACAATCCTTTGACATTCCTTAATTTTTTATTTTTATGCAATAACTCCTTCAGCCCCCTTCTGTTTCCATGACGATGATCGGGCATAGACTTTTTCCCCCCTACTAAAGGCTAGGCCAGGCTCTTGCCATGGTGATGCAGCCTAGGGCAAGATCTGGATGCTGTCCATGGAGAGAGAGAGAGAGAAAAGACAGAGAGACTACTGTAAACTACGTGTTACTGTAATCATACAGAGATTAGATGACAGGACGACAGCATCCTTTAGGGTCTGCAGGGAAATTGATTTTGTGTGCAGAGAGGCTGAGATCACATCCTTCCTGTGCAGAGAGACAGGAGCAGGGACTGTCACTGTCTCACACCAACGTAATCAGAGAAAGGAGGTTGGGGGGAGGGGGGGTGTCACTCATGTACAGAGGGTGAAAATTGAATCACTGGCTAGGTCATGAAAGGAGAGAAAGATAGGCAAATCCCAAGGGTGGAGGCGTCAGACAGTGAACAGCGCTTGTCCGTAGACCACAGTCAGGGAGTTATGTTGAGACCTGATACCGCAGTCTGATTACATAACAGAGGAAGAGGGATCTGGGTTCAGTTCCCACCAGGGCCACCCAGATCCAGGGATGCAACCAGGCACACAACAAAGCAGGGAAATAATAAAGACTAACTTTGAAACGGCCCTCCTCCACTGTAACATTGTGCAGTACTGCGACTTCTCCCTAATACATGTAGTATTTGACATGGTCTTGTTACACCCTTCTAAGTACACTCTGCATTAGGGAGATTTAGGGAGAAGTACACACCATTATTGTACACATTATTACCCTATATTTTCATAGGTTAATACACAGGTTAAAACGGCGGGATAAGGGCATTGTAAAGTGTCACCCAAATGAATACTCCCACAGTACTGTAAAGACCTGTAGACCTGTCAAATGGTTTGTTATCCATGGATGCATAATCCAGAATGTCTGTCAATAAGTCAATATACAACCAGACAGCACTGGCTTCCCTGTTACATTGCACAAGAACAATCTATGTACTGCACAGAACCAATGTCATCAGGGGTTAGAGGCCTCTGAACCCATGTGATCAACACTATTGTACTGTTGTTTCATTCACAGAAACACAAAGAAACATCCACACATAATATAGAAAGGACTGACACTCTAACAGACCAGACATCAGAGAACACCAACATACGTCATTTGGTGGACACTTTGATCCAGAGTGCCTCACAGCACCGTGAGTGCAGACATTTTTAGCAAGAGTGGTCCCAGTGGGAACTGATCTCCCGACCCAGGCAGTGTTAGCGACGCTGCACACTGAGCTCTACAGGACCAAAACAAGTCCATGTCGCTTTCCCAGAATGAAAACCCACAGCCCACGGTTGCAGACAACAGGTCCTCTTCTTATCCGTTAACGTTTCACCATGCAGCAGGGCGGTGTATTGAATAGGGAGACTGTCCTGAGACTGGAAGGTCAGGCAGGGGATTGAAGGAAGACAGTGAATCTCCACCAGCTCCAGTGGTGCTGTGCTGTACCTGAACCTCTGAGCTCCCCGTGGAGGTGTGCAAGCAAAAAGACTAATCACGCCATCGGGGATCAACACGAGTATCAACACGAGTATCACATGCATGAGTGAGGGACAGTACTGTGCGGTTACTGCTGATGTCTGACTGACCTCAGCATGGCCTCCTGCATTCAGAAGCTTGTTGCAGCGGTCGCACTTGAGGCACAACTTGTGCCAGTCCTTCCCCAGCGATGAGACCTTCTCAGCTGCAGATGAAAGACAAAAGAGAAAGAAAGCGGGATGGGGGATGGAGGGGTTGGAGAATGGTGTGAGTGAAAACATTCACATAAAGCAGCATTTATATACGTTACTCTAAACAATGGCTTTTATTTTTTCCGCCAATTGTGTCGGCCTTTGTATGCCTCATAATGTGGCGTTCAATCTCAACTGAGAGGGGAATTACGCTCCTTATTGCTTCACTCTGCAGAATAATGATCAGCCTGTATGTCGGTGCCGCTGTGCCCAATTAAATCAGTCAAAACGCTGCCGTCATGCCAGCAAGGGGTTTTACTGGAGGGGGGGGTTAGATACTGGGAATGCTTGTGTACCACACAGGATGCCGTGGTGATGTCATCGCGGGACAGACAGACAGTGGCGTGAGTCCCGGTCCAGCTGGAACAGTGGGGGGTGCCCACAGCCGACCCAGTTCTCTTTGTGTACATCCACCCAGCCCCACCCCCCCTTTACACCCCTCCTGCCTGCCGACGACCCCCAACCCCGTTTCCGTCCCGTCTCCCAGACCGACCGCCTCCCCAGACTAGCCAGGGACCCTAATTATACCCTTTCCAATTATAAATCTGCTTCCACACAATGGGCCCTGAGGAGTCATGCAGGCAGCAGAGGAAACACCTTCCTTATCATGGCGGGGCACAAGCAGCCGGACACCAGACTCTGTTTCCTACATACCCTCATCCAAAGACACACACACACACACACACACACACACACAGGCACACAATACCTCCCTTCTGCCCCCCCTCCTTCCAGGCTCATAGAGGATTGCCTAGAAGATCCGACTACTCCCCACAGGGGTTTCTGTTTACTCTCCAATCAGTTTCACTGTCAGTTTTAACTGTCAACTTAACAGTCAAGAACAAGGCCCTGGAGAAGAGCTGCAGGTGGGGGTGGGGACGTCCATCAAGACAACATAGTACAGAAGGGCTGACGTAGGCAGAGGAGCACGCCGGAGTATTAAACTGATCTAAAAAGATTACTCTGTTATTTAGAGTAAGAAGTCCATCATTCCTCTTACTTCAGAGGATGGCTGCAAAACCTCCAGACACCTAGACAGCAGTTGGTGTGTGAATGGGACAAGTAGAGTGTGTGTGTGTGTCATTTGGCGTTTACACATATGGTCCTTTTTAAACAAACCAAAGTCAGTCGTCTTTAAGTGAACCAAAAAGTGGGCCAGCTGAAAAGCGACTCTCTCTCTCTCTGTTCTCTCCATTCTGTATTCATACTGTCTTGCCATTTTAAAGAAGACGTGGTTTTCTTTCCAGTACATTTCAACTTTCACAGAGTCTCTGCTGCTTTCTGTTCACACTACAGTTCCATCAATACTGTCTTTAGAATTGGCACAAGCACTTCCAACAAAATACAGTCTAACTCGTGGTGAAAATGTCAGGTATTTGATGTCTGTAGACGCTCTGCTCAGTCTCATTTCGTCACATATGCTCATGTATTTTTTGTTTGTGCAGTCGTACTGGAGCTTCTGGTTTTCATGTTGACAGATACTGGAGGGCAACTTTCTTGTTGTTCTGCATAGTAGACCGATGAGCTATGTTCTTCATTCCAGTGCAGTAGTTACTTCCTCTAACCCAACTACTGCTCATCCCCCAGCCTCGCTGCTAGCTAGGATTTGTTTATCCAGCGCTCCCTGATCTGTGTATGGCAAGCACAGGGGACAGTATTGAAAAAAGAGAATCAGGCCCAATTTTTAAGAAAACCTAATCACTAATTAATTTAAGATGATGACTGACTTCGGTCTTGAATTGAAGGATATCCACCAAGAGATACGGATAAACAGTATCTATCTGCTCTGATTGTGTGTATATGTGTGTGTGTGTGTGTGTGTGTGTGTGTGTTATATTTCCACCCCTCCACAAACCTTTCGACACCTTTAGACAGTGTTTGAAGACAATGTATGAATGGACCCAGTAGGGGCTCAACCACTCTCCTCTGAGTGTATGGGTGTAATTTATTTCCTCTTCAATCTGAGGATAACCACAAACCTCTAGACAGCGTTGAAAAGAGCATTAATGAGACACAGGAACCACTGCCAGTGTGCCCTCACTGTGTTTTCGGTGTGTGTGTGTGTGTGTGTCTCACAGATTGTCTCTGAAATCAAAGGACACCAGAAACCTTGGCACACCTCTAGACAGTGTTGAAAAGAGAGTGTATGAATGGGAACAGAGACTACACACACACACACACACACACACACACACATTCTCTGTATGTGACTGTGTCTGTGTGCGTAGTAATAAAGCCCACTGTTTAACAGCTCCCTGGTTTAAAAGGGCAGTTGTTATTGTAAAAGGGGCAAGCCTGTCAGAAGGGTGTCTGTCTGTATTATGTGTTGTGGAGTTATAGAGTAGGAGGGGAGGAGAGGATCTGCATCTGGTCCAGCTGTTTATCCCGCCAGCTCCCAGCTACCTTCTATCCTTATTATCCTCCATGTACCCCATGCCACCAAAATAAAACCATTACATTTGCCTTTTAGTTGAGATTATTGCATGGATGCATTTGTTAGTGCTTGATTTAATAAAAGAAGCATTTGTGCGCCCCACTCGCCTACAGCCATCACCCCCTCCAACACACACACACAATGCCCACGCTGCGGCTACGACTGGACCAACGCAAAGGGAAGCAAAAGTAGACAGTAGACCGCCAGAGGTTGAGATTCTTCAGGTCCACCAAATAGGAAACACGTTTGCACAGATGAAGCTTACGTCCTCGCCCGCTAATGACAAGCAACCACCTCTTCTCTTGCTTCGTTGTGGCAACAACGTGAGGGTAAACGCACACGCAGTTGTGTAAATAAACACGCTCCTGTTTGCAGGGAAGTCGCTCCGGATATTCACATTAACACTGTCAACACTGACGAGGACGTGCCAAATCCTTTCAGCCAATCTATTTTCTCTAGCATGAACCTGCAATCAGCCCGACGCCAAAGCACACAAGGAGGGATTCCCTTCTGGTTTAATCAGCGGGTTTAATGGATATAGCGCACTTGTGTTAAAAAAGAGTGAATATGTTTCTAGTTGCGAGATGTCTCACCTCTCACTCCTGACTGTCTTTGCTGTAAACCTACAAAAAATATCTAGATTTAAGTTAATTGAAGTTCATTGTTTTTCCAGTCGATTATTTTGCATTATAGATTCTCCAACTATACAGTGCGTAGTGCAGAAGTGCTATACAAATGTTTCAATTACATCTTGAATGAAACATGCCAAATTGGTGGATGCTTTTATTTCAGAGCCTTACAGTAGGATGAGAGGAAACAGTTTTTCTGGTGGCCCCAGCAGGAGTCAAACCTCTAACCCTGGCATGCTCAGTGCCATATCCTACCCACTGAGCCAGGACAGACCAGTTGCTGGCCTCTGTATTTGAGGGATTTAGGATTTTCACACTGATGTCATTTTTAAAATCTCATCCACTCTTGCACCGTGTGTCTGGGTCAGGAAAATAAATAAATAACCCTCCTGTCCTGTGCCCTTCTTTGTGTACAACATTATTCACGCGGTACCGACTGACAGATGATGGTATACAGGACGAGTAGCACCAGAGGAGGAGGAGGACAAATGAAAGCAGAATGCCAGCAGTCAGAGCCCATCACAATAACCATATGATACCTGCACCGCTGTAAGCTGCTTAGCTCTGTGTGGAAGCTGTGGACCTAAGCTGTTCAGTCTGTGGCTGCCTCCTCTGTATAGTCAATATGGCTTTAATATCACTTAGATAGCCTGCCGCCGACTCCTCTACTCACAGTGTGTTTGACGACCTTATTTAACCCCGCGGTGGTAACGAATGCTTGGTTTGATTTGCGATCTTCCCACAATTCAATCCAATGTTGAGGTGGAGACTTATCATAGGAGGCCAGGTTTAATCTAACTATAAAACCATGGGAAACTGTCACGATCAAAAACCCAGTACAAATCATCTGATCAAAGCATTAGCTTAATCTGACACGACTGTTGTGGTCTCTCATGGAGAGACCTCATTCATAAGGCCTGAGCTTCTCTTCCTGGGAAATTGGAGTCATAAGGCTTTCAATGGAAGGAGCACATTTACAGGGGGACAGTCAACAACTGAACATCAGATGGTGTCTTTGTAAACATGCCAAGGCCTTCATGAGATTACCGACGTGAAACTCCAAAGGGTAAGAGTTTCCATTCTGCCTGCAATGATAGAGCTGCGGAGAACATCAGAGAACATCAGAGAACATCGGCCTAGGCTATAATCAGATCAATTTCTGTTTGTTCTCTCCTGTGATGCACTTATACACGGTATCTTATTGAGAGGGAAACAAATTATGTTGCATGTATGGGCAGAGCCAGGGAAAGGAGCAGTATGGGAGCAGACCCAGGGCAAATGGTGTAAAAACACTGGAATTGGACGGGGCATTAACCATGGAACTTGTGCTTTAACAAGGGGTCTACAGGGGGGATGTTAATGGCCCATTTCTCCAAATGCCTTAATTGCGGTTGCTTAATTATCAACAGTAACAGGGCAGCTGCACCCAAACAGCAGAGCTTACAATGCACTGAGTTTCACCCCTGGTCAGGAGGAAGGAGGAAGGAGGAGCGAGGAGAGACTTGTTTGCTCCATCGTACTCACAGTCTGTAAAGTCATGACAGATAAATAAGCAGTAGGTCCTGAACATTTGCACAGCTGATCCCCTAGCATGCAACGTGACAGCAATGTCCGCCAGAGGCTCATATGGGTGCTCTCTTATCACTCAATAATTCGATCAGGGCGCGGGGGTGGGGGGTGGGGGAATCCAACGCGTTCAACAAAGAGGACGATGCTTCAGGAGCTCATCTCTATGACCCTTACTCACTGTTGCCGTGTTATCGACCGGGGCCAAGACGCAATCAGCAAGGACTGAAGAGGCTAATGTTTCTGGATGTTACACAGCTGTATGAAACGCTTCCAGAGATGTGACACTCTTACCTCACTGAGGTCTGAGGGGGAACACCAGCCATCAAACGGCTTCATTACCACAAAAACTAAAAGTGGGTCTGTTTTAAACACACGTTAGCAAATAGCTATCCGTTATGGCCAAAGCCGTTAAGTAATGATGAACAGTTTTGTGACACATTAAGCTTGTTAAACAGAGCAGTTTGTTCATGACATAACCAATGTAATGGTAAATATCTTTAAATCACATAGCACACAGCGAGGGTGCAAACATGCTGTAGAAACCTCGCCTCCAAATCAGGCAGGAAGGAAAAAACAAGCAGCTTGGGTTTCCCTCTCTGCATCCTCTCAGCATTCTGCTCTCTGGACTGCGAACACCCTAAAGGACATGTGACCTTTTACTTGGGTTGAAGACAATGGCCATTCAGTCAGGCACTCACTGGCATTCGACCCCACCCGGTGCGCTGACTTCGAGCGGGTTTTCAGCAGGGGGCCGGGTTGTGCACCAGCCACGTCCCAGAGCGTCACATACCCAGGCTGTCTAAGTGATGTTGGTGCGTGAAGGAGGGTTGGGGTCAGTTCATGTTCACTTCAGTTCAAATGTAACCAAAACTGCAATTCACATGATAGTGACCATCTTCATTCACCATAACCACATGATAGCAGGGCTGCACAATTATGTCTAAAATGATAATCCTGATTGTTTTGCTAGACATCGTGATCACAATTCAATTATGATTACTAGTCTTGATGATTTTGGGGAGGGAATGCACTTTTGGCAGATTAAAACCTATTTTTAACTACAGCATGCCTTGAAAATTAAATGAAATGTTTCAATATAGCCGATGCTCCACAATTATTAACTACTGAAACGAAAATGTACAATTAGACAAAAGTAATTGTGCTGATGGTTTTTGAGTTTTGAAAAACCTCTGCTTCATTTAAGTGAACGGAAAGTGAACTGACCCCGACAGTGGAGTGCTGAACATTAGGATTGATTTGTCCAGAGCTAATGTGTGTGTGTGTGTGCAGTTCCCCGTGGTGCTAACCGTGGCTCTGCCGGGTGGGGACTGATGCTAAAGAAGCTCCGGGACACGTGTTTTTGGTTCCCTCGCTCCCTGCGGCTGATGCAACCCTACAGCAAAACTTAGCTCTGGAGGTCGTCTGCCGCCTCAGTCAAGGCGAGGTTTCCTCTCCCTTTCTCTCCCTCTCTCTCCCTCCCTCTGTGAATAAAGAGGCCGACCTCGTGAATCCTGCTGGCTGACGTAAATGAGCTGTAGTTAACTCGCATCCTGTCTGCCTTGGTCAGAGGAGCCGCAGGCAAAGCAGCGTTTCATAGCGCCTGCCTCGGTGACTCGTTCACCCTCCCTCGGCCCGGGTCGGCTCCTCGCCCCACACTGCATCTCATCTCTAACCAGCCAGGACATTGTGTCCCTGACTGGGGGGGGGAATTCAAAGAGGTCTGGCCTGCATGACCAGCAGAGTAGTGGACCGCGCACTGTACAGTGGGAGTAGGCCAGAGTCAGGAGAATGGCGGGAACACGGCTATAAATCTAGGTTACGGTTATTGGGCAAGTATGACGCCTCTTGAAATAGACATCATGGGACAAATGAATAGAATTTAGTACGCATTGCTTTGATTGAAGTCATCTGAGGCATAATAAAGTTGATCCTTCCTGAGCATGGTTCATTGGAGTAATTCCCGTTGCATGTGTGAAAATGCTCCAAGCGTAGAGAACCAAATCAGTCTGCTGTTATATAAAGAGGTCACACTGGAGCAAGTGGAATGGTTTCACCTGTGCAGGGGGGGGGGGGGGGCAACCCATCTCTCAGCACAGAGTTTAATGCCATCTCCATTAGATGATCATATTTGTGCCTCGAAAAAGGCAGAGAGAAAGGACCCTCGTTGACTGGCTCCACGGCGACTTGCGGGTTACGCAATGGCACCGAGCAGGAGGACTCAAGAAATGATGTTACATAACTGACAAGGCGCATTCATACTGCCAAGTGGAAAGCAGGGTACTCTAGCGTTGACAGAACAGAGGAGGGGGAAGAAAAAGATATTGTGTGGATGTTTGGGGTAAGAGGAGGATGAAAGAAGTGTGTGGGAAATGGTGTGCTGCTCCGCACCGTCGGGGAAGGGTTGAGAGGACGAAGGTATTCTGCCCCCCTGAAAGGGCAAATGGGAGCGCAGAGACAGAAAGAGCCTTGTGTGAATAGAGACGTCGTTTCTCATTATAATGCATGAGGCATTTTCAGAGTCTCCGTTTAAATAAAAGCAAGCCATCCCGCCCCCCCCGCCTCCCCGACCTTCCCCGTACTTAAATTGAGAGGAAGAGGAATTCAGGGCCTGGGGCAAGACCAAGTGATTGAGAAAAACAGAGTGAAAGTGGTGAGAGAGAGAGCGAGAGAGAGAGAGAGAAAATCCCACAGCAGAACACCATTAGTTCCCATTAGTTTCTCGTTTGGTCACTCAGTTGCACCAAGAGCCACTGCTGACATCTGTGATCCACGAGAGCCAGTGCTGCCGTTGTTGTTGAAGGGACGAATTCAAGTCTGGAGATGGGAGGTTTAGTGAGCCATGCTGAGTCGTGTCCTGCATGCACTCTCTCACACGCTACCGCTGTATTCCCACTGGGTCAATGACCTGGTCACATGTCAGTCAATAGTCCCCAGTGTATTCTGAGTATCTGCACTGGAACAGATGCAAAGCCACAATGTGAACACTGGGAATACGAGTTCAGCTAAACCTACAATTGGAAAAAAAGTAACGTCTCAACATTCTTTTAACGCCGGCACCACGTCTGGGTTTCTTTTTTTTATGTTGTTTCTTTGAGTCTCTGAAAATAAATCTGGGAGTCTCAAGAGTGAAGACATAACTTTATGTGGTCGACACTTCTGAGTGACTGAAAAGAAGAGGAACAGCTGCGAGGAGGGGACAACAGTACAATCCTGCAGTCAACAATTTCCTTTAGGGGCAATGAAATGAAACCATCTGACATCAGCTGTCCAATAAAGTACCGAACGGGAAAGAATAAAACATTTCCCCAAAACCAAAGAACGTTTCCATTACAGACAGCGGCTCACCGCTTCCAATTGACATGACGTTTCTGCAGAGGGAGGGCGGTTAACGCCTAGCCTACTAATTCCAATATTGGGCAACGCCAGCTGGAGGACCAGGTGGGTACACTGCAGGGTGGGCCAATCCCTGCTCTATATAGCAGACCATGAAACACTCTTTCTCCACAAGAAAAACAGAGCAGTTATATCCTCATACAGACAGGAAAAAGACAGTTCAGTCTATCAACAACACATGTCCCACTGTGGATCAAAAGTGGGGTGTTTTTTTCCACTCTGCACCCTCATTCATTCCTGTATTCTGACTTTCACCAGTCACTCTTTCACTGGAGCTAAGTGGCTGAGAAGGGGACGTATGCAGGCGGAGCATCAGACAGTAGCGATCCGACATTCCTCACTGACATCATCTTGATGTTTCAGGACGTGGGCAGCAAAGGGCCAAACAATTCTCCCTCTCTGACCTCTCCCGTGAATCATCATTAACAGGCCACAGCCTCCCCTGCAGTGGCTGAGACCTTAATATTACAGTGATTAACTCCTTCCCTCCCCGGTCCTCCCTAGTTGTGACGTCTGCAAGCTAACGCCACCCCCCATGCTGGTTAACTGCTCCCAGTAGCCTCCCAGCATCATTCCCGCTGCTCTCCAGCCGACTCAGCCCCAGGCGCACTCCACCCAACGCAACACGCCCCAAAGCATGGTAAAAATAACTCCACTAAGCAGCATCTCAGTATGTTATATAAAAAAAAAAAGAGGAAATAAATCACTGAGGAGCTGTGACTCACTTACTGACATGCTGCAGCGAATTAAGGCTAAAAATGCGAAAGATGTGCGTAGTTGTATTTCAGGAAACTAAATCTTATTTGCCCACATATTATTCCGGTCCAGCGACTCGCAGGGACCCACAGGAAGAGCAGCAGCTGTGATGAGCGCTGCCACTCCTGTTATGTAAGAGGGCTTCCATCCACTCACATAATTGATTTTGACCCCATGACAGCTCCTTGTGCTGCGAAGTGTAGGCAGGCTGAGCGCACCTAGAAATGAATTGTTTTTGTTCCAGCAGACGGCAAAACATAAACACAGGAGGAGATTACTCAGGGTTGAACAGGCCAGCGGCAAACGCGCCCTAAAAATAAATTCATCCTACCTGGAAGACTGAAAAAAGGGAGTACATCGCCTGCAAAGTCAGAAGTCTTCAATTATCAACAAACTGAGCTCTTTAATTTACCACTTTTCAACTTAAGTGTGTGCGTGCACCTCTTGGGGCGGGGGGTGTCACCGCAGACCCCTGTTATTACGAACGACTTACTCAGTGCGGCTACATGTGAATCAACGCTCTTTGCCCAAGTGGGTGTTTTGTTTTGCATCTTTGTTTACAAGCAGGTTTCCTTCCTACTGACACAGCGTGATGTTACTATGCTCCTCTATGAGTGGGCAATTTCAGCAGATGGCATTACTGCACTCTTTGGCAAGGGCACCCAGCAACCTCGACAGGCAACTGCCAAGCTTTGGATATTTACCAAACACAACAAATCTAAAATGGCACAGTCTCAAAATAAGATAAATCATTTATAAAGACGGTGCAGACGGAGAATGCTTCTCATCACAGAAGTTACATTTATTCTATCTGCGTTTAAAATCATAATTCAGTGAAATGAATTGAATTTTTTCTCATGTGGCCAATGTTTACATTGACCCCGTCACCTCTCCAGCTTTTGGTTTTCCCAAAGTTTGTCTCTGTCAAACATTTACATTGCAAGGCATCGGGTTGACTCGCTCTTATTCTGAAGTAATGCCTAATCTAAGGAATGCTGTCAACTTTACTAATGGGAAGAATTCCTTTGGGAATTTGAGGAAGCGTTTACATTTTTCCCACCAACGGTACACATAAATCAAATCATGATTACAGGCACGTTTCAAGCTGGACCAAAACTTATGAATGAAATTTGTATTTGTAGATGATATATCATTCGAAATGTATTTTGGACACTGGAAATACGTTGGAAATTCGACTTTTTCTACAATTTCTGTACATTTTGTAACACACCATAATGTTAAGTGTATGTGAAATGTTTTTGTTTTTTTAACCGTATAGACATAAAAGACACATCCAACTAAAAGTTCTGTCTCATAACATTGTAAATACCACCAAGAGGTTAGCCACAACAACACTGACAGTGACAATAGTGGAACGACCGTTAGTTACCGAGGGTCCATCAAACTGACGGTTGATCCCGTATCACGAGTATCATCTTGCTAATGAGCGGGATCACCATCATGTGCTGAAAGTAATTTCAAAAGCTGAGAGCAAAGCGGCCAGCACTTACCGAAATACACCGTCTTGTCACATTTGGGACACTTCGAAGCCATGTTGCGACGTTGCAGGTCGAATGAAAGTGTTTTGTTTACTAGAGCGGCGTAGACTTTCTTCTTCCTTTGGCTCTCGAGAGCAAGTGCCTCGTTCCGTGCACAGAAGCCGGGAGCATCTCCTCAGATCAGCGCTCCTCGTTTTGCATAGCCCCGCCCCCCGCCACGATGCCCGTGCTCAGGCTGCCTTCACGTGCTATCAGGAATATCAGATAGTGGAAGGGACGTCAATAGGCTGGTAAAAAAAGCTGGTTAAAGTGATGTTATTTTTAGGCATCCCGTGTAAAAAATTGTTTTATGTTTCTATGTTTACCGTTCATTTGTAACCTGTAGCAGCATTTTGTCCTCTTCGTCTGACTGCGATCACATTTAAAACATCTAAAACAATTCCAAACCGTTTGGGGTTTGTCACATTAGCTATCCCTTTCATGGAAGTATGGACATTTAGTGGTACTGCTTTTAATTGTTCTCTTATCTGATGAAGAGCACTATGCTTGAAACATCACCTGTCTGGGTGTTAATAAATATACACAGCACGAGAATACTGATCACTCGACTTTTGTTCCGTTCAACGAAACAACAGCTACCAAAAATACTTTGAGTACTTTGAACAGGGTCCATTTCGTTTAATCCAACGAAAAGCACTTGGACCCACGACAAGGCAAGTCGAATCTACAACCTTGAAAGTTTAACTTTTGCGTTTACGAGGAGTAATTGAAGGCAGCACCGCTCTCTGTCCCAGCTTGCGGTCAGTCACAACAGACTCAGGCGAGAGAGCATTTGGGCAGCCGGTGGAGAAGTAAGGGGGCACCCACTTTCCTCCCCCCTTTTCCACTACACGAGTAGGCAGTGTTGGGTTGGACTACAACGCGCTCTTTCAGCGTGAGTGACTCGTAGGAATTTGTTTGGGAAAGGAAGACGTTGAAACGTGGCTGGGGTGGATCGGCTTTCAAGAAGGCTGCTACTGAGGGAGATTGCCGGAAAAAAAGAGTTCATGAATTTCACCATGGCTTGTCATTACATTCACTTCTAATAATGAAAAGATTCATTCATATGACTTTATCAGCGGTGTGTGTCTGGTTCTTTCCGTAGGGCCCCTGGGTATGACTGAGGTCACTCTCTTTCACACATCAGTGCTGTCTGTCTGTCTGGTGACACAGTGCAGGTCCTGGTCCATTCAGACATTCTTCTGCCTTTCCCACAGCTGTGTCTAGGCTGATTAGCACCCCGTCGGCATGCCTGTGACCCGCCGGCATGCTTCCTCCTTATCTCTGAGCTCACTCTCCTAAAAAGCATTAAGCATCTCAACGGTCGTCTGGGGAGTCTGTGCTAAAAATTGTCCTCCCCAGACAGAGTTTGGACAGGAGCGTAGTAGTGAAAGTATGGTTGTGACAGCCGATAAGCACTATAGTGACCAACAAACGAACCTTCCAATGAACACAACAAGTCCAGCTCTTATAGAGGGGGCCCCAGAGTCTCCTCCCATAATTCCTAGCTGAGCCCCTGTCACCATCCTTACATTTACAGTGGAGAGGCTGCCTGCCTCAGCGATGACGGCGTGTCCTCCAAACAGGACAGGGGTTCATTACCGTTCACCTCCACTGGTTTGCTGTGGTTGCAGGTTTGTTGCCAGTCCAGCTGCGGTGCACAATCAGAGCTGCTGAGAGAAGAGAAGGTCAAATACACTACAGAGGGAAACAGAGAGAAAGGGGAGGCAGGAGGCTGAGATTGAAGAGCCCGTGTTTTCTGTAGTCCTCGGATCAGTGAACACGGTGCTCGCGGCAAAGATGAGAAGGATAAAAGAAGATGATATGATTCCCACTATCAGTAATGTAAGTGTGAATGTGAGGCAGAGCATTGCTGAAAAAGAGAATGCGTGATCAGCAAACCAAAAGTTTAAAAAGCTCGTATTTGAGTTCTTGAAGAGCGGGAATATATGGGGCAATAGGATAAGGGATGATGGGCGAGAGGATGGATGCTCCTGGCAGGCTTGCTCTCTGGGGCACTGTGCCTTGATGCTGGTGAGGAGTGGGTTAGACCAGGGGGACTGAAGTGCATGGACATAACCAGGTCACTAGCTTTACTTCTGACTTCTCTCTGATCCGGTGCCTGATCCAGACCCACACTGCTCCTGCAGTATAGATCAGACAGGCAGCACCACAGGGAAAGACAGGCGTGGAGAGAACAGACGTGACGGGGGAAGGAAGAGGTGGTCCCAGAGGTCCCACAAGAATTTTTGTGTTGACAAAATTTCTTTCATAGGCTTAACTTAGGAACAAGGCCATTGGCTTGTCAAGTCAACTTTATTTATATAGCTCTTTATTTACAAAGCAGTCTGTACCAAAGTCCTCCACAAAAAGCTCAAAATGCTGAGAAGCTCTGAGGAAAGAACAAATAACAATAAGCCATTTGGTGGAAAACTCCATAAAAGCTCCATCCAGTACGATGAGTGTAAACATATTGAGCATGCATGGTCCTGGAATCAAACGCTTAACTCTGGCAGTGTTGGTGCTCAACCCATTGAACTATGAAGAAGCAGCCAGGACCCAGATCTGTGAGCCAGCAACCAGCAGCAGAAGTATACAAATTCCTACAGCACACCTGCCCAAAACACCCCTCACCCCCTTAATCCACGTGGCCCACGGCCAAACAGGTGCCAGAGCTGCCTTTGGCCCCCAGACAGCAACAATCCAGCACCTCTGTCTTCGGTTCCTTCCTTCTTCCTTCCTGTGTCTGCCACCCCCACTCTCCAATACACACTCACACATTCCGCCTTCACAGATGCAAATGCGTAAATCCACGTGAGCCGTGTGACAACGCTACGCCGTTTCCTCTGAGGAGAACGGCCGGCCAGCCCCGAGCCCAGCCCAAGACCACAGCGAGCACGCCGTTTCTCTTCAGCAAGCGGGCACAAGTGTGAGAGCGGATACCGGATAATTTAGGTCAGATCGTGGGCTTTTGGGCTCTATTTCAGTGCACAGGGACGTCATCTGAGAGCCACAGACAGCTGCGGAATTTATTTCAACTTTAAGAGCATATGTACGGCGTGTGATTTGTGCACATGGTGTGTGTGTGTGTCTATGTGGGTGCGCGTATGTGTCTGAGGAAGAGAGAGAGAGTTATGAATTATTGAAACGCTCCTATAACACACACCGGAGCGCGGAGGTCGTTTTTAGGAACAGTCAGCCTATGTTTAGCCCTGCCGGGAGACAGGAGCAGCGTTGGACATCCTCAGCTGGGACGGGCTCTTGATAAGCAGATACGGAGGCTCGACTGTGTCCTAGTGCTCTTATCGGGACTCCAGGGGATTTGAGTGTTCAGTGATATGAGGGGGCAGATATCTTTTCTTACCGAGAAGACCAGGAGGAGGAGGAGGAGGAGGAGGAGGAGGAGGAGGAGGTCAGCTTCATCTGCTTTCTCTCTCTGGCTCTCGTCATGTGAAGGACCTTGCCCCCCTAAAAAGCGACTTTGTCCTCTTGCGTAGATACAAGCAGTTCAACAAAAAAAGTGGACACGGAGGTATTTCAAATGAGCCACGTAATCAAGCGAAACGCCGATGCGGCTGTCTTGTTGCCATAACAACCGGCAATCATTCATTATGAATAACACTCGGGATATTGTTTCTAGATAATACACCGCAAAATGTATCGGCTGTCTCATTAACTGTGTGAATCGTGCTTTTAAAAAAAAATCCCCCATAGGTCTACACTCCACGTCCAGCCAAGTCTGAGTCAGTCTCAGCATCCCCTCTACCCGGGTCCTTCATCACACCCCCGCCGGGCCTCCGAGGGTCTCAGATTCCACTGAATGTCATTTCCAGTGATGTGGGTGTATTGTTTCCCTCAGCAGACGTCGGTACCGGCCTCTTTAGGGAGGCTCCCCTGCCTGCTCCTTTCACTGCTCCTATTTTTAGCTGCCACATACAGTATATACAGTCTATCTGTCATTTACTACTTTGTGTTTGTTTACAATGTGAATAAAGGGGAAGCACATGCGCCGTGTTGTAGGGGTGCGGCCGGTCATGGCGAATCCCTACGGGGGCTCGGAGGGTGGTAGCTGCAGCTTGAGGGAGTCTTGTGAGGTTTTGATGACTCTACTTCCACCAGATCACATGCTCTCTGATCCTCCCTGCAGAGATCCCTATCATTTCTGAAGGAGCGTCCCTCTCTCCCTACATGGTGATGTTCAAATTAAGGGAGTTAGACTGTAAATACAGAGAACCTGGGCCACTCTTTCCTTTTACTTAACTAACTATTATTAACAGAGGAGCTATTTAGCGCAAGGTGATTTGAAGGTCATTGAAACATTTCATCTTGTGTGATTAAGATATTTATACTGAACTATTTAAGCCAATGTAATTAAGACCCATGTTGCTACATAACTGCCGACCTTTGCTGTTTACACAAAAACCCCCCCGTGGTTTGGTACAGATGATTGAATGTTCAACCAATTAAGGCTTTTCTGTTTGCCCCGCACCATGTTGCTGAAGGGTAACTGATTAATGATCAATACGTCCGATCAGTGATTCATTCCTCTTGATGACTCCAACTTACTCAGCGGGGGTATCAGTGGGGAATGTGCTGCGTGAGCTTCATTTATCCAGCACCAATCAGCAGAGGACTCATTCAACACTGCCAGACAGAGACAGCTGGTCAACCACATCAATCACACAGGTCACCTGTAGGTAAACTCACAGCTGATGAGAGCGTAAGGCTTTATCACAACCAGTATATAGACATAGAGATGCATGTGAGTTTTGTTTCAAAATGAGGCTGTTGTCTAAATGCTGTTAGCACAAAATTCCAATACATTTTAAAGGATAATAGATAACTGGGGTCCTTGGTAATGATAACAATTTACACAACTGTAGCTTCTGTATTTTAGAGATATCTTCAGGTCTTGTTTTTTCCCATGTTGGATCTTTAAATGGAAACAAACAGACTTCATATCAAGCCAGAGGGATGAGAAAAGATGCTTGCCTGCAAACCCCCGGAGGGACCGTGTGTCAGCGTCTGTTCTTTCACATGTCCACTATCTGACAGGAACTCCCATGCTACATCTGTCCAGAAAAAATATCAGTGACTGTGACAAGGTCTTGCCGGCTCGGCCCTCTAAGGCCCGGATTTCATTAAAAAAAAAAGATCAGCGCTGGAAAGTTTCTTTACCTCACAGAGTTAAACAAAGCCTGCCTGTTTCTTCCACGTGGCAAGGGACATTTCAGATGTTAGCTGCCCTACGCTGCTTCGGTCCAAGTCAAACTGACTTCACTTTAACAGTTTTGTTCCACTTGATGTAAAGAAACCTGCTGTGCACACTGAAGTGAGCTCTTGTGGTGTATAATTAGACTCTCAAAATGGGTGGTGGTGCAATGGAAAACATAACCTCGTCCCCTAAGAGGTTCCTCCAGGTCCCAACCTGTTGTTAGGGGCTTGTGGGAGTGGAGTTTTACCGACCCCACTTCCCTGCTGTCCTCTAACTGCCATCCTAGTGTGGAGCTCACTGAACCTACAGTGGGATCGCCAGTTGCATCCATCTCCTGGGAAACATGTACCAACCTCATGAAGCATTACCGGGATGTTGATCCTTCAATAGAGGCTTTGCAGTTGCGTCACAAACGTCCAAGCCACCGCGGCTGGCACCATCGTGGAGGTCCACTGACGTTTGCAAATAATGACAAGCAGGTTAGAACAAGAAAGATATCTGAAAAACTGAAAGGACAAGAAGTTGTGGCGTTTGAGTCGGTCCATTCAGTGGTAAGAAACATTGAATGGTCTGATGAGTAGATTTAGGTCACTGTGATACAGTAAATTATCGTTTTGTCAGCTCTTGCTCCTTTAGTCCTGGTCTCTGCTCCAAATCACTCCACCTGGTAGGTTGAGAAGCTTCAGTTAACCTAAACAAACATTTGCTTGTTAATTAGCGAACTAACCAGCAGGTTCATTTAGCAACTTAACCTAATGTTAATGCACTGGCCATTGCAGCACCAGTTAGCCACTAGTCATGTAACGTTAGCTATTGTGCAAATCAGAAAGTTAGTCGGATGTATCAGTACAACCAGTTTCCAAACAAAACAGCAGAGAAATCAACCTTGTCTACTCAATACTTGGAGCTGAGTCGTAACTAGAAATGCAAACAGCTGTTCTCTCGCCAGTGGCTGTGGACCTCCAATATGGCTGCCAGACGTTGTGTGACGTCAGCGGGCTTCAATAACGTGAGAGTATGTCGATTTTCAATCCAAGCAGCTGAATTCACTGATTAGCACATTTTCAACCAGAGAAGGAAATAATGACGAATCAGCTGATTGAAACCACCGTGTTATCACCTCAGAGCCTCAGCGTTCAGCCTTGTACACACTTCTTCTTTCTGATAGTATACCTATATAGTAACACTTTATAATAAGGGTACAATGTTTTGTTTTATTTCCACAATAAAGGTTTTGCACCTGGTCGCCTATATGGATTTATCTTATTAAAGGTAGGACATCTGCTTTGGTTGTCTGAGCATATACTCTCCAAAATTGATCATTTAGCAATCTAGGTAGTGCACCACATTTAATAGGCTGCGTTCGATTGAGTCTGTGTGTGTGTGTGTGGAGAGAGAGAGAGAGAGAGAGAGAGAGAGAGAGAGAGAGAGAGTCCATGCATGAGTGTATTTATGTCTGGCCTGAAAACACTAAACAGAGAACGCTTCACAAGTTGCTGAATCTGTGCTCGGGGTGTGTTGGCATCAGTTGATGTCGCTGCAGCCTGATGGTGTCACCCAATAAAATGGCAGGCGTCCCTGTCAGACAGAGATTGATATTCAATATCTGGCTTTCTGACGCCAGTTGCCATTCCAATGCCGCATTTTTCGCGTCTGAACTTTGTGGTTTTCCTCACACCGCCACTCTCGCCTCACCAACTGCCAGTTTCTCTCTGAAGATGGAGAGGCATTTGGAGGTTTACCAGCTGTTCCTCAAATGAACGTGTGGCTCTCTCCTGGCGGCTCCTGGTATTCTTGGCACTGGTCATCTTGTGGTGGAGGGAGGCTCTCAGTGGCAGGATTCCCCTGCAGGGTGGGGCAGATGGAGGCAGGGCAGGGCAGATGGAGGCAGGGCGGGGCAGATGGAGACCTTGGCTACTCAGGAGGGGTGGGGTGTCTTTCCAGTTGCCATATATTTCACTGTCTACATCCATGTCTCACACAGTCTCACTATCCCATTGCTTCTTAGTCTCACAGTTGTTACATCTCCATTCGGTGTAGGTCACAGTATCACTAGCCCACATGTGCAATATGGTTAATCCCTTTGGATTAGGGCCATGGTTTCTTGAGAGGATTTCAAAGTGTGGCTATTTCCAAGTGTCTGCAGCCACGCCATGCAGTAGTGGCTCTTCAGAAAGGCTCTCCGAGTTGCTCTGTTTCATAAATTCCTGATGGATTTCTTTCACCACTGTTTCCACGGCAAAATGGCTAGTGTTAATAATCCACCCAATGGGCAGACACATGCATGCTTGATCACAGGCAGACAGACAGACAGACAGACAGACACACACACAGGCAGGCAGACAGACATACAGCCTTCTTCTAAATCTGAAATTACACAGTACAAGAGAAGCACTAATGAAAGTTTGATATATGCTGTGTCTGAGCTCTACAGACAACATGTCTGTCTGTCGGGCTCGAGGCTGTCTAGAAATTCATAATGGATCAATTACTGAAGTGTCATTTCCGCCATTAGGGATCGTTGCATTGCGGACCATTTTTTTTCCTCGGCGTGACTGCTCGTACGGGAGCATTTGAGGACAATAGAATAAGATGTGTGAGCGATGCCCCCTGCTGGTGGAACGAGGAAACTATAACTTGTAGCACCTTGCAACAATGGCTACTGATGTTAGTCAATTCGGAACTGGGATATTGATGGTTCCTTCATGGTCTAAAACCTGAGTCTGTATTCTACATTAGCTAAAAAATGTCTGCTGATGTAAGTATCCACCTGTACACTAAAGCAACTCTTTCTATCAACTCGACCCCATTTTGTCAAATGCGGGACAACATTGCCTCCTGCTGTCTGGTATACGTAAATACATGCTCTGGATGATATTGTGCACAATTACTTGTGATAATTCTATCTATTCAGTTGCTGATATTTTTAGCTGTGAAATCCGTCTGACAAATCCCATACAGCAAAGATTCCCATTGAAGAGAGTCAGCGCTGCCTCTCACCAAAGCTAGTACTGCAGTGACTACATGGAGTCTGCAATAGACAATGATCACGTTTAGGACGCGTACACCACCAAATCATGACGGCAAATATGGTACTAAAGTGTGACTGGATAGATTATAACCATTGAAGTATTTTTTTGTCATCTGTGTATACATGTAGGGTCCCCATACTCACAGCTCTTTCATGATGGTGTTGCCTCGGAAGTGGGCTGCAGGGCTGAGCGGTTTTGGTGCGGCTTTGAGTGTGCAGGGACTGTTCGGGTTGCTGTTGGTACGCCGAGATACTCCACGGTATGAGTATGAGCAGCTCACAGTCACTATGCTATACTGCATGAGTCAGAGCAGGGGGTGTATGAAATGCAGTTATTCTGACAAATATTATGATGCTGGTTGAAATATCATTGTCACTAACCTGGCTGACAAGGACGCCGTGGGCAGTACACTCCTTGTCAACTTGCAGGGAACATTGTCACCGTTTCGATACTAAAAGTAACTGGGCAATCGCCTTCGTTTTCTACCGTTAACGCAGAATTGTGCTTACGTACAGTACAGTTTGCCAGCTAGGTGTGGAGAGTATTCTAACAATAGTGCCATTACTGCAATACCTCCCATAGAGTAACTGGATCCAATTGCAACCCCCAGCGAGAGAGCAGGAGACTGAGGAGGAACAATCAAAGAAATGGAATGGTTTCTGTCTGGAAACAAGCTTAATTGATTTCCTCTGTGCCTTTGTCTCTCCTGTGTATTTATCTGGTAGATGTAAGAATGGAGGGAAAGAAAGAAAGAAAAAAAGAGAGACAGAGAGAGAGAGAGAGAGAGAGAGAGAGAGAGAGAGAGAGAGAGAGAGAGGCCATCAAAGGTCATCCCTCAGCACTGCAGCCACAGCAAGCCGAGGGGAGTTTCTGTGTCAGGCCAGTCCAGCTCCACAGACTCAGATCCATTAGGGAGAACACCTGCACTGTATAGGGGTCTGCCTGCTTGTCTGCCTGCCTGTCTGCTTGACTGCAGTAACATCTGGCAGAAGAGCAAGTGAATTCAAAAGGGACATCTGCACAGCAGTGAGCAGCCAAGCAAACAAACAGCCCTAATGGAAGCAACCACAGTTCCCAAATACAAGGCTACATTGTTGGACACCTATTTTCCTTTAATTAAGACCATATTAAGGATTGGCGCCGTTGTGTTCCCCGTTTACTGGGGGACATTAGAAGAGCTTAAAGGGGAAACTGTCTTGTGTCAATGAATTTATGACACATGACATGTGCACAGAAGCGAGATGCAACAATACCACATGTTTTTATTCTACCAAAGCAAAGTCAATTTGCAAGACCAGCAGACTAGACTAGAATACTGCACATCACACACAAGCAGGCAGCGTATAAAACAACATCCAGCAGTTGACAATACTCTGTCATGATATTACACAAAATTATAGTGCACACCAAAATATAGTGCACACCGCACACGCGCACACACAAAAGATCTCGAGTTTACAATAATTACAGTTGGATCACATGCTTGCACGCACACACGCGCACGCGCACACACACACACACACACACACACTCTCTCTCACTCTTTCTCTCTCTGTCTTTTTCATATGTGAGAGTTGAGAGACACAGTACAGAATTCCTCCTATGCTGCATAGTTCCAGCGTTGAGACTGCACACATGAGCAGGAGTGCGTACTGTAAGCAGCCGTGATTGGCTCAGAGCGGTCACGTGACTGCAGACTGTAGTCCCCTGTGTTAGGGCCATGGTAATTGAGGCTTCCATATGGTATAGATCAGATGTAGCCTTCACCACAGCATTCCTCCAGCATGGACGCTCTGAGCTTATATCCACACCGAAAACCCAGCTAATCAAACAACTACCTCTGAGGGGAGAACGGAGAGACAACCCCGGCTTCGGATACAACACAATCCTGCCTTTCTGTCTTTCAACAACATCCACTCTCTCTCTTTCACTCTCTCTCTCTCCATACTGTGTCTCACTTCTATAGCACACCCTCCACAACAGACTTGTTTTCGGCGGGAACAAAATAAACACGTCACAAGACAAAGCTGTGTTCTCATTAAGCCCAAAGGATCTGTGTTTGTGGTAGATATTAAAGCTGGGAAACAGCGCGTGGTCGCAGTTACTCTTTGTTGCGAGAAATAATACCCCATTTTGTCTATGTCAGATAATGCCCGGAGATGTAAACTCCAGCCCAGTTTCTTTTTGGCCGTCCCCATGCATGTGGTGCCTGTGGTTGTAATAAGCTTGATAGTCCTAAACCTCTCTTGTCAATGAATTACACTAACCTGCACTGTGGGATGCTAATACTTCCCCATACTAAGCCACACCATCTTTTACTGATCAAAAGGTTTCAGCTACCACACCTTGCTTTTATTTATGGACAAAGAATAATATATATAGATTGAAAATACTGCAACTAAATGAACAATTAAATATATAACTAAGAATCTGTCCTGTGAAAATGAACTATAGTAATCCTATAATATGCTTTAGAAGGACACATCAGCAAAATATCAGCAAAACCTACCAATAGGATAAACATACCACAGAAAATCCTACTGTTATACCACAGGAGATTAAGAATACCATAAAATGCAAGGCCTCTGTAAACGTACTCTTGAAACACTGTAGAGGGGGTTCTCAAACGTTTTCATGTCAAGGACCCCCAAATAGACACAAATTGGGCCACGGACCCCCAGGATGTCCCCCCAAGGGACCCCCACGTGGAATTTTGTTGTTGTTGATTTAGCATTGAATTGTATGGGTTAGGGTTAACTGTATTGTAGGTGGGGGGAAAACAGTGGTGGGAGTGAAACCTGACATTTGTATACATTCTCTAATTGGGATAATTTCAAGAGAATTAAATAGTAGTGCAATTAAAGTACTTCTCATTTTCATGTGAAGGACCCCTGATGGTCCCCGGGCCCCACTTGGACACCACTGAGTTAAAGGATTTGGGATCACAGCATTATTTTTAGACTGGGAGGTTGGATCAGGCACAAGGGCAACTATGCCGGATGAATAGTCTCTTCCTCTGGGGAAACAGTATCCAAGTTTCACACAGGTTACCAGGTGCCAGACTTTATAAAGACCCATGTTGGTCTTCTTACTCAATAAAATAATACTAATTCATTGTTTCAAAATGTAATTTGTTACTTCACTTATTCCACCCTGGTAGAATGGGAGAAGACTGGCCATACTTTTAGTTACATACGTTTCCGTTACTCACCCAAATCACGATTTCATCGTTTTACCTAAAGAATCGCGATAACTTAATAGTGACCTGTGACGGACCTGGGCAACCAAATACCGTTGGTGTTCAATGCTCTTGCTTGCGTTTCCTCGATAAAATCAAAGTAATGAGATACTTAGACCCAGAGAAAGTAAACTTTTCTTCCTTTTCGTATCTAAGCGAACTAACAAGGGAATAATTCTGACAAAAAGGAATTGGAGGAAGGGTATAATCATCGTTTTTCAGAGTCAATCTGATATTGCTAGCGGAATGGCGCGTTAGCAAAAGCAACGGCTTATTTGTTTTGAATTCGTAACAAAATAAGTTAAATTTACCTACTAATTCGTTACACTACTCTGTGCGGGGGAAAGTACGGGGTCACTAACTCGGGGTAAATGCGTGTACTGTCTCTTTAAGATCCCTCGGCTAGTCTGCTTCGTATTGATCAATCCACCATTTTCCAACACACAGCGGCGGCAGTGCTAACACAGCTCCGGCAGCGCGAGAGAGAGAGACACCCCTCTACCTGGAGAGGAAGCCAGGGACCCGGGGCAGTCATGGCAGCCAACATGTACCGGGTTGGAGGTAAGCGGGACAACATTTTAGGACCTTTCCGTATGCTTTAGGGCGTCCTCGCCATGATTCGTCGAGGGTTTTTTTTGTACACAGCGTGGTCTATCTTTCCTTCCCCTCTTTTATTTCCCTAAAGCTAAAGAGCCTTGTGCTTCACAGAGGAGGATGAGGATGGTGACTGTGTGAGGAGGAGGATGGTGATGAAGAGTAGTGGTTCGCTACAGAACACCTCCCCGATTCCCGTGTTTCTTTTGTATTGTTTGTTGCAACTTGCGACTAACCCTAAACAACTAACTTCAATGTGACGATGCGCCTTATTCTGAAGTGCATTTGTGTTTCTAAATATTTAAGTTAACATGGCGAACAGCTTCCAAAAGTTTGGCGTGCCAGTCAACTATTGCTTGGGCTACACTCTTAATAATAACTGGTAATATTTCTTTGTGATTGACTGACCAGCAGCAACCTGCTCAGCCTTAGCAGGACCAGGGACGAGTGGATGCCCAATTATTTTGCAGAGAAGGAGCTGCAGGTTCTGGGATCAAAAAGTTATTAGTTACCCCCAAGACCTGAGATGGCAAGAGGGGGGAGGGAGGGGGTCCTAATATTATGTTCACTTATGTGTTTTTTCTTCATGCTTCTCAGGATTTATTTTCTGGACAGGTAACTCCAATTAATTCCTAATTAAGCTTCCTGATTTCCCCTCCCAATCACTCTGCTTATGTTTCCCTGAATTACATACCTTCAGGCTCTGGATAAATAGTCACATGGGATTTGATGAAAGCCATACAATAGCTGAAGTCAGCTAGGGGTTGGTTCGTGGGGATCTCTGCAGCTGACCTGTTCACCTGGATCTTTCTGATATGAGAAAGGACTGGCGAAGACTCAGATGTCCTACATAATAGATTATCAGTATTGCAGCATTTTGACTCCACAAGTTATAACAGGCTGCTGCAAAGATGTTTCCTTTCAGTTTGGGCACGATAAACTATCACCTTCACCAGACCAGTTATAAAGTGAAGGTGTGCCATGAATGCTGATGCAGCTAGCCACAGAGGGATAATTCGTCGATACGATGTTCGCCCGTCAACGATTGCGTTCTGCTCTTTGACCAAGCAAAATTTGTAATCCACGTGTTTTGGATATAAAGGTAGTCTGTTCTCCATGAAAAGGTTTGGTAATTGTGCATGTCTGTTTCATTCTGTGCCTGTGAGAGAAGGCAGCGGAGATGTACTGAGTGATTGATTACATATTGAAGAGAAATCCATGTGGAATGAAGGACATAGGTCTACAGGCGTAGTGAAACGGGACTGCTATGATTGGTTTTGGCTTGTTTCCTGCATCAAATATAGGTTCCAGTGAACGCCACAGCCTTCTTACACAAGTAACCTGAGTGAGGGAGAACAGGTTTAGGCCTACTGTAGGGTGGGACATAAACAACAGCCAAATGCTGGTAAATTTGGTATGGTACCTCTTAGGCAGGTAACCAATTAATGCTTGGCTCTTTAGTTTGGTCTAAAAAGCTATCACTTGTTGATAAAGTTATGGATGCAATCCCTACCACTGCACTCTGTAGATTAAAATTATAAAGTGTTTAGTTTAACGCTATGAAGTTGTACTCTTGTACTGTAATATTATAATATACTGACAATTTATTGATTACGCTTAGTAGGCTTGATTGAAACATTACAAATCGGCCTAAACTAATCCGTAACCAACAACCACAATAAACCAACATGTAAGCATAGTATTATAATATTATTACAGTCATAAGAATGATTTAGAGAAGAAACACTGACTGCAGTTTCTCTGAGCCGTGCCTCTTCCACCAGTATAGACCGTCATCAAAACAAAGCAGAGGTCTTCTAAAGATGGCCGACACTTTGCAAGACAATGCTGGTTCATCTCGGAAAAGCAATGACTTCCCTTGTGAGTGAAGCGTGGACAAAAGCTGGCTCACAGGGCCTTGATGTCTTTGTTTTACCACGCAGGCCACAAGCCACTCTTCCGTTGCTTGCGGTGCTTGTTCTCAGCGCTTTCCCTATACGCAGGAAAGTGTTGGTGACAAAGTGCATGCCGCAAGTCTTATCATCACCTCGGTGGGAAGAGAAGAGAATGTTTAGCCAAATGTTTGTGTCCACTGGCCACAGCAGTTATTGGATTCAAAAGCTGGACCTTCAAACAAGATTTTTATAACCGGTTGTAGGGGAGAGGGCTCGAGAGAGAGCACACTTTTGGATTGTTGAGGTGAAGGCCATGGCAGAACTCAACATTAATCACCAGGACTTGCTGCACACTCAGCTCCAACACAAAACATGTCTTTGTCAGGGTAGCGACGAGGATGGCAATATTGTTTTGCTGGGACATTGGGTTTTAATGCATTAAATACAGTATTGCATTGAGGCTATTGGATTGTGACGACTCCTTTTATGATTCAAAACCTATTAAAGGTTATTAGTGTTGACAAACCTACAACTTGACAAACTTTGTCATGGCCCGGGTTTATTTTGTTTGACTGGTGTTGATTTCCCACGCTGCCGGTTGCCTCTCTTACAGGTCTGGTAACTATACTCACAGAAGGAAAATCTGAGACCTGCTCGTTGCCACGCTGACAAGTTTAGGATGGCTCAGTTGGACAAATACATGATAGCTACCAGCCAAGCTCAGCAAAGATATGACATCACCATTACATTTCCAGTGAAGCTAACCTACCTACAAAAGTCTGAGTTTTTACTGCAAGCTTGCTGCCCCGTAACTTTCTTTGTAGGAGAGGCATTTTTCAGAATTCAAATTCTGTTCACTCTCAGCCGCCTGAAGGCCCTAAAAACGGTCGTTTGAGTTTTGTGTTAAAATTATGCCCGTTCCGTTATACACCACATTTGAATAAGAACAAGCTGCAGTGGCTGCTGCAGCACTAACGCAGGATGGATGCGTGATGGGGGACATATTCACTTGCTACCTCCGTGTAATAGATAAAAATCCCTCTCTTCTCAAACATCAAATAGTAGAGTTAGATACTTTTAATTCCTGAATTTTTAAGCCATGAGAGGAATATCCTAGATATTTTTAATTCTGGTATTGAATGTAAAATATGTCTCGAGTCACAAGAGAAGTAGTGAAAAGACACTTGTGGAAGACATGTATCTATTGTCTGAGGCTAGATGTCCACTCTGTTAGTCAGCCAGGAATGAAGGGAGGGCTTGCTAGGCCAGATTTGGGCCTAGGTAGTGGCGTAGGCCTAAATCTCAACAGACGTGTGCTGTTCTATCTAGGTTGATCAAGCATGTGAGAGTGAAAGTGAGCGATATCAAAGTGTGATAAAGAGGTGTGGGATTGATTCAGCAGGGGATTGAATTACCTGCGATTGCCATAGTAACCTCCATCCATACGATGTGTTTGACAAACTGAGCCATAATTTGTCCTGTGGTTCTTCCTTTCGACAAACATCTGTCTGTGTGTGTGTTGGTGGGGGGGTGCTATGTGTGAGTCTGCATGGACCAGTGTGGGTGGATGGTCACGTTCTCTATTTCCTGCTTCTTCCTCACTCCTTATGCCTATAGCTCTAGCCTGGCCCTTTTCATTACTCTCGTGCATACGCTCAGGCGGCCTTGCGTACTTGCTACCGGTGTCTCTTTAGCATGGGCAACGTTATTAATTCTGAGTCGTCGTTGCGGTACGTTGACAGCACAGACCGTCCAACATGTAGATGTGATCATGGGCAGGTTCATGACAGGCTAACCAAAGTACAAATTGGATGTGGTTGACTGATAAGATGCAAATGCGTGTTTTGGAGGGGGACTCATGAGTGGTGGACGAGTCTAGGCCCTGCCAATGGATTTTTCCGCTCTTAGTTTGTATCCATATGCCCGCCTGTCCGACTGTCTGTCTCGTCTCTCTCCTGTCTCTTCCCTTCTCTCTCATTTGTCCTCCTTCTTGCAATTGTCCCACTCAATCACTCACTCACTGGATGCCTTGTCTGTCTCATTTTTCTTTTTTCTCACTCTGCTTTTTGCTCTGTTTGCTAACTAAGCCATTTTTCTCTCACTAACATCTCTGCCAGCCTGTCTGCTTATCTGTCTGTCTGATAGTCTCTCTCTCTCTCTCTCTCTGCCCCCCCCCCCCCCATCATCTTTTCCCATTCTCATCATTGGTTCTGTGTGTGTCTCTCTCTCTCTCTGTGTCTCTATCTGTCTGTCTCTCTGGCCTGGTTTGAATCAACCCAGCAAACTCCCTCTTTTGGGGCTCAGCAACATGCCTTGATTGGCTCTCGCAAAATTTGACTGCACTGTGACATCACAGGCGCCGGAGCCTGCTGATTGGCCGATACTGGGAGTGGGGGATTGAGGGGGGGGCGCACGCGGGCTTAGACGGCGGGAGGGCTGATGGGAATGGAGAGACTGAGTGGCGCTGCCTAGTGCCTACAGGCCCTCTCTCTCTCTCCCTCCCTCACTCTCACTCTTAGCCTCTCTCCTGCTTGCTCTCTACCAGGCTTCAGCTTCTCACATGGTGGAAACTCCAACACTCATACAACCCCCTCTCGACTGTCACTCTCGACTCAACCCTTTTCCTCTATAGTGGCTTTCTTCTGTTGGAGGTGGTGGAGTGGACGAGAGTGAAACTTCTTGTTCTTCATTTAAAAAGTGATTTCCAATCTTGTACCTTAAGATCCCAGACAGGAAAAAGGGGAGAGAGCCCAATATCCCACCTTCACACCGACTCTGTGTGTGCCGTGAGACCAATAGACACATGCCCTCACCGAAGAGTGTGTCTTACTGTGTGGTGATGATTCACACCCAAACCCACACCAAAAATGAATGTTTGTCACGTGGCTCTGGTTTCATCATTTTGAAATTGTCATGACATTTTTTGGCTCATGATTAATGGATCCCTCGGAGCTGGCCGGTGTTAAAGGCCGCAGTTAAGCGTCAACATTTCTTTGGTTTGTCATGATTCCCATCTTTATTTTTCAGTGCGAAACAACTTTTTGATCTGGGTTCTTTTGAACATTGACAGTTTTATTCATCCAGGGAATGTTTTTGCGCATGCGTGCTCTTTCAGCACGTGTGCTAGCAATGAGCAACAGGGAGGTTTTTCTAATTGGAAAAAAAGCAAGAGTTGTGGACCTTGTGGACTATAAAACGCAACATCTCTGCTGCATTGCATTATGGTCTATTGACGCTACTGTATATGGAGAAATTGGTGCCTCTTACTCTTCTACAATGGATCTCTCCCTGTATGATTGTTGAACGTTGGTGCAGAATGGTGGGTCTAGACCTTGCTCTTTTGATTCTGAGGGACTGACGCCAAAACCTGACATTTACCGCTGGTCATTTAGATAGCTGAAAAAAATGTCTGTTATTAAGCTCCATCATAGCTGTGTTGGAAATATCTCAACATGACACCATGTTGTCTGTGTTGGGCCAATTATCCGCAGGAATAAGAAAAATACACCACCAAACAACAAATGGACCCAGAAATGCGAAGTGTTTTAGGGAGGATTTGTCCCTGCTTTGCTCAAGGGAACCTCAATCATGATTGTTTAGTAAGGGGAGTGTCTCATTTACTTTACCAACCCAAATGTTCCCAGCCGATTGGAAGCGGCGACCTTCTGGTCACAAGCCCCCCTCTCTAACCTCTACCTCAAGCCTGCCGCCCCTGCATTGTTGAAAATGAGCAAGTCAGATGTCTTGTCTTCATTTTCTGTCTCGGTATCGCTCAATTTCAAGTTGGCCTATTTGCTATTCAGCAGTGGGACAAAGATGTCACATTGGCAGCGGAGTCTAATGACAAGCCAATGCAGGGTAAAGAGTAGACAGGCACGGTGTGATGTGTCTCTTCTCCTTCTCCTATTCACACAGTGATGTTGAGGGTGGCGAACGTGTGCCTGTGGTTTCCAGATGTAGCCGTCATAGAAATTCTACTCTTTACATGCTTGCTGAACTACTGCTGAGCACCCACACAACGTATAGTTAACCATGCAGTACCGATGCAGGGTAGGTTCAGCGGTGTAGGATGCTAGAATGTCTGCGCAGATGCCGTACGTCTCGGCATGATGGGTGCACACCTGAACCAGTTTGTGTGAGACAGAGGAGGTGCAGAAAAAGAGGGGGGAGATGGAGAGCGTATCCTGAGCGGTTATGCTGGTGGTTTCTGGGAGATCTGGGACTGCGTCGGTCCAGTCAGCAGGGGCCTGGGGGTACGGGGGGGATGGGAAAGGGGAGGTTTCGGGTGAAGGGAGGATAGCTCCAGCTCCAGGCAGCCTACCAAGTGTGGGGTATAATCTGACAGCACTCAGCCAAGACACATGCAGGGCTAAAACCAGGCACCCCACCAAGACTGGGGCCTGTGGGGACGTCCTGGTGAGAGCTAAGCCTCCAATGGGCCTGGAGCGGTGCCATGAGACGCACGCACACACACACACTTTCACAATAATGTAGATATGCAAGCTTGTACACTCAAACGCATATGCATGCACACACACACACACACACACACACACACACACACACACACACACACACACACACACACACACACACACACACAGACATGTGCGTGCTTACACACAAAAGTGGGGGTGGGTGGGTGGGAAGAATGAAAGGAGCAATAGGACAAAGAAAGCATGAGGGCTGAGGAAATGCAAGGCTACAGTGTGAATGGGAGGTTGCAAGAGCCAAATGTGTGTGTGTGTGTTTGTGTGTGTGCTTGTGCGTGTTGTGAACTCCAAACATCTCATTCAGTCAGACCTCCCAACTACAGCTGGAACTGCTGTGTATGAAATTAGCCTAATCAAGTTAAACCAACATTTGGTGGATGTCTGTGTTGCACTTTCCTCTTGACTAATTAAGCTGTCATAGTTTGTTCCAACTGGAAATCACGCTGAATGGTTGGATGACCTTGCAACGCTGACTGACATTCTCTTTCTTTCTTTCTCTTTCTGTTTTCCTTTGCCTTTCTCTTCCTGTTCTCCAACTCTCTCATCCTCTGCAGATTATGTTTATTTTGAGAACTCGTCCAGTAACCCACTGCTGATCAGGAGGATAGAGGAGTTGAACAAGGTGAGTGAGTGTGTGTGCGTGTGTGACTGGATTTATAGCCTCCGGCTCAAACGCAGCACCGATGCGACCTTTTCACAGCAGTATGCATGTTACTGTCTAAACCTGCACTGAATCTGTTGGAGTGAGATTGAGGACATCAGATGTGTGTGGGTGGAAGAATACAACACTGATGTGATTTTTCTTTCAGGATTTTGGGTGGACATACAACTCATTTATTACTAATGAGAGATTTTGTCATTTTGTTAATTTTTCTTGCGTTTTGTTTCGATTACAACCCTTTAAAAAGTCAGATTTGAGCCTGTAAGGTAAAACGACTCTCTGACTCAGGCTCTCTGTAGGCTGTTTCTATTTATTTGTTTTTTAGCTATTTCTTCCTTCCCTTTTGGCAAGGAAATAGAATTTAGAATTGTGTTTTTTGTGGTAATTGGAGGCTGCCGGTATACTGAAGTGCCCTGTGATTGCGCAATAAAAAAAGACTCACTTCCCATTAGGGTGTGAGGAAAAATATCAATACAGCATAATATTGTGATGATTTTCCAAGTTGCCATGTTGCATCTATAATTTGATGCTCAGGATCCATAAACCTTTATTCACATTTGAAGGAATTCATGAAACACCACATAATCACATTCTTGAAAATGTTGTTCTTGAAAATGGGGGAACAAAAGGTCACTGAAAGATGCTTGAAAGGCCATGAATTTAGAAACTGATCTGTAATTTTTTTTTCTTTTCTTTTTTTTGTTGTTATAATTGAGTTAGACATTTATTGCCTGAGTGGATTTAAGGCTACAGTATTATGGCTAAAGTGATAATCCCAATTATTATATAAGATGAAACTTGAATGGCCTCTGTGGCTAAATTGGGTAACTTGATAGATACTGCGATCATGATTGTTAATAACATTGAGATTATTACTCATCTTAATGATTTCACTAACAACATTATTTTACAGCACTTAATGCATCTTATATCAATATTTTGACTACTTCCAATTACAGCCGCAGCATTCTAGGTAAAATAAAATGTTTCAGTATTGTTGATATGCCAGTACTTTATGATTGGAACTTACTTGGAAATTACTTTGCAATATGCAGTGTAATTCGATTATATACAATTAATGTGCAGCTGTAATGGGATATTTGTTTTGTTTTTTATTGCACTGAAAGAAATAAACGGTGACAAGTAGTAATGGTAAAGATAGGTGAGTTTAAGAATTTGATTATCATATCTTGGCTCAAGTATCATGATGATGTTGCACTGGAAGCCGTCTGGTGATTCCCAACCTGCCGTCTACTACATTGCTCATCCGAAGAAGGAAAAAAGAGGTCTGTCTCTGTAGACTAGTAACAGGTGCCCAATGCCTGTCCCAGGCTGGGCTTGGGTAATATGGAGGCTGTTTAATGTGATTGACACAGAGCTCAGACTGAGCCTTCTGCTCTGCCTGTCACTGTCAGTCTCTCTGCTCCTCGGGGATCTGTCTCTCCACCATCAGGTTCGAGATGTAGGCCTAGAAAGTATGGAAATGTGTGAAAAATAATCAATGACCTTAACAAGAACATTACGAGTTTGGGAAAATGGGTCTGGAAATGTAGTAATAATAAATTTCCTTTTAAACACCTTGGGAGTGTTTATATAGTGTGCGGACTCTAGTGAACTGCTTGCACAAGTTATTAATCAGCAAAGTATTAAAATTCAGGGCCAGAAATGTAACTAAACTTACTACTAAAAGACAAAAAATACGTATGAACCTGCTACCGGTGGCTCTCAATCATCATGATGAGATGCATGGGTGAGTTATTATGTGGCATTTCTGTGCAATAAATATTTATGTTTGCCTTGGAAGTTATTTTCTAAATGTGCTGCAGCATCTGCACCTTTTTCTCTGTTTCTCTTACAAAAGTTCACAACACCCACACTCATCTCATATTGCCGCCTATATTTCATTCATTTTCTCGCCTTTTTACCCTTGTCAATCCTTCTCTCATCATCCCCTGTTGTCTTCTCACTTCTCTAAAGGCTTATATACCGAGTCAGGTTTCCAGTCTTAACTACCGTGCACAGCCTCCACCCTCTGAAAAGGGTGTACTCTTTAGGATTCTCTTCATGAATATGTTATCAAAATGTCAAAGGGAATCATATTCTTGATTTCTTTCTTTTTTTTTTACTTCAGTATTTTATATTGCGTCTCATGCAGCAAAAATGCATTTGTGACGTTGGATGCAATTGGATGCACGCGTCACTGTTGGAGACTTAACACATATTAAAAACTTTGTAATTTGTTGGGAAAATAATTTGTTAGTCTCTCATTCAATCACAACAGCACAGATGATTTTAATTTACTGCTGCCTTTCTCAAACAAGGACATGTGGGGGGAAATTGGATTTTAATGATTTGATGACTAGGCGTAGTAGAATACCACCCATGT
The DNA here is from genome assembly GCA_034670385.1 of Hoplostethus mediterraneus. Taxonomy (NCBI): domain Eukaryota; kingdom Metazoa; phylum Chordata; class Actinopteri; order Trachichthyiformes; family Trachichthyidae; genus Hoplostethus; species Hoplostethus mediterraneus. The sequence goes on from JAXDDW010000007.1 coordinate 10,781,728, forward strand.
CTCCAGTGATGATGGGGTGTCTCCAACATGTATTTAGAGATATGCGGCTGACATATTGCCTTCATTTGCGTAGTCTTTCTCACTCCATCCATCTCTTCCTCTCTCATCGTGTCTCTGGTATCTGGTAGGGCCGGAGCTCCTCATCCAATATTTTCACGATGTTTGGGGAATGATAGGATAGTAATGTGATTGTTAACGATATCAGAATTGCGGTTTATCGATATTGCAATTTAATATCGATCTACTGCTATATAATGTTTATGATTCCATTTCTCTTTTAAGTGACTGCTGCAACAGTTGAAATAACATCCCTTCAGGCAATAACATGTTGGTCCATTATATGGACCACAAATCAGTTTCTAGATGAGCTGTTATGTTTTGGACTTTCAGGCTTTCTTTCCAGGACAATTGCTTTCCCTTTTCAAGTGATATTTGATGGAACATTGTTATCCAGCCCCTCCTTTTTCGGCATTGTAAAATAAAAGTATTACAAACTTTGTATCAGTATTGTATTAATGGGGAAAGTAATGCAATATTATACTGGATTGATGTTTTAATAATATTAAGTTAGTTTAATTTTGCCCTGTGTTCCTTCCCTATGTCTCATAATTATCTGGCTCCTAGGACTGAAGAGACCTACACCGACAAACCACCAACACACCACTCTGCCCTGATCACTGAAACACTTATTGATCGTGATTGGGAGACTTGCTCTAGTCTAGCGCTGCTTAAAACTCTCCTCACCCGTGTGTGTGTGTGCGTGCGCGTGCGCGTGCGGGTACTCTGTGCGGCACCACTTGTTGCTGTGGTAACGCCGATTGTCTCTGGTTTGCAGACAGCCAATGGGAACGTGGAGGCCAAAGTGGTGTGTTTTTACCGGCGCAGGGACATCTCCAGCACACTCATCGCCCTGGCAGACAAACACGCAAGTGAGTGACTGACAATAACCCAGCCAGCAAACATTCAGCCTCAGATACTCCAAAACGCCGTCCAATACTGAAAACAGGACTTGTTGAGTGCCCTTTAGTTATTTTCCATTGCAAAGATGTTGTAATGCTTTCATATCCAGTAGAACAAAAGCCCAGAACTGAAACATGCAACTTGAGTTGTTAGGTGGTTGGATTGCCTGTTTGCACACCAGATTTTCTCATGGGACAATAAAGAATTGAATTGAGCTTGTGCACTGTGAGAAGTGCTAGCACCTCTTCTATTAGGCCTGACTGTAGACTAGGGTATATCAATAAAGGTGTGTGTGCGTGTGTGTGAATGAATGTATTTGCCTCATTCAATGTGTCCGTGCTTGTTAGTGTGGGTGTGTAGCCCGTACTTGAGCATGGTGCTGTTGGAGGTTGGAGCAGGCTCTCAGTATCTGGTGGTGCTGGCAGGTGGAGACTTTGCTGCTGGGCTGAACTTCAAGCAGCACTGTGTGGGCTTATAATGATCCAGGTACCAGACCATTTTCTCAGAGATAGAAAAAGGACAAATGATTGGTAAGGGAATAATTCTGAGAAAAAAGAAAGTGAGAGAAATGCAAGCGAGAACGAGCCGGTGAATTAAAGATGGCGAGTAAGAAAGGGAGCGTGCCGAAAAACGAGTGAGTCACAGGTAGGAAAAGAAAGTGTTGCTTCAAGGCTAATTCCATTCTTCACTGACCTGGTCTCCTCCCTAGTGGGCAGCTTGAGCTGATGCCCTCTGGGCGCTGCTTCAGAGTGTCTAAACTCGAGAGTAAAAGAACCGGGGATACATTTATTCCCACTGCAGGTGACAGATTGCTTAATTTGCACATGACATGATGTAGCCTGTTTTGCATGTATAAGAATTGTATGTATAAGAAAGTATTTTGTACTAATTGGCGACAGTTTTGCGTTGAATGGAACTACTGAGTCCCTCGATCATCTTATCATCTGATGTTTGTCTGTGTGGTAGATGTGCACTTAGTTTCTCAGTTGAGCAGATCTCCAGTCTGCAGCCCGTCTTCTGTCAGGCAAGACTGCAGACAGCGTCCACTCTGCTGGGTAACGCTGCTAGCGATCACCACGCTGCTCCGTTTTCAATGTAACCAGGGTGGGAAAATACCACCACCCACTAGCCACATGCTGATAACTTTTGGCTGTGGCTGGTAACTTAGTAATCACTACCACCCACCTTGACATTTAACCAACTATCAAAATGCTGGTCCTTTTTATATTCTAAACATGTAATTGGCTGGTAAAATAGTTTCTGGTAAATATTTGAGATTTACAAGCCACTGTGGAGGCAAATGTTACTTTCTGTCATTGAGTACAACACTGCTACCAGGGCAAGCTGAATTTCAAAGGTTTTTTTTTAATGTTCAAATAAGGGATGTAGACCCACTCGGACATGACATTTACATCAAATGTAATGTACGTAAGCTGTCGTATCTGGACCTTTTGTAAAGGTTTTTAAAAGTCAAAAAGTCACTTAAAACTGAGGCGTGTTTCATTTAGGTCACTTGACCAGGCGTAACAGCAGGGCTGTCATACGAACAGTGGAAACTCTGCCATTCTGGCAGTCCAAGCTAGCAAAACCTACCGCTAGACTTTGGCTGGGTGTGGTGGGTTAGATGTTGGCTCTTGGGGTGTGAAAGGCTCTGTGTGTGTGTGTGTGTGTGTATATATGTATATGTGTGTGTGTGTGTGTGTGAGAGAGAGAGAGACCCTAACCACAGCGTCTCAGTGGAGGCCTGCGGCTATATCTGTGGCAGAAGGGGATTGTTTTTTCTATTGGACCACACAGCATCAGTCTGGAGTGTGTGTCTCTTTAAGACCCGCTATGTTTATTTTTGAGGAGTGTGTGTGTGTGTGCGTGTGCATGCATGAGTGTGTATTTGTGTGTGCATGCATGAGTGTGTGTTCATTGCCATGTAGGTTTGTGCTGAGCTCGTGTTCGTATGTTCGTGTGTGTTCACTGAAAACATGCTCAGCGTGCATTCATGGGCGTCCATGTTCATGTGTTTGTACTCTATGGGTGTTTGTGCACATAAATGTGAAGTGGGATGCTACATTCTCTCATATGTGCGCAGTACTTTTTTCAGAATTTGCTTCCTTTGCCATTAATTGAGGAAGAAAATGTTTGGTATCTGGTGATAGTGATTTATTGTTGTATTTATTCAACATAATGCAGCATTATAACCCCTCTGTAGACCCAATTATTACTCTAAAAACTCCAAAAAGCCATCGGCACATGGATATATCAGTCAGGGCCTTGTTTCTCTGTGTATAGTAATGTTTGTATAGCCTATTCCTATATGGGCCTCCTGGTTCTGGCTGTGCTCTGCCAGCAGCAGTTCGGTAAGGGGCTCCCAGACATTTGCAATATGTGAAAAATGCATGGCAGGAATGGCTGCGCGCACCGCATGGGTGTGGGCTGTATCCTGTGTGTGTTTCTGTAGCTGCAGCCTGCGTGTGTCTTTTTGTCTGTGTGTGTGTGTGTGTGTGTGTGTGTGTGTTGTATATGCATGGTGTACTTGAGTTTTTAGCTCTGGGCCCTTTCACGGGAATTGCTGGAGGGGTACATTTAATTCAGCTCCGTTATGGATCAGTGGAGAATGGCGGTTGAGCGCGCGTGCACGTCTGTGTGCGCGCATGTGGGTCTTTATATGTGTCTGCTGTGAGTCATTGATCAAATATTTTCCTTGCTGAGATTCATAGCACTCCCTCAATGGAGCCTCCGACTCCGCCCTTACTCTTGGCCCTAGCCCCTCCCCTGTGACCATAGCAGCCTCCTAAGTGGTTGGTTACAGTGGCGGACTTGGCATTTCACCTCCCTGGCCCCTCCTCTCAGGCGTTTGAATTTGCCATGACTCAAACTTTTTCTCTATTTTTGAAATGTGGCTCCTAGCTGCCATAAACAAAAGACGGCAGTGCTGCCAGTGAACTGATTCACAAAAGTAGAAGCCTAGGCTATGCGGAACAAGCCGGCAGCGCTCTAACGAGATGTGTATATATATTAACCCCTGCTTTCTTAAATTACAGCTGGGGCCCGAAAGTGGGTCATACCCTGCGTCTGTTGGGTCATATGCCATTCGCTTTATGTTTTTATCCAAAGCACCTTACAATACCATCAGTGAATACATTTTTAGCATGGTTGTTTGAACAAACCGCTAACCTTGGCAGTATTAGTGCCATGTTATACAGAAGCACTCTGCATTTGACAAGATGATACGTGATATGTTGTAATGGGACGAGGTCCTAGGGTGAGAGGATAAAGTTCTCATTTGCATCCGAGGCTGAAAAGCTTTAGGAACCACAGCGTTTCCCACTACGATGATTACAAACAGGAGGTAGCATTCCTCCCCTGTGGATGCGGTTACATATGTGACCATTATACCTAAACATACCATAGAGGTTTTCTATTATAATTGACAAATCTCAAGTGAAACAAATCTGGAGTATGGGGCAGTCATGCTTCAAAAATGCTTTTTTCACTTCTGTGTGGGTAGTTGTGTTGTGTCTGTGCTGCGGCAAACAATTTTGGTTCACCTTTTTCTTGGTGAACACAACAGCCGTTGTTTTTGATAATCGGCCACCTTTCACTTCTCTTACATCTATGGGAGTCTAATAATTCATCTGCATGGAGGAAAGATCCTCCCTTCAGAAACACGATGCACCTAATTCTCACATAATCCCTGCTGATTGATACCAGCATACTGGGATTCTGTTAATTCTGAAATATTTCAATAGTTGTCATTATCATCTGCTACTGTTATAATATTCATGTTTGAATTCCCAAATCTGATCACTCAATATGTGATACTTGATCCACCATACTCCACAGCTCCAATGACGAACTGAGCATCAAACTGGGTGGGTCTGCACTTCCAACTCCAGGGCAAAACCCAAAAGCAAAACCTATGTGCAATTCCACACTAAGGTAGAAACGAGTCCCGTTAGTATAGTTATAGAAACCAACCGTCACCCCCCCCCCCACCCCCCCACCCCACACAGACCATCATCAGATGATAAGATGAGCGAGGGAATCAGTAGTTCCATACATGCAAAACTGTCGCCTATTAGTGCAAAATTCACCCCTTTTAAAAGGTATGCACAGTACAGACTGTGTCTCAACTCCTGCCACCTCCATGTGGACATGCACTGTATCATAGGAGGAAAGTCAGTGTGTTAAGGTAATAACTCCTCACCTCCTCTCCTCCTCACCTCAGGCCAGCTCTTTCCTCTCCTTTCCCTCCCCTTTCTCTCACTTGGCCTGGTAAGGCGACTCATTCATCAATAATTGATAATTGGTTGGGACAGGTGAGATGGAGAGGCAATTTGTGGAGAGTATGGTGTGGGTGCGCTGCCAGCAGATTGGCTTGGAGGCTGAGAGGAGAAAGAGGACTGAGGCTGGGGAGTTGAGTCGCTACTCAAGGACACACAGCCAGGGGCCGCTGGGCAGAGCCTTCCTGCTGATGTACCGCTGCATAACCCTGCCCTGCATGGGGGTGTGTGTGAGTGAGTGAACACAGATGGATGTATGTGTGTGCATGCATACACACAGTAACACACAGACAACAGCGCAATCTCTCCCTGTCTTCTGTCAGAGACCGAAAACCGATGTCTTAAAAAAGCACCTCTCATAAAATCCCCTGAATCATATCTTATATCTCCTTGCCCATATTTTCCCTTATCTTCCCTTATTCTAGCTCTTCTTTCTTTTCGTAGCACTTCCTCTTACAAGATCATTCAAGGGTCACAGGAACGTCATCGAGGCTCCAGGCTCCTGTTGGCTGACTGTAATGTTGGTGATCTAGGAATTGAAGCTTATTTCACTGTTGGACTCATTGTTGGTGGATGTCACCGAAATACCTAAAATGTTAAAGTACATGGAGCACGTACGCACAGAATTATGTACACACAACACGTTTCACACATGGATATGTTTGCTCTCTCTCTTAACAAACACACACCACACAGACGCACACACACACACACACACACACACACACACATATTTTGCGGTCTCACACATAGCTACAAACCTCTTGCCTATCCTGTTCTCATTTCACAATTTATTTATTTATTTTAACACATCTAGGCCTATATTGTGATGCTGATACACTGGAGAAGATGGAGTCAGGCCTATGCTGCATGTCGAAGACTGTGTGTGTGCGCTCCTGCTGGGCACTGATGGTGTGTCTGGTGGGTGCTGAGTGCCTGAGGGAGTGAAGCAGTACTTATTGATTTTGGCCACACATCTCTTCTCCTGAAAATCCCTTGATTGCTTTTGTTCTGCTCCCCGTCTCCCTCCCTCTGTCTCGCTTCCTCTAATGAAACTCCAAATGAATTGGAGCATGCGCTGACCGGTCTCTCTCTCTCCCCCCCGTTCCGCTTTCGCTCTCTCACTGTCGTCCTTGCTCTCTCTACCGCTCTCTCTCTCTCCCCTGCTTGTCTATCAGTCTCTCTTTGTCTTGCTGTCTCACCCTCCTTCCTGATTTCTCTATCGCTCCCTTCCCTCCTCGCTCTCTGTCTCTCTGTTTCACTTATACTCCTTTTCTCGTTCTCACTTTATAGGCTCTCTCTCTCTTCCTGTCTGCTGGTCTGTTTTTTTTTTTTTTTCGTCTGCCTGTGTTTGTTTCTCTTTCTGCCTCATCTGTCTCTTCCTGTCTCACCTTTCCTTATTTCCTCCTCCCTCTCTCTCGCTAGCCCCTCCTCCGCCTCCTGTTTTCTCCTCCTTCATCCCCTATAGACGAGGAAGAGAGCGTGTCGTAGAGATGTTGCCTACGAGCAGCAGCTGAATCTATTCTTATAGAATGACTCAGACACCTGACTGACTCATATGGAATGATAACCCTCCAACTAATCCCTCTGTCCATTCAATCTTGGCCTATTCTATTCTCAAGGAGTGTTTTTCATCCAGTGTCAATTCTTGCTCTCTCTAGACTCTAGACTTAATCTGTGTGTGTGTGTGTGTGTGTGTGTGTGTGTGTGTGTGTGTGTGTGTGTGTGTGTGTGTGTGTGTGTGTGTGTGTGTGTGTGTGTGTGTGTGTGTGTGTGTGTGTGTGTGTGTGTGTGTGTGTGTGTGTGTGTGTGTGTGTGTGTGTGTGTGCGCGCCAAGGTACTGCTGACATTGACATCTGAGAATGAGCACAAGCACTCGACACACACAGAGATACCACTGTAGTTGCCTATAGCACTGTTGTCTTTTTTTGGCTTCTCTGTGTGGTTCCCAGGTTCATAGTTTTTAATATACTTAGCTTGTTTAATAGGTTCAAACCCCCTCCTTAATTAAATGACCAGAAATGCAAACTGAGAGCAAAACAAGACACATCATTCTCTCTTTTCAGGCTGCTGGGGCAGTAAATCTAATATCCAACTTTATCCTGTAGCTCTCATGTTAGCGGTCGTTCCTCTTTTCAAATCTTTTTCCTTGGCTAGATTGTCCTTGAGGTAGACAATTATTTACTCTGCATTATTGTCTTTTATATTTTTTGTAGGTAAGATTGATCCTTGAGCCTGAATATCCGTAGGAATGTGTAAGACACGCTTGATGTGATCAAAGAGCATAGTGGCTGCAAAGACTGCAGTCCGCTAGAAATGGGAATTCTCTGACAGACAGGAGATTATCTTGAGTAATGACATCATGGGAACACAATGGATGTGGTCCAGTCTGGTACCCAGGGCGTATTTGCAGAATTGGAAGGGGGAAAGCGTAGCGCGGTGTTTTGTGATCGTATGTGCATTTAGACAGAACGTGTGAGATGAGTTTGTAGAATTCCTGTTCGCTCACCAGTCTCCGTTCTCCCCGGGGACGCCATTGTTCCAGCTCATCAAGTGCGCGTCCGTGCGTGCGTGTGTGTGTGTGTTGCGCGTCTCAAGACTGCGAGTGTGCCCGTAGTCGATGCGCGTGCATTCCCCTCTTTCCCTGTGAACGTCATTGTTCCAGCTCATCTGATATACGTATGTTTGACCTTTGCCCCCCCCCCCCCCACACACCCAGGGGAGCTGGAGGAGGAGATGGAGAATCCCGAGATGGCGGACCTCCCCGAGAAACAGAAGCACCAGCTCAGACACAGAGAGCTCTTCCTGTCGCGCCAGCTCGAGTCCTTACCCGCCACACACATCAGGTACACTGCTGCACATTGTCCTGGTAACATACCATGAAGAGATATTTCTCTGTCTCTGTTTCTTCCAAGCGTTTTAGGTGTTGGCCCCACTCGGCACTATGCTGACATTTTATTCAAGGAGCACATCTGCTTCATATAATTGCAATACTTTTTATTTTTTTTAATTTTATCTACCTCCGGGATTCTGTGCTTGGCTATAAATGCTGCAATTCTCTGACCCAAAAGTTGGTGAATGATAATAATAATAACGTAATAAATGATGCCTTCCTATTTTGTGCTGATTAGAACAAACTAGGTTTTTTTTTTCGAGTGCTTTGTGAGCCAGGGCTGATGAGCAGACTGCTGTTTTAAGCTTGATTAGTTTTCTAAGGTAGCACCCGTGTGCAGCAAGGTGTTTGATTTATTGCTTTGCCATATCATGTTTGCTCCAGGCTGGAGAGGTATGACGAATTAGTTGGGGAAATAACTGGAATTACAGCAGGCAGTTGTCTGCTGTCCTCAGCAGGGGTAGGGAGTGACCAAGGTGCTATCCACAAACTGACCCCTGATTGCTCAAGTACCAGGGCAGTCTAATCAGAACAAAATCAATCTCATCATTGCGGGCGCTGAGGTGCCTCCTACATCAGAGTAGTTTCTTAGTCAAAACTACACTCTTCAAGTAAAACGGTCTATTTCCTACTTGTATAACACCAACTGGACTGTAAGCCCCTGTGCTGCCTAATATTATGTATTCAGATGTTAACCCTTCCCTCTGTTTCTTCATTCCTTCCCTTCTGTCCTTCCTTCCCCTCCTCCCATCTTTCTGTCCTTTCGTTCCTTCTTCCCTTACTTCCTTTCTCTCTTGCTCCCTTACGTCTCTGTCCCTTCCTCCTCTCCCACCCTTCCTTTGCCCTTCTTTTCTTCCACCCTCTCTGCCTTTCTTTCTTCCTGCCTGCCTGCCTGCCTGCGTGTGATTGGTTGATTCCAGGGGGAAGTGCTGTGTGACACTGCTGAATGAGACAGAAGCTCTGAAGTCCTACCTGGACAGAGAGGTACGTATACCAGTTCACCATCCAGTAACATGATGGGGTTTCCTAAATTGTAATTAGGTGTACTAGGTGTGTGTGTGTGTGTGTGTGTGTGCGTGTGTGTGTGTGCGTTATGAGTTTGGAGAGTCTCGTTGCCCGATGAATTATTCAACTTGTTGACCCAGAATGTTCTTTTCACATGCAGTAATGAGGAGACGAGAGACTAGCAGAGGGGGAAACTCACACACTTCCGTCTCCCTACTTCCCCAACTCTCTTCCCCTTCCTTTCATTCCACCCTCACATGTTTTCCTGCTATCTTTATTTCCCAGGACGCCTTCTTCTACTCGCTGGTGTATGACCCTCAGCAGAAGACTCTGCTGGCTGATAAGGGGGAGATCCGCGTGGGGAACAAGTACCAGGCTGACATCACGGACCTCCTGAAAGAAGGTACATCGCTTTGACATCGTGGGCTTTAAACTGACATTCTCGTCCGGAGCAACTTAATCTCAGAGTAGCAAATGAAATTAACTTTATCTGCAGGGGTTGTTTTTTCCTGTTGTGTAAAGACTTCTTTTGCAAGCGTATTTCACCGTTAATAGAGTAATCTCATGCATAAACAGTGCAATATGAGTTCTTTTTTTTTTTTTTTAGGGGAAATTTTGCAACTGCCCCATTCTCAGGAACATTTTATAAACTTTCACGAGCTTCATTGCCTCAAGCCACTGTTTATTTCCCCTCGCTTTAAAGTAAGTGAAAGTTTTTAAAAAAAAACAACAAAAAAAAAACTAATCCGGGTTACCATGGAAACCACAGTGCTAGCATGTTCATACATATCGAAGCATTTAGACTAGAAGGCCGATAATATCTATGCGCCGCACGACTCTCTGCTGTGAGCTCTTTGGCTCAGTGGAAGGGCCTTGCATGCCTGTTACCCTAACCAATCAAATATAATCCCACAGCAATGGGACAAATTAGGCAACATTATGTTGAAGTGTGTGCGTGTGTGTGTGTAGACTCCTGATCATTTTACAGACACCCAAAGAGGACGGAGAGAGCGTTGTGGTTTTTACTTTCTGGCCAAACTGCAATGCTGGAACTCTTCGAAAAAGCAAATTACAAACGTAGCCCTGATCCTAACCAGAACCTTCTTCCTCAGTGGTTTGTGTATATAAAAACCTTTTATCATGTTATGATTATTAGGGTTTAACTGGTGTGGGTTTTTTAGACTGAGGTTGCAATGGCCGATATTCAGTATTTCTGAATTTGACCATTTTAATGGCAAATAATTACAAGGATTAAGTGCCCTGAAACTCGCCATTGAAACCCACATAGTAATGATGTAAAATGTTCTATGTGGGTTGGCAGCTCCTTAAGGCAGGTTACTACTCAATGTTGGGGAAACTGGGATACATTACGCATTTTTAAATTAATAATTAATTTACAAAAAACATTATTGAACAATTAAATGAATCAATGAAAATAAGCAAATCAAATCTAATTCCATTGCAGATTTTACAGACTTTTTATGCAGCTGTGGTCAAGGAGGAACCTCAACCATATTGGTGGTGGATGACAGTAAGGCCTGTATTAAGTGTGTGTGTGTGTGTGTGTCCGTCCAGATGAGGAAGATGGCAGGGACCTGGCCAAGATGGAGGAGAGAGTCTGGGACCCCAGCAGCTCACTGACAGAGAAACAGATCGACCAGTTCTTAGTAGTAGCTCGGTAAGTCCAAACATTATGTATACATTCAAGCATCTCGAACATTTTCCAAGCTCCAGTCAGTCATCCTGTTTTACATTTGTCGAACTAGACTTTGTTGCTAAGCAATTTTAGCCAAATCAGTGCTCATTGGCTCAATAATGTAATGTTGCCAGGCAAATAGTACATCTGAATATTCTGTCAGGAAGCGTTAGATTTGGGACTCTGCAGACTGTAGTGGTCTAGCTTGTTTTGATAGATCGTTCAGAGGAAGACTGTCGGGTGGATCGTTTTTTCTAACCAAACACTGAATCTGGATCGTTGAGATGAAAGAAATATCCCAAACATAAGCGTGCTCACACTCACACACCTCTCCTTTTCTGTGTCCCCCAGGTCAGTAGGTACATTCGCTAGAGCCCTAGACTGCAGTAGTTCTGTCCGGCAGCCCAGCCTTCACATGAGTGCTGCTGCAGCTTCCAGAGATATCACCTTGGTAAGTGAATACACACACACACACACACACACACACACACACAAGCCTTGGGTTAAATGTGCATCACACTATAGGTGAAAAGTGTAGGAGTGAAGGATTACTGTTAATCAAAGAGTGTGTGTGCGTGTGTGTGTGTGTGCGCGCCGGTCAAGGGCTGTGTCTGGTTATCCTTAACAAGTACTCGGGGCCCCGGCAGCCTTGTGCGGGCCTATTCTGCTCCAGTTCTGATCCTCATATATAAAACATCCATGAGAGGCCTTCAAGCCCCACACACACACACACACACACACACACACACACACACACACACACACACACACACACACACACACACACACACACACACACCAAAGCCTTACACAGGGGGTGCAAACAATGATTCAAAGACTCAGCTTTGTTTTCCAAACTCTACAGACTGAACAAATAAAGATTTGTCATACTTGTCTCAAGTAGTCAAGAGAATTATACTGAATAAAACAAAATGATGCATTCAATTAACTATGGCCCAAAACCATCTGTGTACCGTGTGTGACTTACAGACCCAACATGTGTCCCTGATTGATTAATTACATGGTTCAATTTATTTGACAGTTTCATATTTAAGAATATGGACAGTTCCACTAAAATAGAAAAACCTTGCATTCAAAAACTTCAAATATCAGGATAGTGACTTTCCAATTTGTGCCCCTGATTGATTGAATTTATTTGATATTTTCATATTTAAGAATATTTAGGAATGAAAAGCATTCAGCTGCTCTTGGAGAACAATTAACAAAGCTTTAATTTTAAAAACAAAAGCCAACACTATTCAACTGCACTAGTCTTTGTCCAGGTTGTTCCACTTAAAAGGAAAACAACTTAAAGGAAATGGATTGGGTTGTCCAGTGTTTGAAGAATAAGGACAGTTAAAGTAAATTGTAAACGCAATAAAACCCTGAGAGTTATTTCCATCTCGTGTCTAGTTCCACGCCATGGACACCCTCCACGCCACGGGCTACGACATGACACGGGCCATCGCGGCGCTGGTGCCCCAGGGTGGGCCCGTCCTCTGCAGGGACGAGATGGAGGAGTGGAGCGCCTCGGAGGCCAACCTGTTCGAGGAGGCGCTGGAGAAATACGGCAAAGACTTCACCGATATCCAGCAGGATTTTGTGAGTAGGGAAAGGTTGGATAGTGGTGAAATTGTCGGATACCTCTGTGTCTGAATGGGGGCGCTTTTTAAGAGTATTTTAAGACATTTCCGCTTAATTAAATAGCACACACTGGAGATACGAAAGACATTTTGAGTACCTGGTAGACGCCGTAGCCTGCTCATCACCAGGATGCCCATGCGTGGGATGTCGAAAGTTAATTTCAAGATGAGTAGGTATTCAGTGGACCGTAATTGCTGCTTCTGAGCGCAGAAACCACAGAGACAGTTCTACTTCTGTAGCAGACATTTACGTTTCATTTCAGACATTTAGCCGATACTGAATAACTTTCAGCGACTGCAACAGTAGGATAAGTTAGAATTACAAAAACCCAATTACTGAAGCCACAGCACATACTAATAATAAATATGAACTTATCCCTAGAAACATTCCAGAGAAATGTGTCTGACCACATTGACTAAATACAAGACTGACTTCAAGGTAAAGAGAAGGCTGCCTCTCTGTTGAAGGTCCCAGCGGTCCTCTATGCCTTCAGTCTGGGAAGAATGGTGCTGCCATCACTGGAGTTTGCGACAATAAATTGTGCCATGCCGTCACTATGTGCCTCACTCTACCACCTGGTGGCTGGCTGCTGTCAGTGCTGCTCGGTCGGTTTCCACCCAGGCCATTCCCCAAACAACAGAACTAACCACTGTTATGGGTGGGGCCACTGCTGGCAACTTGACAGCTCTGTTGCCTCTCGAACTTCTTGGAGGGAACTTTACAATGCAGCCTCAACAGATTAAAATAGACTTTATAGTCAGTTGCATATTTTTCTGTCATATATTCATAGAAACTAATGTTTGTCATGGACAAGAGGACTACTTTTTTAAAGTTTTTTTTTTATTTTTATTTTTATTTTTTTAAGAAAAGCATGTGCGTTCTTTTTTAGCAACGCCCTGCTTCACATTCATTCAGTTACAAATATGTAACCTGTGAGTCACAGAGCTGTTGACCACTGAGCGACTGCACTGGAAATGTTACAGGTTAAGTGCATTGCTTAAAGGCAATTGAACAGTCAAGTGAGTGTAGAGCATAATATGAATATGTTCACTTCATACAACCAGATTTTCTCTGCCAGTCTGGATATCCAAACCAGCGACGTCCAGTCTCAAGCCTGCCAGCACCACGCCAGTAAATAAGACTGAAATAACGGTTATTTTTTCCATTCTCTCCTCCAGCTGCCCTGGAAGTCTCTGACCAGCATTATTGAGTATTACTATATGTGGAAGACCACAGACAGATATGTACAGCAGGTAACACCACACGTTATTCTAATAGTTTAATTCCTTCCACATTGATTTTGTCACATTTGATGATTCCCATCCCTGGTGAAGGCAATATTGCTCATCCTTATTGCCTCCTGAAGTTGCCCATGTGTCAGTAGCGTAGTTGCTTTATGCGGACCATCTGCGTCATTGAGGGAAGGAACAAACTTCTAATCACATCCTTCTTTCTCTCTCCTTTCTCCCTCCTCCTCACCCTCTGTCTCTGGTTCAGAAACGATTAAAAGCAGCAGAGGCGGAGAGCAAGTTGAAGCAGGTCTACATCCCCAACTAGTGAGTACCTTGGTTTGGTTTTTGTGAGGAATACTGGATTTATGAGTATCTGTCAGAGAAGATGAGCAACACTCTGTCCATTTGAATACACAGAGAAAACAGGGAAACGTGTAGGGAGTGTTAGACTGACCTTCTCAACAGGATCTCTGGTATTTTAAAGCTGGGCATTTGCTGCGGTTGTTAGAGCACCAGCCCATCTTTCTCTCTATTTGTATTCATGAAAGCGCTCACTACAGTATCAATGTAACTGCTGTTCCTGGCAGGAGGCTGATAAATGTTATCTGTTCTCTTGGTGAACGTACTCCGAGATAGCCAGTCTATTCTGCACTGACCCTGTCTCCTGTGTCTGTCCCCTACCAGCAACAAGCCCAACCCTAACCAGCTGAGTAACAGTGTAAAGCCAGCCCTGGTCAATGGAGCGGCGGGCACAGGGGCTGCCGCCGCCGCTGCCACCGCCGCCGCTGCCACCGCCGCCGCCGCCACCGCCGCCGTACCTCCCGGTCAAACCCCCGGCCTGGGCCGAGCCTGCGAGAGCTGCTACAGTAAGTAACACGTAACACTGTTGTCAGGTAAAAAAAACACACACACACACATAACTGCAATCACTGCCTCATCCTTTCTTGAATTAAAAGCTGCCATGATTATTTATGTGTCATGTGAGTTTCATGACCCCTGGGCTTTTGAAACCTGGCTTAATTTCCAAAATACATTGGTGTCTTTGAGGAAAGGAGCATTCGTTTCTTCCTCCCTGAAAAGCTTAATTTCTGCAGAGATTATTGGTGAACCAAAGCTCAAGTGCCGTTTTGCATTTTTGCTAGTTTTTCTGGATGTTGGCCACGTTGACATCTACATACTTGGCTGTCTTTTCTGTTGGTAGACTGCAAAATTGGTTACAACTTTCTAATGCTAGCAGGCAAAAAGGGAGACTGGTAACAATACTAGTGCATTAATTCTGCCCTGCAAGTACCAGGATGACCACGGTGGTATCTATAACAAGGTGTCCAATAGGATACCCACACAAAACTGACATCCAAGTGCTCACCCCCTAGACCGTGGTAGAAGAGGTAGTCACACCAGGTCCTGCATATTGGAAGTTCCTGTTCAGTAAAGACCAGATCATTCTAGACCAGTCAGAGTTTCTGTTATGCAAGGGAGTAAGAATCTGGAAAACAAAGAGAGATGAGAGGAGAGGAGAGTATTATCTGCCCCGCAGCAGAGTATTGTGGGAGCTATTTTAGTGGCTGTAATGAATTCAGTGATGAATGATTAAAGATTGTGCTTGTGCGTGCATGCACATGTGATTGTGTTTGGGATTGTGTGCATGTGTGTGTTGGTCTGTTACTGGGTCAGTCTGGTGATAGTGTATATGGATGAATCACACTTTCAACTTTCAAAATATCAAACTGGCCCACGCCTTCGCATACCCATATGTTCACCCGTGTGTATGTATGTCATTGTGTGCGTGCATGTGTGTGTGAACATGCAGCCAGCAGCTCCTACCAATGGTACTCGTGGGGACCTCCCAACATGCAGTGTCGTCTGTGCGCCTCATGCTGGACCTACTGGAAGAAATATGGAGGGCTCAAGATGCCCACCAGGCTCGATGGAGAGAGGCCTGGACCTAACCGCAACAACATGGTACACACACACACACACACACACTGCTGTGAATACTTCATACTTCTATTATATTATCTATTCTATTATATTCTACTTACTTTAATTCTGCAACCCTCCCAAACCTGACCCTTACTACGTTTGTAATCTTAACCCTTACACGCACACAATCACCCTTGAGTTGTTATACCTTTCACTTATATTCACTCAGTAACCCCTAACCTTAAACTTTGTCCACTCCCCTACTCTACATGCCTAACCTTAATCTGATTTCACATCTAATCCCAACCAACACTTACTCTATAACCTCAGGATGTAGTTCTCATACACAGAAGTCCCTGTAGCATTTCAACAAGCCAGGTTGAATCACACAAACAGAAACATAACTGAAACATGACCAGAGATTGTACCAACCTGGTAAAGGGTGTAGATTTTTTAGCAGTGAGTCCCAACTGAGTTCCAGGTTAATTAATAAGATATTAAATTACTTGTTGTTAACATTAGCCTGGCTGCGGTGCTGGATGGATGATATTTGCACTTTTGGGGGCATTCCAGTCCATTTTGCCAAGCGAGACCAATAAATTAAATAGATTTCAGATAACAATTTACTACAAGTTTTCTTCTGGCCCTGAGTCTCAACGCTAACCACGCTAACCCTGCTTTATATAGATACAATTAGCCAGTGTTTGGCTAGCCACCTGCCTGCCAGTCAGGTGATGATTTGCCCTTTGGCTTGCTGGTCCCATGAAACACTGATTTATATTTTTCCTCCTCCCACTTGTGTTTCAAGGCCCCCCAAGACACATTGCTATGAATTCACAGTACTCTGCTAATGACGTGGGTTCTCGTTTCTCGTTGTACCTCCAGAGCCCCCATGGTCTGCCCATGCGACACAGCGGCAGCCCCAAGTTTGCGGTGAAGACGCGGCAGGCTTTCTACCTGCAGACCAACGGGCTGACGCAGGCGGCACGGCGCCTCTGCCAGGACATCATCAGGCCACGCTACCTGGCCAGGCACCCCTACCTCCCCGTCAACACAGCAGCCATCAAGGCAGAATGTGAGGACTCAGTCACAGTGTTGGTTATTGTTTTTGGGAGGGAGAGGGGGGTTAATATGGTTTAGTTACATTTATTAGAAAACTCAAAAAAAAGCTTGCATCTCAAAATTACCAAAGGTGACAATCACATTTATTGACAATGGAATTGTAGCCTTTGGACTACAAAACACAAGACAATTATCCAGAGAGTAACTGTAATCGGCTTTACTTTGGTATTTCATGTGTTTTTTTTTGTTTTTTCTTTTAATGAGCAGTGAATTTCCCCACGGCGGGATCAATAAAGTCTATCTTATCTTAAGAGCAGTCTATAATGAGTATAATGTGCAGTCTATCTTCACTGCTTCACTACATAGTCTCACTGTATTCACTTCTCATTGACTGTGCTGTCCCATGTTGTTGTTCCAGGTGCTCTGCGGTTGCCAGATCAGTGGCCAAAGCCTTCGCCACTGAAACCTATAGAGCGTAAGCCTCTGGAGTCGGTGGTCCGATACCTAGGTAAGATGAAGCCATTCAACCACTGCATCGCTCACCAAGGTTGCATAATCTTCCGCGTTGGAGTTTCTATTCTCAGGCAGTTTCAGCCGGGCCTAGGTGTTGTTTTTAGATACCAGTTCTGCTTTCAGTACCTCTGTCATACCGGCTCTGAAATGGTACTTTTCCGGTACGTTTGCTTCTTCTTTCTTATCTGGAATACACGTGCATTCATTATGTAAATAATTTACTGTGCAACATTTGCCTTTTGTCCTTTTTAAAAGGAAGAAACTAAGGCATGGTTAATTAATATTTTTGTTAAATGCCTTTTAATAAACACGTAGACAAGTCTATTAATTGCAATCTATTATTTAGAATGCCTCAAAATCCAGTAATTATACTAAAATCCAGTATGAAACCAATATGTATTTTCTTCAGTACACACCTCTTGTTCCAATTCAACTGTTTGAAAATATTCTGTGCTGACTAAATTCCCTCTTGTGTGTTGTTGTTCTTTAATCCTCATTTGCTCCCTGCAGTCACATCTTTCATCTAAAATGACCTGCTTTCTCACCTCTTCCTTTTATCCCTTTCTCTCCCTTTCTCTTTTGTTCTGTCTCTTTCTCCTCTCTCTCTCCCCCCCTTCGACTCCCAGAAGCACACCCCCGTCCAGCCAAACCGGACCCCCCTCGTGGCGGGTCGATCTCCACAGGCAGCCTGACGCCCATAAAAGCCTCTCCCATTCTCAACAACGGCTCGCCCACCATCCTGGGCAAACGCTCCTATGAACAGCACAATGGACTGGATGGTGAGTGAGACATACCACGGGCTGGCCAGGAAGTGTATGTGTGTGTGTGGGGGTTCAGTTCACATGCAAGTTAGGTTGTTAGATTGGATATGAGAGTCTTTTATTGAAGAAAATCAAACTCCCAAATTGAAATATCACACTAGTAGATCATAGAAGAGGAGAAGGCAAAACACATGCTGGCCAAGGATCGAATTCCAGTCAATCTTCAATAGGGAGGAAGTATGAGTTCAATACATTTTAAAGTGATTGTAATTGTTTTTACATTTCAGCAAAATCAATCAAGCACAAACTGTTTTAACAAGTTATAATGTCTTTGTGCTCAGATCTTATAGATAATCAGTGTTGAGCAATCTGAAGCCACATCTGAGCTCAACTCCATGGCTCTAACACCCCAGTTGAGAACCACGGCCCATGGGTTTGTTGTGTGGGGCTTTTTTCTTTTGGGTTTATGCCCTGCTTTTCCCCCTCCATCATGTTCCTGTCTGATCCAAGGCTCTGCGTTTGTGTATAATGTACATCCGTCTCGGGTGAGAGAGGGAGACGGACCGAGAGGGTGAGGGAAAGCGAGAGAGAACGTCAGAAAGGGGGAGAGAGATTGCGAGAGGATGGGATCGGCCTTGCTGCTTTCGCTGGAGGCTACAGTCTGTGTTGTCATGGTAACAGCGGAGAGGAGGAGGACTTGGCAAGTGTATCCTGAGGGAGAGCAGCTCTACTGGCCTGCTAGCCCACCTCAGGCCCAGGCTGGGATAACACACTAGGAGGAGACCAGAGCTGGAAATGAGCCCGTTTACTGCTCTGTTGCTTGGATTTTACCTTTTTCACCCTGGGGTTTTAACTTTGATGTATTCTTTATTATTATTCATATCAGAGTCTTTCTTCATGTTTGTTTTAATAGTTAGAAATCAGAAAAGCACCATTGACGTTTCTCTGTTTCACCACAAAATGTAACCTAGTGAGCAGTGTAGTATTTCTAATCCTTTCAATTCCAATGTGTTCTGGATCTATTCCAACTGTTATTTTCTCATAAATTCAGAATAGAAATTAACTCTACTGGACACTGGCTGAAAGACTTTTCAAATCACAAGGGATTGCGAGTGGCACATATTTAATGGCCAAATCTTTTATGTGTCTTTTTATATATATATTTTTTTACTGCTACATTGGAGGATCATGAAAGAGAATTCCAAATGTGGTTCGATCTAAGATTTGGAATTGGAAGAAGATCCAGCTTTTAGTGGGGCCGTGGAGTTTTAGTCCAATGTTTTGGTGTATTTTCTCCAATGCAGTGGATAGCCCGTGCTCTCGGGGCTTTGGATCAGTGTCAGGGTTTTATGCATCCATCTTTTCTTTGGAAAAGCACTCACCACGTCAAGCCTCAGAGGCACAACTCACGCACTGTGGTTTACACAACAGACCATGTAGCACATCTTTGGACTTGAATTCAAAAACATGGCAGCTTGAAGTAGAATACTTGCTGTTTAAGAAGATTGCGGTTGAAATGCCAAGTTTTTTTTTATATTCTCATGTTGTCTACTTACGGTCAGATTGTCAGCAATATAATATTTATGAAGTAGTTTACTGTTGAGTGATGTTTGACCAGTACAGGCTTCTATTGTCTCTGGTACCAAGCAGGACTGTGTTGGTATGAGGGAGAAGAGAGTATGTGTGATAAGGGAGAGTGTACAGTAAGTGTGTTTTTTTTGAGGCAATCATGTAAAGTTATTGAAAACGTTGAGGATTTGTGAAAATTTGCACCTCAGTGAAGATTCAAAGTAAAATTTTCAGTATAATAGAACCTTTATTTTCTTTTATTAATTAGATACGTCTCAGTCAGGAACAGACGTGATTGGTAGAAATAGATTTTCTTGAGTACTGTTAACTCTGATGACGTTTGATGGGACGCATTTAGAAAGGAGTGAAGTGTCTCATCCCTGAGTGTCCTGATGGTGAAAAAGTGGAATTAAGATGGGGCTAGAATATGAGTAGAGGAGGATCGGTTAGAGTTGGTTAAAGTAGAAAATAGAGACATGGATAAATGACCATTACAGCAGTTGTATTCTATATTGTCTAAAAGACTTCCTTGAGTTAAAAAAAAAGTAAGTAGTACTTAATGTTGCCACCAGGGGGCAGAAGATTTCATCCTTTGGTACAACTATTAGTGGCAGGGGACTGATTGTTGACTGCAGGAGGGAGTGTGTGTGTGTGTGCGCGTGCATGTTAATGTGCGTGTGTGTTCTGAACCAACCCAAACTAATACCCCTTGTGCCCCTTTCCTTTCTGTAGGCACTAAATCCAAAGTCCTGGCTCCGCAGTGGGACATCATGGCCAAACGGGTGAGTGAACCGGGACGGCCCTCGGGGCCCATGCAGGACGAGGTACATGAACTGGACTGACCACTCTATAGGAACAACCTCTATTACAAACCCCAGTCAGGTAAGGCATGCTGCTGGGAAACGATCCGCTAAACTACCCTGGTGTCAGTTCAGATACTTCAAATACAATACCAGTACCAACACCATATATATATTTCGGTATGCAATAGAGAAAATTATTTTATATATAACATTTTTAGGTGATTATATTTAAATACATAATCAGATCATCAGTTGATTTCTGCTTTCTGCCTGTAAAAAAGCTCTTAGAAGACTTAAGATCACATTGTGAGAGTCCATTAGTTTAAAGCTTTTGTTACTGTTTTGATGTCTTAAATTTGACATTGTGAACTACCAAAACTCGTTATCATTTTTTAGAAACCCAGCTGCTGTTCACAAGAATAAAAGGTTATTTTTGATGTTGTGAAATACGGTAGAGATCAGTTGTGGTAGCTGAGGAATGCGTGTCTATTAGGAAGACCCGTTTCTAATCACGTTTCCTTGTGTCTTTCAACAGGGGGACATAAAATGGAAAGGCATTTTCCAATAAACCGTGGCCGAGGGCAGCTGAGGGATGCTGAATGGAGAGGAGACGACAGCATTGGCCACCTCGCTTCAGTCAGCATGGGTCTATCAGACTGCTGAAGACCAACCGTTCGTCTTTGAGAACCGAGTTTGGCTGTGGTCAATCAGAGGACGAGCCTGACTGTACAGGACTGAGTTTATTACTTACATTTCTCGTTATTACTGTCATTGTAATTATTATTGTTATTATAATTTTTTTTTTACCAACTATAACTCAGAAGCTTATTGGTTAAATGTCGATCAAACGTTGAAACTTAAGAAGTTTCGTGAAAAATGCTTGCAAAAAAACCCTGTGGAAAAGGGTGGAAGGACTGTAACATAAGCCACTTGCATCTTCTTCTTCTTCTTCTTCTGTTTTTTTTTTTTTAACAAGTTAAATTCCGCAAGGAGACGCACTTTTATTTCAGCGACATGAGTCTTCTGTTCTATGATTTTGGATGCTTTACAGGATTCTTCTGTTTTGTGAGCCGGTCCTGCTCTTTGGCCAGAGAGGTTTAACTTATTGAGAAAGACTTGCTGTTTTTTCTACCTTTTTCACAAGTAATGCATCTATGCTTCAATAATGTAATTAAAAAAGATACTTGATTTTCCCTCTCCTTGTGGTGTCTATGGACGGAGGTGAAGGGGTCAAAACTTGGCATTCACACATTGTACTCCTTTCATTGCACAAGAATGCATACAGGGTATTTCCAAAATAACTGAAGCGTTTTATTCTGAAAATCATCAGTGTTACAAAAACAGACAAACACAAATATTTTGTAAACAAAGTTCTAAATATGACTCAGAATTAACATGACTACTTTACTGTCATGTTAATAATCATTTTGTCAGAGTAGTCAACAATTTTGGAATAAAACCGTTGAACTGCATCCATCAGTTCTAGTGGTTCTGTCCAGGGAAACACTGATGCACATGTTTTGGTGTGATGTCTTCTGATAATTGTCAATACTCTGTTGTGGCATCATTGCTATTCAACACAAACCCATTTGACAACACACATGGGATTTTGTTTGGAATTGTTCAAAGGATCATTTTCTTCTCTCACCCCCAGTATACAGTAAATAGCCATCAGTCATGCACATCTTGTTCAGTGATAAAGGAACATCTGTGATAGTCCTGTTGGAGTCCTACTCTCTCGCTAGTGGTCCGGGGCTGGGGTTTTTTTTCTGTCATTGTTTTGGTCCACTCCTCTGTCGGGCAAGGTCGATGCTAATTGCTAACATAAGGATTGTGAGTGATCATCTGGGCCCTCCATCTTTATGAGGGCTTGTGGAAAATGTCATCTTGAACGCATTTCAGTATCTGCGATAAATGGCCAATTGAGATTCTATCTGGTTAGTGAGATGGCCTTGGCATACAGCTAACATCATTACCGAGCTCTTCAAATCATTGAGTGACCATTCATGCCTCGCTGAAAGGCACATTGTCTTTTGGATGCCTCTCCTTCTAGAAGGACTGGATGAGGTTATCATGAGGTTATTTTGGGTACATGTGACGTTTGCCTTGCAGCACTGTGATTGCATAAATTTGCTAATTGCATTAAGTTTAGTAAAATGCATCCGCTAAAGGGAAATGAAAATGCAAACCACAGACCCCCTGGGCACCAACAGTACATGACTGAAGAGGGTTATGCAGGTCTGGAAATACCAGACAAGTATGGAAAATGAATTGGATAACAAACAAATTTGGGGAATTGGACAAAATAGGGAATAAACTCCAGTTCTGATACATGTGATGACACATTTTATTTATATGCACACACATCATTTCATGTACTGTGATATTGATACTGAGATACGCATACATCCTGTTGAATACTGAGCAGAAACTTCCGGTTCAATAGACAATATCAACCTTGGAAATGTAAGAGGGAGACTGTAGGGAGCCGTCATGGTAGGACTATGGACTGGGAGAAAGCTCCAGTTGAAAGGGCACCAGGATATTTCAGCTCAGGGATGAGTTCACAGCGAGGGATTACATCAGATGGTCTCAACCACGCTGCGCTAGTTTAGCTGTCAATGAACTGATGGCCGTTGCTTAATTTAAACTCAGCGGATTACAGCAGCCACCATAGACGAGTGAAGCTCTTGGCCTTAGTTTTGCTTCAGTGTACCGGTGTTTCCTCTACTACTAAATACAGGAACTACTCTGTGTGGGAAACACTCGAGGGGAAGTAAATATAGAGTTGTCGTTGAGGTTTATGACACAGATATAGACACAAGGTTTATGAGGCTGCCGAACAGTTAGACTGCACTCTCACACAAAGTGACTATAATTAGTGTATGTGGCACCTCTGCTCGACACTCGATACTGTAACGGTTCACACCACTGCACTACAGACTGCTAAAATATTCATCCCTTTGGAAAGGCTAGTGGCGATGAACAGGTCTGGTATGGAAAAGGAATGTGGAAATTTCCAGGTCTTGGAAAGTTTGGGAATTACAGAACTGATAAACACTCGTGCACACATTTTATATAACTAGAGACACACCGTCATTCCAGATGATATGATGGAATAATCTTGAGTGGTGGAGTGATATATGTCAGTATGAGTCAAATAAATGTATGGTTGTATAAATGACTAATGCTAGGAAGCCCTGCTGGACCCGCTGGTCACCCTGACATGAGGTTGACCTTTTGATTTTCAGCTCCAAACCTTAAAAGTTAGTGCCACATTTGCAAATCTGCTCCTGGATCAGCAACAAATCGACTTGTTATGGGCTCTAAAGGTGCCTAGTTATCAACTAGTCTGATCATCTAGATCAGAGTTCCTCAAATCTGGCCCTCGGGGGTCCAGAGTACTGCTGGGTTGATTGCATCACCTGGCATCCCAGGTTTTAATCAATCCCTGATTAGACAGCTAGAATAGAAACTACCTGGCAGAATAGAAAACCAGCAGTACCCTGGACCCCGAGGCCCACTGATCTAGATCTAGCTGATGAAATCTGTTTTAAGACAATTCAACGGAGGCCAGCGGGTGATAGGATGATGACACCAGGATAGTCTAGTCAGCCTGATCTCCACAGTGCTTGTGACCCTTACAAGAAACCCACTAGTAATCCTAGAATTCATTTTGATATGAGCTATAAAATGTTCTATAGGAATATTACAGTGATGTCACGGGAGGTGGAAATACCACACATGATAAGGTCACATGACTCTTTGTGTTAAATAGTGCTAAAAACCGACCCTCTGACCCACAGTGAGGGAGAAGGGACGCCTTCAACTACACGCATTGCCTCATCCTCCCTCAGTCTGGCAGCCTGGGGCCGCGCGCCGGCACGCAAATAGTTAACCAAAGATGCAAGTATACTGCGCGAGGCTCTCTGAGCATGTGCTGCTGCCGCCGCCGCCGCTGCTGCAGTGAAGTAAAATGTGTCAATTTCCATCGGAGAGCAAAGAGACTGAGAAGAAGAAGAAGAAGCCGGTAGCGGACGGCCAGCAGGCGAGGAGACCCAAAAATCCGGGATTATCACAGAGAATACAACATTTCATCCGCCGGCCTGCGCCCCCCGGGAGCCCCATCTGAAGGTAAAAAAAAAAGCTGCACCGGAGATTATTTTGTCCCACTACTGAAGCCAGCTGGACATGGAGGTGGGATGTGCAGGAAATATCACGGCATGGGTGTTGGTGGCCTTTGACAAGTTTAATGCTAGTTGCAGCCGAGCTGAGCTAGAGATGAGCGAGCAGCATCGCGTGATCCTTCACCGGTGTTTGCTGTACCGGTGTTAGTTTTATTTCCACAATTGTGTCCCGCTCCCGCGCGCTGTACATTATAGAGAGCAGGCGGAAATGAAAGAAATCAACAACTGGATGCATTTTGCATCTTCCCATTCCCGTGTTGATCCGCAATATTACATCTGTTAAAATATGGATAGGACAGACGATAAAGGTTCAGCAAGAAGACAGTCGCGGTGTGTGTGTGTGCGCGTGGTTACGTGCGTGTGTGTGTGTGTGTGTGCTCTGTTTCGTGAGGAATATAAAAGTGTTTTCTTGCCTCTTCCGTTCTGCATTCATCATTTTTGGGGAATGTGTGTGAAGAGGAGAGCCGCCGCACTGCTCCGTAGGAAGGAGGCGTGATGCTGCAGCGGCGTCCCGTCAGCCGGGCCTGCGCACTGGGAAGCGGCGACCGGCCCGTTTAGTTTTTCAGGGGACAAAATAAGATGACTTTGGCCATGTAGCGTCATTTCAACAGCCTGGAAAATACCTACCAAAAATTTCCCTGTGTCCCCCCCCCCCCCCAACTAGTCACATCCTCTGCGTTTTGCAGGAAATGTTGCTGTCACATTGGGGCTGGAGTGGCTCTCCAAATCCCCTCATTCATTCATCTCCATATACGACCTGCATTTCTCTGTTGTTTGTGAGATAATCCCTTTGCATTGTGCTGCTGCAGCCTCAGTATATTTCCTGTTCAGCCTCACACCATATTGACATATTGAGCCTATTTATAACCTAGCCGGGCTTCACTACAGGGAGTCCCCAGCCCCAAAACCATTCAGCCTCTATCTATGAATCAACTTCTGTGCCTCAGATCTGTGGAGGCTGGGTCTAAATACTCCCATCGTCTGTCCTCAGCAGCCCCGCTTCACCTTCATGCAGTTACACAAAGAGTTGGGGGTCGAGTGCCTTGCTCAAGGGGCACTTAAGCAGTCATAGTTGAGGTGAGAGGAGAAAGTTAGGCTACTTATTCACTACCTAAACCCTGATTTCCCCTGCTTGGGGATTTGAACCGGCAGCCTTTCAGTCACACAGATGATGACAGTTGACACAGATGATACAGTTCCCCTTCTGCTGTGGGATTTCCACAATAAAACGTGTTAGTTTTTGAAAGGCAGCTGACAGTTTGTCGCCTGTTTGTCAAAGATCCATTGCACTAAATCCTTGGCAGAGCAGCCGACATCAGTTATACATTATGACGAATTAATTAAAAACCTTTTTTTTTTTTGTCTGATGACAGATTAACCCGTGCACGCTCTCCTCAGTCAAAGGCATGACGCTCCGTAGCACCACGATGACCATGTCAGTGAAACTGTAAAGCTCTCACTCTCTCTGTAGCAGCTCCAACATTTCTAATCTACGGGACGTGACCCACATGCTATTCAGGCCAGAGGGCTTAGCTCCCATGTCTTAGGGTCTTTCATTAGAGTCCAAAGAGATCAAGAGCTGTAATGTGTGTGTGAGAGAGAGAGAGAGAGAGAGAGAGAGAGAGAGAGAGAGAGAGAGAGAGAGAGAGAGAGAGAGAGAGAGAGAGAGAGAGAGAGAGAAAGTGTAAAGGTCAGTGTGTTATCCTGGCCAAAATAATTGCGATTCACAATATTTTCCCGATAATCATCAAATTATGTTTAAAACTCTTAAAATAGCACTAAAATACTGAAATATGTTACTAAAATATTTTACTAAAATACTTAAAATACTGGAATCACTTTACCTTACATTTTGTTAAGAAACAAATATTCTTATTGCATCATGGGACACGCATCTAACTTAACTAACTAGCAAGGACAGCACAACGAAGGCAAAAAAAACCAAACAATCTTAAACAAGGTGATCATAAATGATAAGGTCCCCCTGCAGAAATAAAGAATAAATAAAAAATAGCAACATCGTGTGAGTCTGTTTCTTTAAATACAATAAAGTCCAGCTGGCTGTGTGGCACGGAGCCTGAACAACACTGTGGCACTTTCCTGTCATCAGTACTGCTAGCCTTGAGGCCTAGAGAGAGACGTGCCAAACCTCGGTCCTTTTCAAGATAGACTGAAGTGCAAAAATGTCAGCATGTTCACTGTTTGTGGCTGTAGTTCTGCGCTCGTAGAGGTGTGAGAATCAGCCCGCTGACACCACTAAACGCTGCACAGAAGCCTGTGCTGCAACCCTGGAAAGAGTTCACGACATTTACGATCATCCCAATAATAGAAATTCACCACAATAAGTGTCTTTAACGTGATAAAAGATAAAACCGTATATCGTCCCGTCCCTAGTGTGTGATCAGGTCCTGTTATTGATACTGTGCTGATGAGGAGACGGGCCAGCAGAGTACACGACACCTACTGTAACTCGGTGAAGGACGGTGAGCATGCTCTCTGCTGACGACAGCTTTTATAGAGCGGGTATTGAATGAAGCCCTCCAGAGTGCTATCACTCTGTATAAGGTGAAGGTCGTACACAGAGCAGACAGAGCACACCCCCCCCCCCGCCCACCCCCGCCACACTGCGTATTTTGCTCAGGCTTTCACCTTGAGCACATGGAGGGAGGATGTGCCTACCGAAGCGTTATATGAACTTGTCCCAGCCCTCTCGGCGTCTCTGTGAGAAGCACCTGTTCCTTTTGTGTTGTCCAGATATTTTATCTCTGTCTCCCCGGGGTGGGGGGGCGGGGACTCTCAGGATCACGGTGACCTCGGTTAAGGTTGCTGTTTTTTTTTTTGTTTTTTTTTGACCGCATTGTGCAGCCGTAAGAGAGAGAAGCGCTGCTATCGGTTTTCAGTTTGAATCGCCTCCCAACAAACGACGTGAAGACTGGCATCGCTGAAAAAGAGGCCATCCAGAATGAAAGGTGATCGCGGTGACCTGTGTGAGGTTAACGTGTGATTCCACTCCCGAGTTTGTATTAAAAGTTGAGTTATCGCTTTTGGTGTGATTGTCTGGGTCCAGGTGGAGGAGGAGGAGGAGGAGAGGTGGAGGAGAGGTGGAGGAGAGGTGGAGGAGAGGAGGAGGAGGAGAGGAGGAGGGCTGTTTTGGGGTGAGAGCCAGTTTGCTGCCTCAGGAGTAATTGACCTGTCTTTGCCATTGATCGGGATCAGTTTGTTTTGTGCCTCTCTCTCTCTCTCTCTCTCTCTCTCTCTCTCTCTCTGACACCTCTACTTCATTTACTCAATCACTTGCTCATCACACACACACACACACACACACACACACACACACACACACACAGATTCTCACCAAATACACTAACAAGAAAATGTACTTCAGGACAATAAGGTGCAGAGCGCTTCATCGTTCAGCATCATCTGGTCCTCCTCCACGCAGATCATAAACGTACATGTACGGGCTTATTTTTCCACAAGGACGATGCAAGCGAGGGCTGCTGTACAGGTGCATGCTGGTTAGGCGGCCCTCGCTCGCTGTGCGGCACTCGACTCTGATGGTTATTGCGCAACCACAGCCTCCCTGCGACCTGCCAACATCGACGCTGCATGTACGTGTCAGGTGTGTGTCATAGCCAGGTTAGATTTCAAACGCGGCGTGCTCCGGTTCCGGTTCAGAGGCGTGAAACATTTACCGAATAAAATAAAAGTAAATCTGCTTTAGTCCTTTTTTGATTTTCGTAGACCTAGAAATGATTGACTACTGATCGATTACTAGAGATCTATATCTATTTTAATTTTTCATATGAGTCATTATTTCAAATGACAGTTGATTATTGTAAACACTTTCATCATGATCCAGTGAATAACCATGATGATTGACAGGACGCCCTGTGTTGAGTACATCCCTCTGCTTCCCTGCTTATTGCTGCACACGTACCAGTATTGCTCATCGTGATGTAACGTTTATGTCCCATCCTAGAAGAGTCTCCACCCCGGGTACTGGTTGTTCCAGTTAACAACAGCTTAGTGACACCGTTGGTATCAACTGTGGAATAATTGATGTATCTTGTGACTTTAATGTTAGTGTAGAGTTTAGTGTTGGTGTGACATGATGGACTGTCCAAGTGTCTTGCGTGTCATCGGTCAGAATTCAACTATAGTAAGAGGTCTGTCCCATGAGAGACACCGGAGAGCCCTTCACCCAAGACACTTTCACACAGCACACATTGTTCAGACTAACAATTAGATGTTTAGAAACCAACCCCCATGTCCTCTTTTCCTTATAGTCTCTGTTCAGATGTTGGCAGAGATCTGGATACCTTGTGTGTGTGTACCTCAGCTCTTTGTTATGAAATACACTGACGTAAATCACGACTTGACTTGATTCTGAGTCTTTAGTGAAACATGTTTATCCATCGGCTACGTGACCGGGGATTACGTTGTGGTGCTGGGTCGGTGACGGGGGTCAGGTTTCTGCTGTAATCCTGGTGTCAGGGTGCACAGCTGTCAGTCAGGCAGCCTGGGTTGTTTTTATTTCTCTGTGTGTTCTCGCCTCCCTCCTCTGTGTTTACCTCCCAGTCAGAGGAGAGTCCAACTGTCAGACCTGTCAACACAGCCCTCAGTTAAAAGCCCTCTCTCTCTCTCTCTCTCTCTCTCTCTCTCTCTCTCGCTCTCTCGCTCTCTCTCTCTCTCTTTCTCTGCTTGTTTGATGTCGTCTAGTTTATCTGGTCTTTTCACATTAAAGGCGCATCCCATGTACCGGCAGCATTGTGGGGGTTTGAATCGAATTCAGGAGCGTTGCCATGTGTCCCCTCTCTCTCTCTCTCACTCACACACACACACACACACACACACACACACACACTCCCTCTCTCAGCGCACACACAAACGTTGAGTTCAGTGTCTTCAGTCGCACCCCTGCTGCTCTCTGTTTAGACTTCCTCTCCGGCGGGGCTTGGTGTCCCGGGCAGCATCCCTCAAGTCTCTGTGCCGCCTCTCTCTCTCTCCCCGTGGTCATTAGCAGGTAAAGCACGCAGGTCTGTCACAGCCGCCACCGCGATCATCATCGCATCGTGACGTCCCATCACGGGGGTTCGATAGAGCTGGAAAGAGCCTGCTGCCGATCGATACCCGGGGCTGGGAGAGAGCTGGTGGGGGTGGTGGGGCGATGAGCTACAGCAGCAACAACATCAGCATCAAACATCAACCGGTGTGTGAGCCCTGTCATGCTGAGGCAACAAGTCAACTCAGCACACACTGAAGAAAGTACCGGAAAACACACAATACCAGGTTGCAGAGATGTGAAGGTGCCATGTGTAGCATTTTGAACATCAATATATCAATTAGTTATGATACTCAAGACTCAAGATTTCTTTATTTGTCCCGAGGGAAATGTGTTTTGGACGTACAAATTAAGACTGCATTTCCCATAAACCCTTCTGCTTCCTGTCGCAAACAGGTTTTCTAAGGATGAGCATGTTTGGGGTTGATTTTTCCATCAGCTTTTTCACTCATTCCCCCCATCTGCCAATGCAACAACAGCGGCCTTCTTCCTGTTTTGTGCCGTAAAGCGATCCATCAGAATTCCTGCAAAATCCGACCCATCACACGATGTAATAATCGTGTACCGGCTGCCATGATGTCTGAGCAAGCGATGGAGAAAGAGAGACAGAGGGGAATTGAATTATGAAAGAGATAAAAGCAAAGTGCGTGGGGGGAGTGAGGGAGTAACATCTGTCTGTATCAGTCACAGCGATGCTTTGATTCGATTGATTCGATTGAGTTGTTTGAACCTGTTTGGATTATCCCATGAATCAGGTTTCCTACATACAGTCTAGTATGTTTTACTGTGATTGTCAGCTTATCTGGACGCACCATTCATCTGGTTCTCTCAGCAGGTTCAACCTTCACGCTGAGAATCGTTAGCTAATAGAGAGGGAGAGGGGGAGGGAGGTTTCCAGGGAGGTAGTGAAAAGAGGGTGTAAGGGGGTTTAGGGAGGTCAGTCGGTCCAGCACAGCGGCCCAGTTCCTCACATGAAGCCCTTGTTCCTTGTTTGGGAGAAATGTGCTAATCCTCGCGGGCCCCGTCTGGGCCCCGGCCAGCCTTTGAAGACAAAAAGACCCAAAAAAAAAAAATCCGCTTTTGTTCTTCAAACGAAGCTTTTGTAGTCCTGGCCTCTCTCTGTGCTTGTGCTTTACAGAGCTGTTATGATCTATTGTATAACGCTTTCTGTTATGACACAATTTCCGCTGGAGGCATTGTATACTGCGCCGTAACACCCCGTGGCCCCACGTAACCTATCTGGTCTTTGAACCGGCGGCTCCTCAGTGCCGCTGCTGTTTTCCACTTTATCGGACACGCCGAGTGATAAATAGAAGGAGGATCCCATCCCGGCGTGGGCCTCCTGACACCTGACACCAAAGCAAGCCGGGGGGGGGGATTTGGAAAAAAAGAGCACATGATGTAGGCAGTCAGATGACGGAGCTATACCTAACACCAGCATACCGCTCAATCTAAATAGCATCGGGGGGGGGGGGGGGGGGAAGGGAACGCCGGAGAGCCGTTGGACGGGAACGCTAAGCGCTCCCGATCCAGGCGGTCTCTAACTTAATCGCCGTGATGTCAAGAGAGTGTTTCATCGCCTCGTCCTCGCTTGAACTTTGGCTTTGCACCATTTATAATTAGATGAAACGGAGCCGATGCATTGTGCGCTCTCTTTCCTTTTCGTCACTTTCTTTTAACCATTCTTCCCTCCTTTCCCCTTCAGGCCTGCATCTCATAAGAGGAGACAGAGCGAGAGAGAGAGAGAGAGCGAGAGAGGAAGGATGGTGACCATGGCGACCCCGGAAGCCCCCGTGCCGCTGACGGCGCTGTCCCGCTGGTACCTGTACGCCATCCACGGCTACTTCTGCGAGGTGATGTTCACCGCCGCCTGGGAGTTCGCGGTCAACCGCAACTGGAAGTTCCCCGGCGTGACCAGCGTGTGGGCGCTCTTCATCTACGGCACCTGCATCCTCATCGTGGAGCGCATGTACCTGGCGCTGCGGGGCCGCTGCCCGGTGCTGCCGCGCTGCCTCATCTACACGCTCTGGACGTACCTGTGGGAGTTCGGCACGGGGCTGCTGCTGCGCCAGTTCGACGCCTGCCCCTGGGACTACTCGGAGTTCCGCTACAACTTCATGGGCCTGATCACGGCCGAGTACGCCGTGCCCTGGTTCTGCGCCTCCTTCATCGTGGAGCGCCTGGTCATCCGCAAGACGCTGCGGCTGCGCTTCCACGAGGGCCCGGAGGACGGCTGGTCAGACTGCCGGGCGGACGGGAGAGGAGGAGGAGGAGGAGGAGGAGGAGCTGCTGCTTGCGGGGAAGGGCGGAGGAGAGAGAGGGGCAGGGGGATGGGCACTAACGCCAACGGGTACCTGAAAGGGGAATGAATGGATGAAGGAAGGAAGGAAGGAAGGAAGGACACGCAAACCCAAAACCAACCTAACCCTCCCGCTACACCTCCTCTGCCCTCCTCAACCTCCTCCTCACACACACTCCTCCTCACACACACTCCCTCTCTCATAACTCCATGGGGGAGGAGACAGACAGACAGCTACTTACACTGGGCTGATGTGCAGAGGTGAATGAACAGAAAACAAACACCTAACCGGGCCCAGCCGGGATTTACTGGCCCAAATCACTCACTGTGTCCTCCACCGTCAACAGAGGGGCACATTAGCTCCGTGCTGCTGCGTTTGCTACATCCCATAATGCACCCGCCCGCCCGCCCACCCACCCATCCCATCCCATCCCATCCCATGTGGGGTCGACCTTAAGGAGATAATAACAGGAGACCTTTGACCTCTCAGTATTACTGCACTGAAGCTCCTCCTCCCATCCACTGCAAGGAATCTGGGATCTGCAAAGATTTGTGTTATTGTCCTGCAAAGAAAGAGATTAAAGAAGGACTGCAATTTCAGATCATTAAAAGGAAAAATACCGGTTTGTTTTAAGCGCTATCTATGTACTCAGAAAGAGCTGCAGTTTGAAATGTCCTTTTTTAAAATGTACATAGTTATTTAGCATCATTCAAAGTACTGTAGTCATGTAGCTTCAAGAGGCTCTTTAGGTGCATACGGCCCACCCTGGGGCGATGCACCACGTGTCAACTTGACGTCCTGGAGAATGTTTTTCTACTGTTAGTGAATAAGCCCCGATGCCTGAAGAAAATGCATGAGAAAACTTGTCTTCCAAAATAATGCACATGTCTTTTTTACGATGCAACTCATTGAGCAGTCCTACACCACTTGAGTCCGCTTGTCTGAGCGTTTTGGGGTTTTTCTACACAGCCTATAACAGCACGGGTGCCTTTCTGTTGACGGTCATGATTGAGAGTCATGACCGTCAGCATTAAAGCACCAAGGCCTCCCGCTTGGTGACTCACACTTGATTTCCTTTGCTGTTTTTCAGACAGCCTTGTGCTTCATTCTTAAATCTGCCGCTCAAGGGGGGAAGTGAACAAAAGGAAAAATTCAGCTACTCTTCATGAACAATTAAGAAACGTGTACTTATAAAAAACCCTTTGTATTTTGCCTCACATAACCACCATCAGGGTCTGTAGCTCCATTTTCCCCTTTCTGTCACTTCCCAACTTGATTCTTGCACCTCGGGAGAGCTGCAACGCTCCCTCGGTCAATAGTGGCATCAAATCCATGGTACTGTAATTTGACTGACATCTGAGATGGGCTGCAGAGGTGTCAGGAGGTGCATAGTAGGCTAGAGTAAAGGGCATGCATAACCCACAAGTGGAACTATTTTAATATACTATAAATATATACTGCTCAAAATATATATCGTTCAGAAAGGATGACAATTCAGATATCGTTAGATACGCTGTCATTCAAAAAAGAGTATGCTGAATTGACTTGAATAGTCTAAATTTCATGGCGTTGTATTGCCATCTGGTACTCCAGCTTAAAACAAATGCTTATTATTTACGAATAGTATTTGACCAAAGTCTGGTATTGTTTCTCTCCATGCATGTTCATCATTTGAAAGTGATTCCAAGGTACAAAGGGATTTGCAGTGTACCCGAAAATGAACTTGCTGGATAAAAGAACAGCTTCTATACTTTTCCTCCTTTTTACTTTTAGTACGGAAATTGCAAAAAACTGAACCCAAATCCATCCATGACTTCAGGCCACTTCTGCCCGTCCTGAGGGGAGAAAGTTTTTGAGGCCTCAATGCCATATAATGTTCCCCCAGCTGTCCAGACGGGGGTTGGGGGTAGTGCAGGCAGCGGTTTCAAGGGCAGTCTGCTGAGCCAGAGTCATTTGGCATCACAGATGAAATGCTGCCACTTAGTGGAGAATTTGATACTGCAGCTAGACTGGCAGTGCGTCTACATTATATTCAGCATGGACAAGAACTGTAGAAGTCATTTAGTCAGAGAGTCCTCAGCAGGATCGAGGAAACGGAAGGTTCTTTTTGTGTTTTTATCATTTGAGTGTTTTTGTGTTCTGCTTTTTCACAAATCATCAAACAGGCTTACAAGCAATAGAGGCCATTGACCTAGCAATGATTATTCAGCTCAAGGCTATCACGAGACCTTCTCTTGTGGAGGTGTTGTAGGTACCTGTCCGTTATTAGAGCTTTGTATGCAGCTAACGTCTTCACTCAACTCTACTGCTTTGACGGGATAACGGACGAGAACGTGCAACATCACGAGTGTCTGTTCTCTGCAATATGTGAGCGCAGGTGTATCGGTGGGTGTGTGGTCTGTCGTGCAGAGACTCTGTATGCGTGTGCATGTATGTGTAAGTGGAACTGAACTGAATCTCTTGCATTTTTAACCTGAGGCTGCATGTCTGAAAGTTTTTCAACCCCCCCTCCCCCAAACTCTGATTTCATCCCAGCGATCAGACCCGTGTAATGGTTGCTTATTTTTTCTAAACAAATGTAAAGATTTTTTTGGGTGAAAATACTGGATATCATTTTGATTATGTTCCACGTATAATTTATCGATCTTTGGGATTAAATGTATTTATTTGATCATAAATTCTGTGTCCTTGTCTGTGTGGTTTGCAACACATCTGATACCCGTCATAATATCTGCTGACTGAACATAACAGTAAGTATTGTGTACATGCTGCTACCAATTAGGTTGGCGGTACAACAGAGACAAAACAGATGGATAACACAACAACAAGCAGCAAACGGAGACAAAAATATATTGGCATGTTTCCAGGCAACCCATCCCCAACGCTTTCTGGCAACAAGATGTTTCTGTGGGAAAAAGCGCTGATCTGGAGGCAGCTCCTCGGGCACCATTGTCCCCAAAAGTCTGTCTGGTGTTGCCTAATGTATTTGTGAGACCGCCTGGCTGGCATGACGGTAAAGGAAGATGCACTTATCAGCTTAAACTCAAGTCGTGTTAGTTAGAAATAGGTTGGCAGTGATATCCAAAGCTGCAGTACTTCACTTTGGCCACACGGTGTCTCTCTTTCACTAGAAAAGGCAAAGCCGTGCAGCCGATTCTACTCCACGGGCCTCCATGAATCATCTCTGTGTTTTTAACAGCTATTTTCATGACTCCAGCGATGGGACAAAGGTTGGCTGAAAATATAACAAGGTAGGTGTGACAGTTGAAATAGGTTGAGGCTGTTTTTTATTTTTAATCACAAACCAGCCGGCTCTCTAACTTACGGCAATACGGGTAAGTTCCCACTCCTTTGTGTTCGTCCCATCATGCATTCACCGCAGGCTTAAGAGTTCAGATGAATGTAGACAGAAGGAATATGCATGTGTCAGCATCGTGATCAAAACAGCGCGGCGATGACAGATCTCCTTTTGTTTTTTTGTCATGGCGGCCTCGGGCGAAACCTCGCTGCCACACCTGAGCGGAGCCAATTACCTGTACCGGCTAATCCCTTGATTAGCTACATGCTCCCCGGCCCTGGGCGTCCAACCAGAGTTCAAGTTGAAACTGTGAAGCCTGTGAGGAGTACAACTGACACACCTGAACAACATGAACCTGCCCTGGCCTCGCCTGACTCTGCCAGCATGTTGCTTCACCAGGCCTCCTCCTCCAATCACTGGCCCACACTCCAAATATGGAGATCCACCACCTGTAAGCTGTATGGCGGAGATGAAAGGTATCAAGTATCAAGCTTTAGGCCCCTATGCATACGCTTGCATGCATGCATACTGTGTGTGTGTGTGTGTGTGTGTGTGTGTGTGTGTGTGTGTGTGTGTGCAGCTTAGATTTCTTGCTTCTTTTCTGTGTGACTTCATTGTTCTCCATGGCAGGTTTCCAGTTTGCTTAGCAGGAAGTGAAGACGTATAGAACTCCAGGGATTAATACAACAGTCACGCGTGGAAGCCGTGGATGAAGTGAATGAATGCATAGTGGAACGGGGTCACTGTGTGTGTGTGTGTGTGTGTGTGTGTGTGTGTGTGTGTGTGAGTGTGAGTGTGTGTGTGTGTAAAGGGGTCCCGCAAAATGTGTGTGACAGCTACCTGAGTGCTGCAATCACACACGTTTTGATTAAACATGAATAAATGATTCAACTATGTGTGTGTGTGTGTGTGTGTGTGTGTGTGTATTGTGTGTGTGTTGTGTGTAAAGGAGCCTATACTGTGTTCTCAAAATGTGTGGGACAGTTGAATGTCAGGTTGGCAATGGAGAGTGGTGGGGCGAGTGACGGCGTCATGGTGCATTTGTTGAGCGTCACTAAGAAGAGGGTTGGGGTGTGTGTGTGTGTGTGTGTGTGTGTGTGTGTGTGTGTGTGTGTGTGGTTGACAAAGTGAATAGCTCCATCAAATCAAGGGCAAGACCTTAACATTTGCATTTCCACTGAATCAGGCCGGCGAAGAAAGAGCCGTCCATTGAGGGGAAAGTAGTTTGACGTGTGAATGAGCGAATGCGTCGGGCCTTTACCGAAACACATTCATGCCTCCACAGTCCTGGAGAGAGTTTGTGTCTGTTGCCGACATCCTGCTGGAAAACCTGGGCCTTTTTTTAGTCACTTTTTCCCCCCCATGTACGCTTCTTGGCAGGCGGGCTCTCCTGCAGTCAGGCTCGGACTAGCAGGGGGACGGAGAATGGCTCACAGATCACGTACTCTTCTTCCTCTTGACCTTAATGTGTTTTCACACTGTTCTCGTTTGGCCCGTTTTTTATTCGGCCGATGAAATCCGACCGCGTCGCCTCAGCGTGCCGGTGACGTCTGTGAGAGCCGGGCATGCAGCCGGGAGGGTGAGCCCACCTCAACGCACTTTACCCAACTTTGTTATTTGCAGAAGAGAGTTCACCCACCGAGGTGACGTGTGGCACACATTCATAGTGGGTAGTATCAAACTGAAATGAAGACTGGGTAAATTAGTGCTTTTTATTATATTTTTATGATATTTTATTGCCTTCTGATGATTCCCAACTGGATAGTTAACCTCCCTTTTTATTGCCACCAGGCCCCATATGGTACACACATACTATATATGGGCTTAGCGTGTGTTCAGATGTGCAATGTCTCAATATTATTTTCTTTTAGGCAATTTTTTGGGCAACTTAAATAAACTGAGACCTACTAAGAAATATATTCAGATGTTTCAACGTAATCAGTGTTGCTCCTTTCACAATGTTGGCCAAAAAATGTCCTTTTTCACTGCTGCCTTTATGAATGAGCAGAACTGATTGTGGATGTGAGTCCTTTCTCCACAGCCAGAGAGAGAGGAGGAGGAGGAGGAGGAGGAGGAGGAGGCCTTCCCAGGTGTCTTCCCTGGGGTGACTTCGGAAACATGGCTGCTCGCTATCCATTTCCTGTCTCGAGGCACATGAAACGAGAGCACATCTCCTCCGGTCCTGGAGCTTTTCAGATGGCCGGATGACAGATCCTGAATGAAGGCTAGTGTGTAAGCCAGTCCCACCAGTCAGTAAAAAAATGACATTTCATATCTGGCGTGACTCCCGCGCGAAGCCAAAAACAGACAGGCAGGTTGTGCCTAGTTGCTGTTGACAGTTTGAACCCGTGGCCAGCTGTAGCTCCGCCCCCCCCCTAGCCTGCCGTTATGTAAACGGCCGTGGCTTATCTCCTGCCAGACTTTGCATAACGAGAAGGAGCACAGCTTTCCCACGCTGGTTTGCATGAGAGGGTTACTTTACGTCTAATTGTTTTTGAACAGCGCTGAGAGGTCGAGCCAGCGCGGTTGAGCCAGCACGGTTGAGCCAGCACGGTTGAGCCAGCGCGGTTTCACCCAACGTAGCGCTCATCCACGTCGGGGGTACCGCTGAATGTCCTGGTGAACTGTCGGATTCAGCGGTATAAACAAGTGAACAACATCCCCCCCCCAAACACAAAGGCTTCTGTTGAACGTGTTGTGTGTTTTCAGTGAAATCCAGTTTGCTCAGTATATCAACGCGGGGTGATGAAGGGTGCTTTCATCATCACCCCCCGGGGCGACGGAGCAGAACAGATCCAGGCCCGAGGCGAACGGAGAGAGAGCCGGCCAAGATGAAACCTTCCACCTCCCCCGCCTCCCCTTCCCACATCCCAGCAGTTGACATTGTTTGTACTGTAAATAATCAATTTCCAAAAAGTCCATTCAGCCCATCAGATAAGAGGGAAATGTTCTTACTCCTTCACTTCCATATTATCCTCCCCCCCTCCCCCCTCCGCCGTGATCCCGTCTCTCCCCTCTCCTGTGTTGTTCCTCTGTTCAAGGTGTCCAGGACTATTACCGGCAGCTCTGCTCTCGAGGTACTCGGCAGAGCGTGACTTATGGTAATGGGTCCTGGCAGGAGAGAAAATAAGAGCAGTTATTAAAATTAATGGCTGCTGCTTCTCTTGCGGTCCAGGGGTACGGGAGGGAGGGAGGGAGGGAGGGAGGAGGGGGGAGGACGGGGGAGGGAGCTTGATCCGGGCTGGGGTGCACTGGCGCCCATTCAACACCTATCTGTCATTCTCCAGCAGCACCTCCCTACGGCTGCAGAGGGATTCAACGTGCATGTGTCTCTATCTGTGTATGCGTGCGTGTGTGTGTGTGTGTGTGTGTGTGTGTGTGTGTGTGTGCGTGCGCGGGTATGTGTCATCCCTGCTTAGTCTCAAGTCCAGATTCCTTTTCCATTTGGCCTTTTCAGGCGCAGGTTTTGGGCACCGATCAGAGCGTCCTGCTTGCCTAGCGCTGGCCCGCGCCAGCTCCCCTCCAGTGGGCCGGGCCAGCCGGGCCCAGCCTGCGTTGTGTCTTAACACGGTCCGCTGGGCTTCAGACAGACGCCGCACTGTACTGCAGCTCCGGGCCCGTCCTCGCTCCCGACTTTGAAGTGGGAATCCTTGCACTTAGCGCATTCTAACGTCATCACGGCTCGGTTTTGATGGGAGCCAAATGCCCGGGGTTGGGGGTGGGTGGGGGGGGAGGGTTGGGGCGCTGGTTCAGTTCTGGTAGGCCATGTTGGCTCCTTCACAATCAGGACATTTTATTCCCACTGTGTCTCCGTAGCGAATGCAGGCATAGATGCACATTGGGGGGACTTGTGGGATACAGCTAGCTAGCTGGCTGGTGACGCTACCAATGTCTCTCTGTTAGCATTACGTTAGCAGTTGTTACATTACATTACATTACATTACAGTCAATTAGCAGACGCTTTTATCCAAAGCGACTTACAATAAGTGCATTCAACATAGGTAGGTAAGAAAACTACTAGTCACCAGAAATCGTAAGTGCATTTCCTTCCTAAACAAGCAACTAAGAGCAGAACTAGTGTTAATGTAAGAGTGCAATAAGTTAGCAACCTACTTATCTTAACAAATGAGACAAATAGAGAATCGAATAAAACAAGAGCTAAGACAAATAAGTGTATCCAAGTGTATCCAAGAGCCAATAAACAAGAGCTCAGGCACATAAGTGACGACAAGTAGTCATGGCTAGGAGGAAGGGTCAGGGTAGTGTCTCCTGAAGAGGTGGGTTTTCAGCCTGCGGTGAAAGATGGGCATCGATGGGCATTTCATATGTGAAGTTGAAGTTGGTGTGCCCGACATCTTGGCAGGATGACAGACATATACAGTACCCGAGAGTTCTTTAATATCAGTTTGGTCTTACATGTTTATTTCTTTGTGTTTTTACGTTACTGCTCGTTTTCATTTCAGTGTTTTTGAAAGCCTTGTTTTTCTGTTGTACACGTGCCTGAGGCGTTTGCACAGTACAGTAGATGTTTAGATTGGGCTCACTAATTGCTGATGGGAATGTAGGAGCGTCCAGCCCTGAGCCCTGTGGAACCTCGTTTTCACTACGTTCGTAACGTTCATGACATGTCGACCTTGAAGTTATAAATTAACTATATTTAACGGTGTGACTGTCAGGCCACGTGCTTGTTTGCACTAATGACAGATGCTAGTTGCCATTGAGTGTGCAAACATACACGCGCACACACATACACACACACACACACACACACAGACAATATGTCATAATTCAAACAAGCAGAGATAAGACTCCAACAGTATTACACATCCTCCAAGCTAAACGGCAGGGGCCTGTTCGTTGCATAAGCCGTTCGGTCATCATCCGCTCGTGGGGGTTGAACTCATGTTTTCCGACTGCGGGAGAATGACTTGCCTTGTCGAGGGAAGTGTTTGTGTTTTTTTCCGTGCAAAGCTTCCAAGCCGCTGGCAGTAGTGCCCGGTGGCTCGGTCTGACTCGGGCCTCTTGAGTAACTCCAGGATGCCATTAGCTTGAGTGACTGGCTGCGGCTGCGTGTCAGGCTGCTCTGCGTCCTTGTGTTTGGGCCTCTTCCCTCTGTACCCTCCACTCTGAGTAGGGGTGGGCGATATGACTAAAAATCAATATCGTGATTATTTCAAACTTTTACCTCGATTACGATTAATGAACGATTATTATATTTGTTTTGTTTTATTTTGAAATTTGTTTTATTTTGAAATTGACCGGATGCTCTATGCTGTTCCTGTGTTTGACTTCCTGCCCGGCTTGACACATTCACATTCGCATCGGCTCGTAAAAAAACGAACACGGCGTCTGAACATGAACACGGCGTTACTGGACGGGGCGGAGGGACGTGACTGAATACGACGTGGGGACAGTTCATGAACGCAGCATTGAGGAAAGTATTTGGCCCGTTCATTCGCGGGAAAGTGATGTTACGTCTGATGCGCGCGCGCACACACACACACACACACACACACACACACACACACACACACACACACACACACACACACACACACACACACACACACACACACACACACACACACACAGGCACTCACACTGGTTGCTTTGCCAACTGGCGCTTCTAGACGTTCCACGTTCTTGTAGCCTCAATAACAGTCGAAGGTAAAAGGCACACAAGCAGCCATCTTCTTATAGACTTTACATCTCAACCACACCAGTCCTGCCATTTCAGCCAGCACCTTTATCTAGGTGGGTGAGCCCCGCAGGTTACAGCCCCAATCAACTGCTTCTATTACTTTTTAAAAAAGTTTCATATGCTACGCTAGCCCCAGACGTGGTGCTGGCCTGCTGTATGAACCGCTGAGGGGCCCCCGCGGCAGCCTGCATGGCTAGCCCGGCTCTACAGGAGGCTACAGTGCAGACTGCTGTTTGTGCAGGTGTGCCGGAGTATGACGTCTGATTATGAAATATGCTGGACGTTCACGGCCTTTTGTTTTTCCAACCATTTGCTGTGTTCAAAAAAAAGCCCCCATTTGAGAGTCAAGGAAAACAGCGTGATTTCCGTCCTGGGTCAATTCTGCGGTGTAGTAAGAGGCCGTAGTCCCCCACCCCCCCCGCCACCCCCCCGCCAAGCTGGTAGGCTGAAAGCAAAGGGGCACAGTCAGCGTTTATTTATAGAGCTGCTTTGATGTGTGGACTGACAGGTGATATTTCAACGTGAAACATTAAGCTGTGGGCAACCTCTGAACTCGTAGTGGTGCGGCAGACTTGCCACCTGTGAGCCCGGCTCGCTCAGACTCTTACGGTGAAAGTGGGATGGGTGATCGAGCTGTGGAGAGAGAGCATGTACTGTAGCTTGGCATCAGGCCAACACCGAGCTGTCAATCTCAATGTCACTTCGGGGGGGGGGGGGGGGACGTCTTTATTCGAGGTACATCCTGTAACACCGCGGGACGTGGCGGTTGGTGTGATACCTCCCCGCGGGGTGTCCCATCGGCCGGCAGTCATCGGACACCCTGTTTACTGCCCTGTTGAGCTGTTACAAATGGAGAGCGGCAACAGCGGTGAGGGGGGGGGACCAAAACGCGAGGCCAGACCTGTTTGCCTCTCAGTGAAAAATAGTAGTGAAAGAGAATAATCTAGCATCTGCCCGGTTAGCCGGTGTTGGTTTTGGCGTGGAGCTCAGCGTGGTGTGTGTAGTCCGACTGTGGCCCTCAGCTCGCCTGGTCCCCCTCATGGGAGCTTCAACCCCCCCAGCCCTTCCTCTCACCCTCTTACCTCCCTCCTCCTCCTCCTCCGCTGCTGCACTTTATGAA
Organism: Hoplostethus mediterraneus; assembly: GCA_034670385.1. Taxonomy (NCBI): domain Eukaryota; kingdom Metazoa; phylum Chordata; class Actinopteri; order Trachichthyiformes; family Trachichthyidae; genus Hoplostethus; species Hoplostethus mediterraneus. The sequence goes on from JAXDDW010000007.1 coordinate 10,823,737, forward strand.
GCACTTAAGTTATTTTACATCATGTCTACTCTCCGCAACATTTCTCCCCCCCCCCCCCCTGCTACAAATCTCCCTTGTCATTATGAAAATAGCGCTTGCTAGCAGCTTTGCACGCCAGCGTCTGGCTACAGAATAGCCCCTCTGTGGATGTGGATTTCGGTACCGTGTGTTTGCGAGTACGTGTGAGTGAGCGTGCCTGTGTGTGTGTGTGTGTGTGTGTGTGTGTGTGTGTGTGTGTGTGTTTCTGGGAATACGAGCCCGGGAGATGAGTGATTGCTCACAGCTGACGGGAACACACGTTTTCTTGATAGGAACCTCACGTGCGACGGGAGAAATGTCCAACTTCGGGGGGGGTGTAATCGTGACAAACTCGCACAATTCCCCTCCGCTGTGTCTTCAGGAGGAAAAAATGGCCTGGCGACCGAGGCGTGATGCGACCTGTTCAGGTGAGCGCGTATGTGTGTGTTTTTTTTTTTAATCTACGCCGGTTCTTTGCGGAAGAAAAAAAGATCCTAATAGTCCTTTTAATCCTCATCTGTCATCCTGGCAGGCCCTTCCCTCCGTCCTGCGCGCTGATTGGCTGAGAGCCAGTGGCCAGACAGATCGCGGAGTTCAGCGCCATTGTGATGTCACAGGGGGAGCGCTACCTGAGGGCTCCCCCCTTTGTCTCCCCTGAGCCGGCTCTGACCTCTGTGAGTCAGCCTGCTTTATGTGAGTGATTGATTTAGTCTGCAAACACACAAACACACACACCCTCTAACCTTTCATGAGAAGCTCAGAGGACTTGTGTTTCTTCCTCCCCTTAATGTTTGCTCTAGCTGCTCTTGCTTGTCAATCAAACGTGCAGGGAAGGCATGTGCACATTGACAAACACCACACACACACACACACACACACACATGCACACACACACACGCACTCACACATACTCACAGACAAGTGACGGAGGTGGAAAAGTAGGTTATGTAAACTGGAAGTGCAGGTTTTTGGGGCTTTAGCGGCGCAGGGTTCTGTGAATGGCTGTCCAAGGGCCCGGGTGCGTAAGCAAGCAGCTCTGCCTCATTGTCTGAGTTCATCGCTGACCTCATTCTTTTAATTTCTTTGAAAAACAACTTGGTCAGGCTCACGTGGTCGCCGGGATTTACCAGGTCTAGACAATGACTGTGAAACCAACACTGTGACCGGGATTCTTTCATAGATAGGGTTAGTGTGTTTCCCCTCTGTTGGCTTTCCAACTGTGGTAGGAAGTCATGTGATGTAAAAAAAAAATTCAAGTCAAAAGGTTATTAAGTCAGAAAATTACTGTTAGGAAATATGATCCAGTCGACATTTAAGATCAATCGACTTGGACTTTGATGTGCACAGGATTATGTGTTTGGTTTCCCTACAAACCTCAGTGAAGTTTTGTAGTAGATGATGAATTTTTAGACTTTGAAACAGAGGAGGAAGAGGCTGGTCCAATGTTGAAGGACGAGGCCAGACTAGTGCTACAAAGGGTCACGGGGTCACGGGGGGTTAGGGGTTCGCATACTCCCAAATGCCCCCCCCCCCCATCCTCCCTCTCTCCAGCAGGTGCCACAATGTGACCTTGACTGGGGCGCAGGGTATGTGAGCGTATGAAACCCCCCCGGGTCCTCTGGGACCCCGCGGGGCAGCATGTGCCGAGGGTGACAGACTGACTCCTCGCCGGGCCGCGGGTCACTTTTCCACCGGACACTCGCCCGCCTTTGATGTCTGGTCCTCGCGGCGCGCCGACAGTTGGTGCCTCTTTGCCCCCGTTCGCCGGTCCCACGTTACATTGGCAGACCACCCATATCTGAAAAAATGTCCTGCCAGGTTTAGGTTTTCTCAAGAATGTGTCCCCACCCCCCTCCACGCCTGCCCAGCCCATCTGGACCCCTCTTAACCTGGGAAACGCCACAATGATTGCAATGGGTGTGTGTGTGTGTGTGTGTGTGTGTATTGGTGTGTGGTATATACTGTGTGTGGCCTCGCCATACGGGACAGTTGATATCCTCTGTAAGTTAATTCCAATGTGAATATCAGTATCATCAGCACCAGAATGAAGTCAATACTGTAAAAAGTGCAGGGTTCATTTATATCTTCTATAGGTGGATTCCTAACGATGCATCTATTTCTCCTTTCATCTGTAGAGACACACACACACACACACACACACACGCACACACACCCACACACACACACACACACACACACACACACACACACACACACACACACACACTGTTACGACAAAGACGGGGTCAATCTGGGTAAATCGTGTTTTCCTGTGTGTTTTTTCCTGGTACTTTAGTTTGGAGGACTTTAACCTCGCTTCGCTGTTACTCTATCGGCCCGAGGTCTCTGACACGGTGGCCGGTTGTTGTTTTTCCAGGTGATCGGTTTTGATACGGGAAGCACGTCGTGTGTTTATGGGAGCTTGTCGGAGCAGATGTGGAGTGGCGAGGGCTGTTAAATATGATGAGATAAAGAAAGAAAAAAAAAAAAAGCGCTTGTGTTTGAGCAGATAAGACGTCCGGGAGGGGGAAGGAAGACGGTTGTCTGACACACCCCGCTGCTGTCTGGGTAGGAGCTCGGGCCCTGAGTCTGAGAGCACACCTGTCTGTGTGTGTGTGTGTGTAGGTGTGTGTGTGGGTGTGTGAGTGTGTGACCTGATTCCTTGGTCTTGTGACCGACTGCCCGATTGACTGGAGGCGGACCAGCATGGCCTGTAGCAGTCTCTGTGTGTGTGTGTGTGTGTGTGTGTGTGTGTGTGTGTGTGTGTGTGTGTGTGTGTGTGTGTGTGTGTGTGTGTGTGTGTGTGTGTGTGTGTGTGTGTGTGTGTCTCTGAGCATGTTAGCCAATCAGAAACAAGAACTGCAAGGTCGTTTCAGGGTCGACGCCTCACTGTTGCACTGTTAAAACGAATTTGGGTCGGGTCCAGGTTGATCGTCAGTGTGAAAGTGTGTACCTGTGACTGTTGCACGTTGCTCTGATTGGTCTATCAAGCTGTCAATGACTAACACGAGTTATCTGTGACTCATATCTATATAGCAATTTGTATTAAAGCCTTTACCTTAAAGCATCCCGCCACTGACCTCAAGCCATGCCAGTAAATCATTGGTTTATGAGGCAAAGGTAGGCGGGGACAACTGATTTCTACCAAAATAAAACAAAATAAAAGTATCAAAATAAGACACAGATGATTGGCCTCGTTTTGACCGCGACTGGACGAAATAATCTGACATCACTTTTTTGTAACGCGTTGAAAAGGATTATACTTTCATCAATGAACCCAAAAGATTTAAGCTGTGTGACCATAAAACCTTCAGTCAAAACTGGAAGATTTCACTCTGCGCGCCACATTTGAAGCTAGCTAGCTGCACACCTTGAATCACGTCAGGTACGACATCCGACTGCACTCACTCACCTCCAACCAATGGCTGTGCGTGTGTGTGTGTGTGTGTGTGTGTGTGTGTGTGACTCAGAAGTCGTTTGGCCAGAACACCCATGTGTGTCTGTGAGAATCAGACTGTGCCCTCTGTGTCTGTCACTCTTGTTTTGTTGTGGCTGGGTGTTTGAGTCACAACGTCTACTGTGTGTTGTCTGGAAGAGTATCGGATCACTTTACCTCTCTTTTGTATCACTGCTATCCACACACACACACACACACACACACACACACACACACCATGGGACCAATAATGTAAGCATTAGTCTCAGCCTGCTCGGCGTATCAGATGGGTGCGGTTTACCCCATCAGGACTACTCAGTGTTATTGAAGCTGTCAATCACAGTAAATATTATTTCATTAGTTTTTAAATCCTGTTCTGTTCTCTTGTGTTGTTCTGCTGCAGTAAACCTCCTCGTCAGTTGGGACAGTTCGCAGACGTTTTTGCATATAACAGTTATGACAGATTTGACACACAGATACACACGTGCGTATTCACCCGCGGACATGCACATTTGCTTTGCACACACACACACACACACACAAGTTCACACATGCACGCTACTTGCAACGCGGCTCGAAGCAATATTGCCAAAATCAGTCGACATGTCACCGTATGTTTTTCACTTCCCTGACAGCTTCATATTTGTTTGGCGTGTTATTACATCAACATCGACCGACCGACATCAGACATGGAGAGAGAGGCTTAAAAAAATAACAGTGTTTTTTCTTCTTCTCAGTGGTTCATGATTACTTTTTCCACCAGGCCTGCCAGAAACATCGCCTTTTTTTTTGTGTCTCGCTTTTAAAAAACAAAAGTGAAATACGTTACACGCCAATATATTTTGAGCTCTTTCCCAATGTTTCCTGTTAGAAAAGGTGTAAAAACAACCACCCTCCTCTCTCTCACACACACACACACACACACACACACACACACACCTAATGTGGCTTAATAGCAGCTTTAAGAGTCTTTTTACAATGCGGCTCACTCCGCAGCCCGCTCACAAAGCCGGCCGGCTGGCAGGTCGGGGCTTGTGATGGAGTCAATGAGACCATTATGTTCCCCCGCTACGGCCAGGCCCTATAACCTGCACCACTGGCAGGCTGGGGGAAAAGACCCCACGGTGCTTATGGGCCCATAGGAAAACCAGCAGGGGACACACACACACACACACACACACACACACACACACACACACACACACACACACACACACACACACACATACATACACACTCATGTTCACGCATGCCAACACTAGCATGTGAACAGAAGTACACCAGACAGACAAACATGCCGTGTGCACACGTGTACATGTAAAAACGCACTCGCACACTCACTTTACGGACACACACACACACACACACACCATGCACAAGTGTGTATATACACACACACACACACACACACACACACATGTTCATGCAGAAGTACGCCAGACAGACATACATGCCGTGTGCACACATGTACACGTAAAAACGCACTCACACACTCACTTTACAGACACACACACACACACTCTCACTCTTACAAACACACACACACACACACACACACACACACACCATGCACAAGTGTGTATTTACACACACACACACACACACTCATGTTCACGCAGAAGTACGCCAGACAGACAAACATGCCGTGTGCACACATGTACACGTAAAAACACACTCACCCTCACCGACACTCTCACTCTCACTCTCACTCTCACACACACACACACACACACACACACACACACACACACACACACACACATACACACACACACACACCCATGCCACAATGGCAGCCCCTAGGGTGGGGAAACTGGGGCTGCGTGTCGTTTTTCCCTCTGCCCCCTCTCTCTTCATTATGCTCACAATCAGGTCACAACATATATGATGTCCTGATGAAATGAGCCGTTCCACTGCGGGCGAGTGCAGTGACGCGTGACGAGGGTTGGAGGAGATCCACCGCCTCATGGGGACCCGGCAGCAGACCGTCAGCGGATCACACACACTTGGATCACACACACTTGGATCCGTTTGATTACACAAACAAACGCCGGGGTATAATTTGACTCGTTGCAGGGAGAGTGGACGAGCAGGGCAGGTAGCAGAAGTGTGGGAAAGAGGTGTGTGTGTGTGTGTGTGTGTGTGTGTGTGTGTGTGTGTGTGTGTGTGTGTGTGTGTGTGTGTGTGTGTGTGTGTGTGTGTGTGTGTGTGTGTGTGTGTGTGTGTGTGTGTGTGTGTGCACCACCACCAGGGGGCAGTAGAAAACAAAAATCCCACAGGAACTGAAGGGCTTCACTGTCTGGATGCAGGTCACACTCATCTCTCTCTCTCTCTCTCTCTCTCTCGCTCTCTCTCTCTCTCTCTTTCCTTTCTGTTTCTTCCTCTCCATCGCTCTCTCTTTTTTCTCTCCATTTCATTCTGTCTATCTTGTTTCCTCTAAATATCACTTTCTCAGCACCGTTTCCCTCCTTCTCTTTTATCTCTCAGACTCTCTCTCCCCACACACACGCACGCACACACACACACACGCACACATACACACACACACACACACACACACAAAGCAGTCATTTCAGTCCGTTTAGTTACTTCAGTAGCTAATCGTAGAAACATCTCGCCCCCGAGTTTCTCCACCGCTAAACCCGTGTAACTGTACCTGGCGTGGGCCCGCCGCCGCGAGAGGTGTGAGGTAGGAATGTGTCGGAGGCGATGGAAGAAGTGAGCCGAGTACAGTACGAGGACGGCTGGACGGCGGGACCGATCAATGACGGGGCGGGGGGGGGGGTGTGAACGATGCATGAGAAAGGATGTGTGTGTGTGTGTGTGTGTGTGTGTGTGTGTGTGTGTGTGTGTGTGTGTTGATTCTGAAACACAAGATCACACGGCGAGGTGAAAGCTAGTCTGGCCAGAAGTGTCATTTCACCGTGAGCGCTGCGGTGAGGGAAACTGAAAAGTCTTCAGGGGGTGTTGAGTAGGGGGTTGAGGGGGGGGTTGAGTTGTCTCCGTTCAGTTGCGGTCATGTATCGGGGGGAGAAGGATGTGTGTGTGGGTGTTGCAGCATGTGTGTGTGTGTGTGTGTGTGTGAGCCTGTTGTAATGTGCGCTATTAAATGTGATGTCAGTTTGTGCGGGCATGCAACTTGGGAGCTTGGGAGGGCAATTGCTCAACGTTTAGGGGGGGGCGGGGGGGGGTGTGTGGGGGTGCATCTATTCCCTGCTGGATATGGTGAAAAGTGCAGCGCAGCAGAAATGCATTCCAAGGAGGGGGGGAGGGATGGTGGGGGAGGAGGATGGTGGGGGAGGATGGTGGGGGAGAGAGCTGCATGGGTTCCACGACTATCAGGTTCTTTGGCCGGGCCGTGGGTTTGGCTCCGGCGCAGCTTAATGGCAGGAAAAGAGAGAGAGAGAGAGAGAGAGAGGAGAGAGAGAGAGAGAGAGAGAGAGAGAGAGAGAGAGAGAGTCTATAGATGATTGGTAGTGAAGGAGCCAAACCAGAGAGGAGCGGTGCAGCCCAACCTTTTATTGTTTACAGATAAAACGCCCTGCCAAGCCCTTAAAGAAGGAGAGAGAGAGAGAGAGAGAGAGAGAGAGAGAGAGAGGGGGGAGAAAATTCACAGCCTTGGACCATTAAGAAGCAACAAAAAAGGTGCTAGTTGTGTGTGTGTGTGTGTGTGTGTGAAGCCTGCAGCAGGCCCTGTAGCCCGCCTGACTGCTAATGAACTTGGACCAGCGGTCGGTGGAGCGTCGGGGCTGAATGGGCTCTTTCTCCCCCTCGGCCACTCAGCTGTCACTCGCTGACCCTCCAGCTCTCTCTCTCTCTCTCTCTCTCTCTCTCTCTGATTATGTCACTCAACGGTTCGAGGCTCGACATACAATCCGTCGTCTTCGGGGGCCCCGCGACGTCCAATCAAAACGCTCGAAGAAAGAAGAAGAAACCCCCGAAAACCACCTTCTCTTTTCTGTCTCTTTTTGACTCTTTAACCTGCATCAGATAAAAGGTGTGTGGACCTTTTTTGGGTTGTCAACACCGTAACAGTCTAGCAGGGGGGACGTTGAGTTTCATCACCGTTGAGTTACTCTCTCTCTCCTCACCGATCGGCAGAGCTGAATGTCGTCCATTCTGTGTGTGTGTGTGTGTGTGTGTGTTTGTGTGTGTGTCCTGTCTCTTGGAACCGCAGGAATCCATTGAGCTCTGGTCGCCAGGAGCAACAGGGAGGGGGGGAGGAGGGGCTTGGTGTCCACCCCCTCCACACCTCCCTCTGCCATCCTCCCCCTCCCTCCCCCTCCCCTCCCCTCCCCTCCCTCACATCGGGCTTTGCCTTTGGCTGAACGCTGGGATTCTTTCACAGAGGCTTCTGGTTGCCAAGAGAGAGCGAGCCCCAGAAAAGCCGGGCGAATGTATGTGGGTTACTGCGAGTCAGAAGGGGGCTTTTCATTCTCCTCCTCCTTCCCTCCTTTTTTTTTTTTTTTTTCTCTCCCCCCCCCCTCTCCCTTTTTTGTCCCTTTTCTTTTTTTTTTTTTGTGCTTCTTTGGCTCTTTTCTTCGCCTCTCTCGCGAGTGAAAAGATAACATTGATTTGTGTCAATCCCGTTTATTATTCTCCTGGACGAGAGCTAAGACAAGGCCCAATCAGATATGCAGCCCCGTCCTATTGACTTATTAACTTTACCCTTCTTTGTGTGTGTGTGTGCGCGCGCGAGTGTGTGTGTGTGTGTGTGCACGAGTGTGTTTGTGTGTGTGTGTGTGTGTGTGCACGAGTGTGTGTGTGTGTGTGTGTGTTTGGCCCGTGTTCCCGACCCGGGGACAAACACAACGGTCTGCGACTCCGCTAAAAAGGATCTGGAGCAGATGTTGCGCTGGCCTCGCTCTCACTTCCTTTTCACCAGTCCTCCACTTCTTCTTTCCCTTCCTCTTTTCTCTGTGACGAACGCTGAGTGGTGAAGAGCTGCTGGTGTTGTTGTGGACCGGCCCGACGCGGGGATGTAACCCAGGCTGTTGACACGATCAGGAGACAGCTTGTACCGTATATATACATATATATATACTTGTCTGCTTGTCTGTCCTGTTTTGTCGGTCCTGTTTACGTCTTCTGACTCTTTTCAAACGAGTTATCGGCAGACGATCGCCTCAGCCACCCACAGGCAGCGTGGCATTTAGGGCCCGCGGGGTTTGTCAGCGTCAAACTCAAATCAGACCTTTTGAAATCTGTATCTGTGGTCGCATCTATATGAGTTTCAGGTTCAGGCACCAGATAGAAAGGGGATTTTTCTTGTGCTTGACATGTGCCATCTCCTTTTTGAGGCAGTGAAAGTGTGTGTTAGTGTGTTAATGTGTGTGTGTGTGTGTGTGTGTATGTGAATCATTTTACCCTGTCTCATCCTCTTTGTGTCTCTATCCTTCCCAAGGTTGGAGAGAGCTCGACAATAGGGTATAAGTCTAGATATCCTAGATATCCACATCAGAGCGCTCGCTATTATTTCATTAGATTGATATCAGGTTGTCTGACGCCACCCTCTTTCTCCCTCGTTCTCCCTCTTTCTCCCTCGTTCTCCCTTCTTCGGCAGAGTTTCTCATTTCAGCAAAGACAATGGCCTGTCTATCCTGTGGTACTAAGTAAATGTCAGATACTGTCTACCCTCCTCCTCACCTATTCATTAAAATGCTCCAGGGGGTGTAGGGTAGATATCCATCTAGTGGGACTGTATACATGTGTGCAACATGGTAAAGCTCAAGTCGAGTAACTGGATCGGGTTTCCCCTATATAAGGGTATATAGGTCCTCCCAGCAATGCCTGTTTTGTTTCCATCAGTTAGCATTTTCAGCTAACGCTAGCTCGCTTCCACCAGGCTTTGCAGGCTTTGCAGCTTGCTGGGAATAGAACCAGCAACCCTCCCTACCCAACCCGCCACTCCAGTTTAAACGTCTTCACCACTGAAGTACTGTTGAGTTTACCGGTTCAGACGTCAAAAACATCAACGCACCGCTGCTGAACGCTTCGAGGTCCTCGTACGTTCAGGTGCAGCAGGATGATCCCTGGACGGAGAAGGAAAATCCTCATCGCGCTCCTCCTCCTCCTCCTCCTCCTCCTCCTCCTCCTCCTTTTTCCGAAAGGTCAGCTAAATGAAAGGGATGTGGCTCTAATATAGATTGGGTTGTTACTCCTGGAGGGACTGACGGCATGTGTTATGTTATATCGTTAGGATAATAATTCCTCCGATATAAGACACCTCTGGCAGCCTTCAGCCCTTTCATACCCCCCCCCCCCCACCGCTCTGGACATCTGGCAGACATACGCTTCAGGCTTCAGGCTCATGGCAGGGAGGATGTGGGGGCAGGGATCGATTCCATAACTCTCAGGACCGTGGATGTTGAGTATTTCCAATCTGGCTGAACTACAGAGAGAGTCTACGCTTCTTTCAGGTGTGAAAAGAGCGTTGAGTATTTTCTGTTTCCTACGTATCTGTTTTCTTCTGCAACACCGTGGAAAAAAACAAAACAACACCAAACAATAAAAACTCACCTGATTTCCTGTTTCTCGTCTGAGCTCGGTTTTTTCTTCTCACTTCCTGTACGGCTGGTTTCCACCCAGATATTTCTAGAAGCCCTGTCTCGGTGGTTGGTGATGACAACAACATGTGTGCGGCAAACTTGTGAACAATGGGTCTGACTTGTTTATAAAGTCTTCAGAAGAGACAAATATGAACCGCGGCCTGCTGGAGACGCTGAATCATAATCCTGATGATTTGTCAGGTTATATAAACGTTATTGATCCCACAAGGAGGAAAATTGGATTCCTACTTCTCACAAAACTCAGAACAACAAAAACACAAAGCATAAAAACACTCGACGCTCTACACCGAGCAACACCGATATAAGAACGACATACAGCAACAACCTCCCTTCCCAGCATCCCTTGCAGGAAGCCACCCCGAGTCTTCTCTGCGTCCATTCATCTCCCTCCTCGTTTATTTTCCTTCCTCCTCGTGTGTCCAGCGAGAGCTTTTTTTCACGAATGACCTACTTTTTTTTGGTGAAGACTCAATAGAGAGCGTTGTTGCCAAGTGGCTCCCGGTTGCCAGAAGTTTAACCCCGAAGAAGAAGAAGAAGAAGACGAAGAAGACGAAGAAGACGAAGAAGAAGAAGAAGACGGAGATCGCGTGAGACGGGGAGGATCCCACCTGGAGTTGAGTTTGAAACCAGCACGTCTGCTTCTCTTTGGCGAACCGGCTCTCGTTAACTCACCGCTGACGGTGCGCGGGAGTATTAAGGCGCTCGGTAAGTGGGAGCGTCACAGCTTGCTCTGTATTGGTCTCTCAGTAGTTCACCGCCGCCGCCATCATCGGTCCTCCTGCTCACGTCTTGTTTTGTCGGGGGCTTTTCATGCTGGAGGTGCGCTAGCTAGCTACCTCATGGAAAACCTGCATCATTACCACACTTGGTTTGGCGCACAACAAACATGCAGGCGTACAATGGCACACACATAAACCACCCCCCCCCCTCCCCCGCCCTCCTCCCTCCTCCCCCGACACACACACACACACACACACACACACACACACACGCGCAAACACACGACTCATTGTCAAGAAAGCCAGACATAACATAACTTTGTCCAGTAACCAGCATAAGATTTCTCAAAAAACCGTCTGATCCATCCACTTCCTGTTCCAGTGCGGGTGTGGGTGGAGCCTGGGGGGGGGGGCGTCGTCTATCTGGGCAGGTCAGTCTAATGAGCAGCTCGTTCACTGAACCAGACAGTTTATGGGGTGGCTGCCAGCCTCATTAAGAGCAGCTCTTAATTGCCCTTTTCGAGCCAAAAAACCCAAAAGCTGAAACATCTGCTGGCCCGTGAACCCTGTTCCTCCTCCCCTCTACCCTCTTCCGCCCTTTCGCTCGACTGTGGCACTTGTTGATGGCCCGCCGCCGCCGTTGCCTTCGCCACCGCCTTCCATCACAACCACATCCAGACAGACAGTTACATACTATACCATATTTTAAGGCAGGTCAGGAGGAATCCACCGACTCCTCCGAGGATCACCGAGACGAGTGACGACGATGCGCCGCGTGCCCTGAACGCACCGTCCCCGAGCTCAACCCTCTTTGACGGGCGCCCCGGTTGCCGCGGTGACGTATCTTCTTTCCTCGTCTCTGTGCCGAGGAGGGCGGGAGGAGCTGTGGGAGAGTTTTTTTTCCCCTGAGAAGACCTGCTGATACGTGTCCCAGATACCGGCATGGGAGGCTGATAAGACCGGCCAGCTTAGACAACTCCTCATTGTCCGGCGCTCCCAAGGTTACTAATTCCCAGTGTGTGACAGAGGCATGGCTGCCCCGGGCGGGTTGATAATAAAGCCACTGTGTGCTCGGACCCGGCCTTCCTTCCTTCCTTCAGCGGTAGACACAGAAAAAGGGCCTAAAATGTCCAAAATGTCCAGTGTTTTATTGTGACTCTGTCGTCTGTGTAGTCCAGTTAGCTCCCGCAGGCTAGCTGGGACCAGGCAGAGACACATAAAACATGGCCGCCCCCCTTTGCCAAGTGACAGATTTGTTTTGCGGGGGCCTTCATGTCACAACAGCTCGTCGCGGGGAAAACACATCTGAGCCGCGAGGCCAAACAGACGCCTCTGGAAGCCCGTGTTGTGTTCGGGTGTGCTTTTCCCCCCATTGATTACCTGGCTGGGAGAGATGAGAAGGGAAAGGGGGGAGGGAGTGGGAGTGGGAGGGAGAGAGAGCGGGTCTGGGAGAGAGCGTGTGCGGTGGAGGTTTCTCAGCACTGGCAGGCTGTGGACAGCTGGACCACCGGTTCGAGTTTCTCCTCACAGCGAGGCTGAAATTTCAGACCCTCAAAATCGAGGGTAATAAACGATCGGGCTCTCAAAACAACCCCTCCGTGTGGGGCTTTTTTTTTCCCGCCCTTTTCTTATTTTCCCTCTCCCCCCGGTGCCTCGGCCCCGGCAACGAGCTTTGAGCGGCACTGGTACGATAGCAAATGTGATTATGTCAAAATATTTGACTCCAAACATGGTTGAATGGTAGAAATTCCCTCCACAGTGCTGCATTATGTGGAATCAGCGGCGCGGCACAGCTGCTCTGGGCGCAGCATCGCTCACGTGGTTGGGATGACTCCTCCACCGCAGCAGGACCGGTCCCTTCCTGATCTGAAGTCAGCCATCCAGGCGGTGTGTGTGTTTTTTTTTTTTTCAGGGGGGTTGGAAATGTTTTGAGGAAGTGAGAGGTGCTGATGTGACAATTGTGCAGCGGGCACCACTGCAACTGGGAGTGAGTAACAACAGGATGAAGCAAGGCTTTGGTGTGGCCTCGGACACGACTGGGGAAGTGGGAACGGCGGGGGGGGGGGGGGCTGCACCGCGGCGAGGCTGAATCACCGAGCGATGATGGTGGTGTGGAGACATGGAGCGAGGTTGAGGCGGCACTCGACTTTTACGCGTTTGGTCGTCTCAGCTGTCAAAAGACTAAAAACGGTAGCAAAATGTGAACTTTGTGATGCTAACGGGTGTAAAAAGAGAGATCTGCACATCAGCGCGACCCAACCAGATGTCACTCGGGCCTTGTTGCTATGGTTTCTGTGTCGGTGTAATCTCTCAAGATGCTCGATTGGCATCCTCTCACAAACAAAGCATCATTTTCAGCTCCATCTATGTGTCTACTTCTGCACAACACCACATTTAGTTTATTGCCTTGACTCCTTTTTAAGAGCATATATCTGAAAAGACTCCCAGACTCTGTTGCGCAACGGTGCTGTGAATCAGGCATGAGTAGTCAATCAGTCAAGCAAGAGGTTTAGCAGTCCCAGCTGTCAAAAGACTAAAAAACAGTAGCCAAATGTGAACTTTGTGATGCTAACGGGTGTAAAAAGAGAGATCTGCACATCAGCGCGACCCAACCAGACGTCACTCGGGCCCCGTTGCTATGGTTTCTGCATCGGTGCAATCTCTCAAGATGCTCGACTAGCATCCTCCCACCAACAAAGCATCATTTTCAGCTCCGTCTATGTGTCTACTTCTGCACAACACACCATTTGTTTTGTGCCTTGACTCCTTTTTAAGAGCATATATATCTGAAAAGGCTCAACGCACAACGGTGCTGTGAATCAGGCGTGAGTAGTCAATCAGTCAAGCAAGAGGTTTAGCAGTCCCAGCTGTCAGAAAGCTGAGCTCACCTCTCTCCTTACTCAGCAGAGTCGGGGGAAAGAAAAAAAAAAAAAAAAGAACACTCCTCTTGTCTCTTCATTTCCTTGCTCTTTCTTTGCCCTCCACCTCCACCTCCACCTCCACCCTCCCCTCGCTCCCCCCCCCCCCCTCTCTCCTGTGATGAATGGAAGGTATGAATTCTCCGCGGCCTCCCTGGGTTTCTCTCTGAGGCCCTCGGCAGCTGAACAAACAGCCTCGCAAAACACCGCTCTCAACTTAAAGGCACAATCAGGAATTTATTTGAACCATCTAACGTTTTTGGCGTATATTTGTGTATGGTCTGGGAGCGCTCGGCTTATACGGGGGGGGGAAATATGTTTTTTTTTTTAGACTCCTCCATAACTCATGAAAGTGGAGGTCCGCTTCACCGCCAAACACCTGGGATGTAAACAAGCCACCTCAGAACGCACAGACGCTGTCGGTTCGCGTATCAGAAACATTTTCTTGCGGTAAAAAAACAAATATATTCAATACAATTCAATTTAACTGCGTGCTGCAATTATGAGTCTTTAAGGCATATGGGGAGAAGAAAGAGAGAGAGAGAGAGCTGATGGTGGTGCTGGTGGTTGTCGGTCAGGTCTGGAGGGGTGGTCCTGGTCAAGAGTCAGACCCAGCTGTTCGGGTCTATTTATCCACGCCACAGCACCAGAAGTTGTGGTATAGAGTTGGACGAGGCATTAGGGAGAGAGTGTGCATGACAGGGGAGGAGGGGGGGAGGAGGAGGTGGGGGGAGAGAAGACGAGATGGATGAGGATGATGCGAAGCAGATGGAGGGTGTGGTTTCTATAAAGTGACGCAGGTTTTTTCGAGCTCTCCAGGTGCATTGTGGGTTGCGTCTCTCTCGATGGAGGAGGACTCTGTCTGCAGCAGCGCCGGGCCAGGGAGGTGAGGCCATCGCTCCTCCCATGTGAAACGCACAGTCGAGCGCTGGAGGCCTGACAGCTCTTTAACGATCTGCAGGCTGTGTAATTCGACTGGTCCTCACCCCCCCCCCTCCCTACCTCACCCCTCCTCCCCCCCTCCTCACCCCCCCCCCCCAACCCCGCACGCTGCAGCAGCCAGAACATTCCTCACACATCTGGCCCTCCGAGTCTTTTCCCAAACGTTCCCTCTCTCCCTCTCTCTCTCGCTCTCCCACCCACCCCACGCCGTAATTACCCACAAGCCCTGTGTTCTCCCTTTTCTCTTTTTCTTTTATGATCCTCGGCCCCCTCCGCCGCTGGAATAATAAAAGCAGCAACAGAAACGTCATTTATAGTCCTGATTTAGGGAGAAAGACGCTTTTTTTGTTTTTTCTGTAATGTGCCATCCAGAAATATGTTTTTTCTTTAACAGTGTGTGTGTGTGTGTGTGTGTGTGTGTGTGTGTGTGTGTGTGTGTGTGTGTGTGTGTGTGTGTGCCAAGACGTAGAAATGCAAGACAAACACAATGAATCAGTTTGGGTTCTTCTTCTTCTTCTTCTCCTCATTCTTCTTCTTCTCAATCTTCTTCTTCTCCTCATTCTTCTTCTTCTCATTCTTCTTCTTCTTCTTCTTCTCCGTCTTCTTCTTCTTCTTCTTCTTCTTCTTCTTCTTCTTCAACGTTCCCAGAGGGCCTGGTTGGTTAGGTTGTTTTGATGGGGCTGAGTAAGGCAGCGAGAGTGGGAGTGGTAACGAGGTTAATTCTGGGTGATGTCGATGTCTTTACGGGTAGTGTGTGTGTGTGTGTGTGTGTGTGTGTGTGTGAGTGCGAGGGGTCAAAGGCCGATGCCGTGTGATGGCGTGCGGCGGGGTCAGGCAGCAGATCAACCGGGGTTTTTTTTTTTTCTTCTTGCATCTGCAGCAGGCACATGTCTGAGAGCTCACAGGAAGTGGAGGGCGCATGCAAGGGGGCACGCACAGAGGAAGTCCCTTTGTTGCCGTCCCCCTGCCGGGAAACAACTATTGTTAAAAGTACTGTGGCTGTGTGTGTGTTTTTATCTGAAGGCGCTGTTTACTCCCGCTTTGTCTGTAATCTCTCTCTCTCTCTCTCTCTCTCTCTCTCTCTCTCTCTCTCTCTCTCTCTCTCCTCTCTCCTGTACCTCCCACCGCTGGCCCGCCGCCACACATTTGTCTCGCAGCCCTTGTGTTTCCAGATAGTGGCTTACTTTCACACTGTGGGAACAATTGTTGCGACACTTGAGTGCCCGCTATCTGAATTGGATTAAAGGTTTGTTTGGAGCTGAATAACACCCACTAGAACTGATATGGTGGGAATTCATAGAGAGAGAGAGAGAGAGAGAGAGAGAGAGACAGAGCAGCCCCTGACAATACCGTGGAGGTGTGGGGGGGCAAGGGAGGAGAGGTAGATGATAAAGGACATTTTCCCTCAAATAAGAAAATACAAGAAGTACAACATCTACCCTCTCAAAAGAGATGTGCTGCTTTATAGACCCATCACTACTCCACTCGGCTCCTGGTGGTTTTATTTTCAGGTTTTTAACTCCAACAGAGTCGCAGCTCGGTGGTGAAGCGATGCAGGCGTCTGCCTTTGGAGCAAGCGAGGAGTTTGAACCTCCACCATGCTGTCTAATGTAAATCAGAATTAAGAGCCCTGTATGGTTCCTCCTTACAGCACCATTTACAACCATCTGAGCAATAAAAGAAGGCTGTATGAGAGTGTACCTCCTCCCTCAAAGATCCTCTCCTCTACAGCACTCTGTGTCTTTACCATGTCGGACTGTACGACCGGCAGCCCTGCAGCGCTCAAATCCACCCAGTCTGCATTCAATAGAAATGGAAATGTGAGGCCCTCCCCTCCCCTCCCCTCCCCCCCCCCCCCCCCCCCCCCCCCCCCGTCTCCTCGCTCCACTCCCCCAGAACGAGCCAGGATGTTTTGAGAAGCGGGATATTGCTCCTAATGGATTCCAAACACCACAAAAGTTTATTAGGAAGCAGGGCATCGTAAAAAACGTAGGAGAAGAGGGTGGAGGGAAAGGGGTGAGGGTGGGGGGGAGGAGATGGGGGTGCGGGGGTGTGGATAGTTTCTGTTTTGTTTTTACAGAATATTTATATTTTTTTCAGCAGGAAATGAGCGTTAACCAACCTCTTATAAAGGATGTGCTGGTGCTTTATTTTTAGTGCAGCCAAAAGAGTTTTTCTAATCAAGTTAACCGTCTTGTTGTTTTTGTGTCTGTAGTTTCGGTTGCCATCGAGCCCCGTGGCGTTTGGAAATGACAACATCTGCCTGGTTGTGTTTGTGACCTTCGGCAATGCAGATGAGGAGACGCACCGCAAACGTTCCCTGATTAGATGAGATTAGATCAAACGGAGGAATTTCCCACTTCTGAGAGTTTGTGCGTCTAAATGCAGCTACTCCGCTACGTCTGATAGCCTTGGTATGATTCTAGTCAGCGTGCACAGGAACTCTGTGGGCTGTGAGTTGGTAATCTGACTGTAGTTATATTTGTTGTTCAGAACCGACAAACCCCTGAACGCAACAAACCCCTGAACGCAACAAACCCCTGAACGCAACAAACCCCTGAACGCAACAAACCCCTGAACGCTCTTCCTGTCCGGTGCAAGATGATCTCCATCACGTTACATTCACGGCATCATCACTGACCTCCTTCCACTCTCCAGGGAATATCGGAAAAAGAAATTGGAAAACAACAAAAGTCTTGTGTGCAAGGACGTGAACAATAACAACATGAGAGAAGTAAACTAAATGATTTATAATTGCATTACCTTATTTTTAGATATATAAGAAGTATGTAGCGAGGAGGACACGAGCACAACCACATAGCATGACTGTGTCTGCAGATGGGCAATGAAAGGCAACAGAGAAAATGGAATTAGACTGAATGCCTGTGCAGCCTTGTGTTGTGGCAGTTTTCCTTGGTGTGTGTGTGTGTGTGTGTGTGTGTGTGTGTGTGTGTACATTCATGGCCTTCCCTTGGCCGGGTCCATCCTTGCGTCAGAGGCCCTAATCTGGTCCTCTCCCCACAAAGCCTCTCTTTGATGTGCTTCTGCCGCTGCAGCTTCCTGCCATGTTCAAATAAAACCTCACCATCAAGCTGAGTCTGCCTCCCCCTGAACGCATCGCTCTTTAATAGCGTTATTGATCAGGCTCGCATAATCTACAAGTCCTTCTCTCAATTCCAACCCCCCAACCCCTCACCCCCCCCCCCAAGTCTGCCTCCCCCTGCACTGCTTCAGAAGTGAGGCAGTGGGTTGAAGAGGTCCAGGAACAAATACCCTCAAATACGACTTTCCGTCTCGCTGGGTGATATGAGGCTCCTTTGAGAAAAAAGGTGGGATTGAGTTTGTGATTTCCTGCTTGATCCTTTAATCCTTTAGTCTCTTTTCAGACAACAAAAAAAAACCCATCATTTCATTCCTCAGATCCAGACCGACCCGGCCCGGTGTGGTCAAATCACTTGTTGATTGCAGGAACCGTCCTGACCTGGCCAGACACATGAAGTCATTTTTTTTTTTTTCTCACCGTGTGTCTAAGGAGTGTGTGTGTGTGTGTGTGTGTGTGCGTGTGTGTGTGCGTGTGCGTTGAGAGAGCTGGCGTCTCTGTTCCTCATCAGCAGACTCCTGACAGACGTGCTCTCCAGCCCCAATAATCAACCGAAAATGAGGGGAGATGTTTTCTCTCTCTCGGCTTCTCAGTGGGAACAGAAAGGGGGAGAGCGGGGGAGAGAGAGAGGGGGGAGGGAGAGGGGGGGAGGGTAGGCCGAAGTTTGAAACTCTCAGAGACGTGCTCGGCCCCCCCCACCTCCACGGGGCCTTTTCCCGGGCCAAGTTAGCCGTTAAATCCCTCTTTCTTCTTGCTGATGACCCGTGAGTGATGTGGGGGAGGGGTCAGCGGGTCAGGGGAGAGTGTCGGGAGGAGGGAGAGCGGAGTGATGATGGTGGGTTGTGCGGCGGTGAGGGGGGGGGGGGTGAAACGAAGACGATGCCAGGGCGAGGAGGAGGAGGAGGAGGAGGAGGAGGCGCACTTGTCTTTCCACTCGTGTAATCCCTCCAATTTGGATTATTAAATCTAAATCCGCGTTCCGGATCCATCAGGACTCGCAAAATTGCTCCCAGGTGTGTTCGAGGACATCGCGGTGCACGGCTACACGGAGACGGGAGCAAATACCGCAATCACACACACACACACACACACACACACACACACACACTCCTTCACAGTCACCACAAAGAGTCTGAACAGTAAGAAAAAGTTGTTAGTTAGTTCTAGAAGTGGTTAGCGGTCCTGCAGGGGTTCGAGTCCCCACACCTCTTGGTGCTGTGGATACAAACACCCACCTGGTGGTCATGACTGGTTATGACAGCGTGGCGCTAACACTTGAGCCACCCATGCTAATGCTAAAGATGCTAGCGCCCACTAACTGGCTCGTGTTGTACAGCAGCGTGATGGAGAGCAGCGAGTGAACCCGCCCCCCACCCACCCCTCTGACTTCCTGTCTGGGCTCGTACGATACCGGGGATCGGCACACCTCAGCCAATAGCACGAATGCCGAGGTGAAAACATGACACGCCCCAGAATGCCTCGCGGTACTTATCGAGGCGAGTGTCGACTCAGCATCCGAGCTGGTTTCCAGTTAGTTTTCCCCCCAGATCTTCAGATAACCGCCTGCTTGTATTTGTCTCTTAACTGGTGGCGTGTTTTCCACCTCGGGGGACACGGAGACAGATTTCAGCTTTTTGCTAAATAGAGATTTGTCTTTTGGGCTCTAGCTACGGATAAATAAACAAGAGCTTTTGAGGCTTTTGGTTTATTCTAGCCTTGGGAAAACCTGTTGAACTCTCCTGCAGGAAACTTTCTTTTAATCATTAATGTTGTGATCAGTGTTGCAGCGGTGAACGTGGGTCAACTGAGCTCCAACCGCCGAGTCACCACGAGGCAAACGACTACAAAACAACCGTAGTCCCGAGTCGTGTTGATATTAATGAACGTTTTGTTTTCGTAAAGGCACCGCATGTCCACATATACCTCGAGTTCATATCATAAACTGGCCTCGCCCTCCGTTGGAAAACAGCCCACGGCGGTTTACGCACAAACAAAAACAACAAACCGTGTTTCAGTCCTCGTCACCTCGGCGGCTGACGGGGCCGATATCGCCGAACGCCAAATTAAAAGCTCCGCCTACGCGAGATTTGAATCGAGCTCGTTTTGCCCGGAGCCTTTTCCCCCCCGAAGCGAAATCTCAACGAGCGCCAGCCAACAAACACATTCCAGTGTGTCAGTAGCATGAGCTATGGTGGAGACTTGACTCTACTGTAGAGAGAGAGAGAGAGAGAGAGAGAGAGAGAGAGGGTGAGTTGAAAGACGAGGGGAGGGGGGGGGGGGTTTCGTACACAGCGGGGGGTATCATATATTAGGGACCTGCTGAATCGAGCTGTGACCGAAGGAGCGTGAAATCTGGACGAGTGCACCCCTATCTCCCAAATCCTTCTATTGTCTAAACAGTGAGAGAGAGAGGGGGAGAGAGAGAGGGGGAGGGAGAGGGGGAGTGTATTCTGTGTGTGTGTCATATTGTAGTTTAAGTGTTTTCCAGGTTTTGAAAGGTGGGTGGGTGCAGAGCGAGGTGACTCAGATGCACGAATAGTGGACGTGAAAGAGAAAGAAAGAAAGAAAAGGAAGAAGAAGAGGGGGGGGTAGGGGGGCTTTTATTGTGGCGTGGTTTGTCCGTCCGTCCTTCGTCCCCCGAGCCTGTACATCTGTAGCTGCGGCGTCGAGGTTGAGCCTAACACCGTGTGGCGTGATGTTTTTAAAACGCAGCGCCACTTCCTTCAGAGCGGCTCTGCAGGAATCCGGAGAATTCTTACTCTGCTCGTTTCACCTTTAATAAGCTGACTTGTTTCTTTTCTTTGAGTGAGAACTATGCCGGTATTTGTGCCGGGATGCCGGTGCAGGTTTTTTTTTTTTTTTTTTTTTCCAACCTGCCAGATGGGCGGGGCTCAACCTCATCAACACCATTTATGTAGTTTCGTGTCAGTTGGCAGTCGCTAAAGTTGACTTGCACATACTTTCCCATGATTCTCGAACCGTTCTGGCTCTCTTTGTATTGTGTTTTTGTAGTAAACTAGGAAGGATAAAACAAAGAAAATATAATCAAAATACTATTAACAATTCTGATGTCTGATCTAGTGACTGATCCAGATCCAGTCAAGTTGATCCAGGGTGCTAACTGGTGAATACTCGACACAGTCAAACCAGACTTAAGGATTGAAAGTGAACAGACATGTGGTGGCTCAGAGCTTAGCCTGTCTTCCTCTGAAGTCTCATCTTCATCTCTTTTTTTTTTCATCCTTCGCTCTCTCTGTCTCTTTTTTCCACCACCACATCACACCATCCGACCACAGTGCGTGGTAGCCGACACCTCACGGCTAGACCGGCCCGTCTCAGAGGAAGTCCTTTGAAGGTCTTCGTCCGTGATACTGGGTATGGAAATATTAAGTTTTGGTCCGTGACCGTCGGCTTCTCCATCTGTGGTTCGACCTTTCCAGAAGGTCGATCAGTAGATGGTATCAGCCGCCACGTCATGTCAGACGTCCACACAGCGAGCACGCCCCCGCGGCAGGGAGGCCCGGGGGTGAGACAGGCCCGGGGGTGAGACAGGCTGGATGACCTGGTTTCACACCGAGCATCCACCCTGCCGAAGTGTCTGACCCCCACACACGGCCCTAAACAGATATGCTTTTCACACTACATACACTTAACCCCGGGCTAACGTCTTTCTTAACACCTGGGTTAAGGACGCATTTAACCCCCGGGCTAAGCAGCGTTTCACACTTGCATTTTTTTGAAAGAGGGTTAACACCGCTTTTAACCCTGGGTTGACAAACCCTGCTACGAAGCAGGGTTAGCACCGCTTTTGTGGTGCTATCCCCGAAATGTGGTGCTAAGAACAATAGTGTGAAACGTTGTGGGGTTAGAATGTAACGGGTTAGAATGTAACGGGTTAGAATGTAACGGGTTAGAATGTAACAGGGGTTAAAATGTAACGGGTTAGAATGTAACGGGTTAGAATGTAACGGGGTTAGAATGTAACGGGGTTAAAATGTAACGGGGTTAGAATGTAACGGGGTTAGAATGTAACGGGTTAAAATGTAACGGGGTTAGAATGTAACGGGGTTAAAATGTAACGGGGTTAGAATGTAACAGGGTTAGAATGTAACAGGGGTTAGAATGTAACAGGGGGTTAGAATGTAACAGGGGTTAGAATGTAACAGGGGTTAGAATGTAACAGGGGTTGGAATGTAACGGGGTTAGAATGTAACGGGTTAGAATGTAACAGAGATAAATTAACCCAGGGCTATTATAACCCAGGGTTAAAGTTAACCCTGGGATAACATATTCAAGTGTGAGAAACCTAAGAGTGGTTCTATCATGAACTAATCACCGGGTCAATGCTTGTCGACGTGTTTTTTTCCCCATAAAATCCTTCGTATCGACGTCCCAGAATGCATCTCTTCTGCACCTCGCTGTCACCGAGGGCCTTATACACACATTGCACTCATCACCTAGCACAGCAGCACAGACAGTAATGGCCGTAGCTGTGGACGCTTGGACATGGGAAGGGGTGTTGGGGGGGTGTTGGGGGGTCCAAGTGGTCTGGAAGGGGTTAGGGTGTTGGGGGGGAGGGGGGGGAGGGGGGTGAGGACTTGGGAGGGAATGACAATGGTCCTGCTGTGTGAGTGGAGGAGTAGGGTGTAGGGTGGGAGAGGAGCGTTGGTTGGTGGTTGGTGGAGGGGATTGGGAGGATAAGGGGGGGAGTGTGTGTGTGTGTGTGTGTGTGTGTGTGTGTGTGTGTGTGTGTGTGTGTGTGTGTGTGTGTGTGTGTGTGTGTGTGTGTCTATGGAAATGCAGATTGCCTCTTTGAGTCCTGTTGCCAGGCCGGCTTTGATGTGACTGAAAAAAAACCGAGGGATTTCATACAGACTAACTTTCACCATGCCTCCATCCCCTCCATCCCCTCCATCCTCCTCCCGCTTTTAGTCCCCCACTGCTCTCCCCCCTCCCTCCCTCCCCCTCCTCCCTCTCTCTCTCTTTCTCTCTCTCTTTCTTGTGTCTTCAACTGACAAAACAGACCCTCTGGCCTTCACCGCTGCCCGGCTCTTTTTTCCTCTTCAATCTATTTGCACTCGTCCACTCGTTTCTCTCCTCCATCTCTCTCTCTCCCTCTCACACACACACACACACACACACACACACACACACACACACACACACACACACACACACACACACACTCGTCCCTCATGTGCTCCAGACCTGTTGATTGGTCGGTTAATCCAGGCGGAGTATAAAACAATGTATTGTTTGTGATGGACAATATACTGTAGCACCCCTCACCTCCAACCGCTCCTCCTGATTCGAAACGCCCCCCCCCTCCCCCCCATCACCTCACCCCCACCACCTCACCCATCTCACCCCCTTTACGCCTCCTTTTCACCGCTAGACCTGCGTTTCTGCTTCGGGAAAAGAAAAGAATATAAAAAAAGAGAAAACTCCCCGAGGCAGCGTTGAGTTTTGAGGTGGTCTGGAAAACGCAGAGTGGGCATATTGAAGTGCAGATAAAAGGAGGAGGAGGAGAGTGAATGGAGGACCGGTCCGCTAATTAAATCTTTATACCTTCTTTCTCAGGAGAAGCTAATCTGGTGGTGGGGGGGGGGGGGGGGGGAAGCTGGCCTGTCCCGCTTTAAGAGAGTTTTCAAAAAACTTTTCTTTTCTTGTTTTATTCTCTTTCCAGCCTCATCCCCCCTCCTCCACCTTTTCTTTACCCGTAGTCATTTTATTTTTTCACCGATGGAAGATTGAGAGCGAGCTGGACAATGCGGGGCCTCCTTATTAGAAGGAGGTCTGTGCAGGGATGCCGAGAGAGAGAGAGAGAGAGAGAGAGAGAGAGAGAGAGAGAGAGAGAGAGAGAGAGAGAGAGAGAGAGAGAGAGAGAGAGAGAGAGAGAGAGAGAGAGAGAGAGAGAGAGAGAGAGAGAGAGAGAGAGAGAGAGAGAGAGAAGGAAAAGTAAATCACACAGAATGAACGGTGAGGATTTAGGAGAGGGAGAATGCGAGGCTGCAGGACAGGAGTTTTATCTTACATGTGAATGTATGAATGAATACAGTGGG